>CM052717.1:60868646-60951146 GCA_028551405.1 Uromys caudimaculatus | reverse complement strand
ACCGCCCAGAGAATGAGTCAATCACATATAATTTCAGTGTTTTTAAATTTAGAAACCCTCAGGTCAGTCAGCCATGGGTGTTTAATCCCAGCACTTTGGAAGTGGAGGCAGGGTGGATCTGTGATTTGGAAGCTAGCCTAGTTTACATGTTGGTACGTTCCAGGGCAGCTAGAGCTGCATAGTGAGACTCTGACTGAAGAAAGGAAAAGAAAGAAGGAAAAAGAGGAAAACTTCTGGATATGTGTCACATTTTACATAAAGGTTTATTTGTTATTTGAGATGGGAATTTGAACATAAGATAGATAGGGTTGAGGTCATCTGGTAGAACAAAATCTCATAATGGATAGTACTTTAGACTTCTCATTACCGCCTTCAAAACTTTAATTTGCTTTATTAAGAAAAATCTATTTTTAAATGAAAAGCAGATAGTTTTGTGTTCATATTTGATCTATCTGCTGCCACCACATGACAGTTGCAAATAAAATAAAGTAATTTAAAAGACAGTATTATTCATATATAAAATTATAATAGAACTTTCCAGAGATTATCCTCTGTCAATTCCTCCTGGGGTATGTATTCTTGGTGGTGCCTTAGGGGTTGCAGTGTCCCATGGTAGGGTGTTTTATATCACTCTCATAAGTTCGGGTGGCGAGTGGATATTACTTGGGTGGTCTTTTGCATGGTAGCCAGAGTGCATTGTGACATTGTGTGTGTGAGTGGTGGTGAAGCCCTGCAGCAGCTCCTTCCACCCTTACCGTGAGTGCTTTTTGAACGGGCTGACTGAGCAGGTTCAGGAAGCTGAGCTGCACATGTGAGGGCCCCAGCTTTCTCAACACTTTTCCCAAAAGAAAGTCTCGTCAGTTGTAGTCACTGACGGTCTCATGTAGACTAACAGTCACATCTTCTTCTTTAAATAGGAAAACAACGAATTGCTCACAAACCTCATTCCAAACCAAAAACTTCAGATATTTTTGAAGCAGATTTTGAAAGTGGTGTAAAAGCCAAGGATATGTTTGATGATGAAGAACTGTGGGCTCGACTTGAAGAGCTGGAGAGACAGGAAGAGTTGCTGGGTGAACTTGAAAGGTGCTTAATGGCAAATTGTCTTTCCAAGAGAGTATGTACTTTCCTCATTGATAAGATAGTGTGTACTCACTGAAGAAATTGCAGAAAACTGTAGAAGCATCAACTGTCCTTTTGCCCTTACATGAATATTTTAGAATATTTCCTTTTATATAAATACCTACACTGAAAAATCACAATCTCCGTGTTATTCAGATCTCATATATGATATATAATGAAGTAATCTTGATAGTCAGTGATTGCATTAATACTTACAAAAAACTTAGAAGTGACCAAAGTTTGTTTTTTGAGGTGCTGGGAATTGAACTAATGCTTCTATCCTGCAAGACAAGCATTCTACAGTGCCATGGCCACCACTCCTAAATAACAAATTTTAAGTGATATAATTTTATACTGTTCTCAGGATAATGCTCTATGCTCCAGTGACTTGTTAAAAAGAAAAAATGCCTTTGAATTTAAATTTGATACTGAAAATGTTTGTCCTTGTATTTCATTTACAAACTTTCTGCTTATTGAGCAGGCAGTTTGTAATCTGGTCAGGTGGCTCTGTGTATGAGAAGCGTCACCAGACTGTTATTTGAGATAGGCAAAGGCACTCACTTAGATTGTCAGAGTGCTCTATGAGGTCTGCTACTATACAAGTCCCTGTGTTAGTTCGCTTAGATGATGGACCATATGTAATAGTTTCTGTAAAAAGTAGGATATACAATGCAAAAAACTTTCCCCCACTGTTTCACCTATGTCCTTTTGATCTATTTCATTTTTAAAATTATTTCTAACTATTTCATTTTTTAAAACCTGTGCTGGATTTAGGAGTCTTAGTCATGATTCCCTCTATTTTTGCATGATGTCATTTCAGCTCTGTTACATTTTTAGTTGGGTTATTTTTGTGAGGTCTTGAGAACCTTTATGGAACGAAGCGTGATAAATGTGCATTTGCGTGTAAATATACATTCCTATGCACACGTAGAAATCTTGTATCTTACAAAATCCCATTCCATGCTGTTACACACATTTCTGAGGTCAAAATTAGAAAATAATAGTATATCATGGTTTGTGGGTATGGGGGGGATGAATTTCTGGCCTTAAAAATAGAACATCTGTTTTAAAAAATCTCTTTTTTAGTTTTAGAGAGAAGCTTTATTATAGGTTCATAGGTTGGAACTTGGAAGAGAGAAGGAGCTGGTGGGAGGGGGAAAGAGTGCATGAGCTTAGACCTCTTGTGTAGCAGGTAGGAGTGGTCTTAGGACACAGAGGAGGCACCCTGTGTGTGTGTGTGTGTGTGTGTGTGTGTGTGTGTGTGTGTGTGTGTGTTTTGTTGTTGTTGTTTTTTGAGACAGGGTTTCTCTGTGTAGCCCTGGCTGTCCTGGAACTTGTCCCTGCTCTGTAGATCAGGCTGGCCTTGAACGCATAGATCTACCTGCCTCCTGAGACTTGGGATTAAAAATGAGAACCATCATACCTGCCAAATTTCTTAGATTGCTACATCTGGCCAATGTTCAGAGATAAAAATATACATGTGTCTTGTGAGTTCTTATGTTTTGAGTAGCTACAATCTGCTGAGATTTGTAAGAGCTGTTGTTTCTATTGTCTGAATTTTTTTGATCTTATTCATATTTTCTTTTCTTCACCTAGTAAGCCTGGTACTCTGATTGCAAATGGAGAAGACACAGTGTCTTCTGAGGAGGAAAAGGAAGATCAAGACACAGGTGTGAAGGTGGAGTCTCCAGTGACAGATTCCTCTGTCCCCAGCAGCTGTAAAAGGCACGCTGGAAATGCAGGACTCCCTAATGGTCAAACCAATAGTCTGAACTATTCAGTGAATGGCTCGAATTCTCACCACAGCAACAAAGAAGGTGAAGAAGAAGAAGATGAAGAAGAAGATGATGAAGAGAATGAAGATGATGATAATGAAAGTGACCATGCTATTTCAGCAGATAACTCTATACCAACAATATATTTCTCTCATACTGTTGAACCTAAAAGGGTTTGTATACCTCTAACTTTGTAGTCATTAAATGTCATTTATTCTGTATTTTAGAAAAACATTAAGATTGCTAATACTATCAGACAGGAAAAGCATCTTTTCCTCTTATCCAACTGCTTCAACTTAAAAAACAAACAAGCAAAAAACCCCAATAATTAGTTAGTGATGGTGGTCTGTCATTTTCAGAAGGCCCACTAAATGCACTCTTGAATGCAGTTGACTGTGGTTCATCTGCCCGTATTCCAGGGCTCTCTTTTGGTTTGTTTTCAGATCTGAAAATGGCTTCAAGACTAGGTTGTTTAGGGGAAGGGGCACCAGGTTGTTGTGTTTATGTAGGTGAAAAATGAGTACTGTTATCCTGAATAACAAGAAAAAATTGTGTTGAGGGATGAAAACTAGGGTTTTTGGGGTTTTTTTGACAAATTAAATATAGATGTGTAATAATGGGTTTAGAGTTTCAGATTTTGGAGCTGATAGTGACTATAGAGCTCTTGTGATCCATTGCTTTCAAACTGTGCTTAATACCCCAAGCTTTGCTCTTCCATCCCTGACTGTAGAAGTATTTAAAATAGGCGAAAGTGGACTAGTCGTGGGTGAAGGGTGAGCTACCCTCAGTCTGTCCCTACTCTCTTCTTCTCTGTGCGCTGTGCTGAGGGAGCCTGGCTGTGTGTGTTAGGGAATCTGAGGGGCTGAAAGGCAGAGCTGCTCAGCCGCAAACAGGCTCCCCGCTGCTCAGCAGGGTGCTCTGCAGTACCTGATTGTTAGGGAAGGAGACATCTTAATGTTTACTTATTATTTCTGACTGTTTCCTTATCCCTGCACTTTTAGAAAGTGAAATAATTATACGTATTTTTTCTTCATTCTAATATATTAAGCTTAAGGGTCTTTGGAATTTTTTGGGAAAGGTTGAAACTGAAGCATTGTTGATTTCTTTTCTTTTTCTTTCTTTCTTTTTTTTTTTAAAGGCTTTTTCTTATTTTTATTTAGATAAAGCCAGACACACAAACACAGTTAGAAGGACTGTTACGGAAAGTGTGGTGTAAATGCTGGATCATCACAGAAGAGTAGCTTACTGTCTTGAGCACATTTAGCTTTTTCTTAGTCTGTTTTTTCCCTCCTGAAGTTAGCAGTATTTAAGCAGTTTAGACAGTTACCGGGACAGTTAAGCGTTACCTACTGTTGCACTTGTGACTCAGGCTAGCACCGCGTGGATTAAGCCACAGACGCATGCAAGGTGAAAGCCAGGGAGGCGAAGTTTATAGTTGGTATGGAATTGAGTTGGAATGTATTTTGCTTTACATACAGTGGTAAAGACACTGGTGATGGAATCGGCTGTTGAGGAAGATGGAGTGTTGGGGAATGTGACAAAAGAGTCAGACTTGATCACATACATAATTCCAGTGCCAAAAAGTTTCAGCAGAATCTCTTGCTGATAACTATGTACTTCCTTTACTGTGGAACTTGATTTTTTGGGAAAGTTTTTGATTTTTTTTCTCCTTGTGAATTAATTTTAGGTTCGAATAAATACTGGGAAAAATACCACTTTAAAGTTCAGTGAGAAGAAAGAGGAAGCCAAGCGGAAACGAAAGAGTGGTGCTGGCAGTCATGCTGCCCACGAGCTGCCTGCCATCAGGAGTCCTGCTGATATTTACAGGTAAGTGATGGTCTCCAGTGCCTGTGGACCTTCCCTTCCTTTCCTGTTTGCTGGAGGCTGGCTGACTTGGAGGTTCCCAACAAAGACTGAGTTGGCCTGCTGACACCACTGAGAGATTGACAGCCCATGTACCACACAGCCCTGCCTTCTGAACAGCCGGGGTACTAGGTGGCTTCTTCCTCTTTGTCCTCTTCATAAGTCACTGGAGAGTTGGAAGCTGGTATTCCAACTTGTAGAACTTGTCTGCCATAACTGTCATGAGTTTGTCCTGTGTTCACCTGTCACAGCAGGGAGCAGTTACACTGTCCAGTTTGAAATGCCTACCATTTTATCACCCATATTTGCAAACTGGTAAAAATTCCTGGTGTTTTGAAGTAGGTGTGTAAAAATTTTTTTGGCAAATCAAGCTGTTCTCACCTGGAACATATAAGTAACATACTGTATTTTATTGGGTTCGAAATTCAGCTTTGAAAGTAACATAAGGAACACTCAGTGAAGGTGTAAACTTACTTTGAAGGTGACATTTAAAGAAGACATTTTAGTAAGAAAACTGAATGGAGTTTGGCGCGATATGTAATTCCAGCACTTGGGAGGTGGGGTGGCAGAACCAGGAGTGAAAAGTGAGCCTCGGCTGCATGAGACCCTGTCTCAAACAAATGTCTCAAAAAACAAGTTGTAGGTTAATTTACAGGAAAAATTTAGACATTTTTGTAAAGTTCTTCTCAGTTATGAGCCCTTCAAATGAAGTTGTGTTTCTTGAATGCTGTAGAGTGTTCGTGGATGTCGTGAATGGAGAGTACGTCCCTCGGAAGTCTATCCTGAAGTCCCGCAGCCGAGAGAACAGCGTGTGCAGCGACACGAGTGAGAGCAGTGCTGCCGATGTGGACGACCGGCGGGCGCTCCTGCGGAGCACCAGCTCTGAGGAGGCTGTGGGTACCGAGGCTGGCGGGAGCATTCTGGAGGAACTCCTTGAGAACCACCCCAAGAAGCCTTTGCCCTCAGGAGTGTCTGAGGTACACATGTCTTCCATTTCAGACCTCACAGGCTTGTTCTTTACATTTTAAAGTTTTCAGTTTCTGTTTAAGTTCTGAGGAGGGGAGAGGTTCCAAACACTAGACAGTTTTACAAAGTGACTCTATGGTATTCATTTTTCTTGTTATAAAAAGACACGTCAAGACATTCTGGTGGTTTGTATGTCACTCAGTCTCACTTCAGTTGAACATAGTTGGATTTGATTAGATGACGTTCCACAAACACTCAGCCACAATAAAGGAGTTTTTTGTTTTTGGTGACACTTCTGATTTGTACCTTTGGATTCATTGTCCTAGAGTTTTAAAGCTGCTTTGATTCACATTAGTCTAGGTACCTTCATTTTTTAGTTTTTAATGGAGGCAAAGTGCAATAAAGATCTTGAATAAATAAGCCTCCCAAAAGAAATGATGTCAGCTTTGGGGAAACTAAGCTTTTGACTGTCAGGCAACGGGGAAGCAAGGGAGCCTGGTCGGAAGCCCACCTTTCATGTCCTTGTAGCTTCTGTGTTTAGTGATGTCTCACAGAGAGCTGCAGATAATGAAGTGTGTGTTTGGGGACTTTTTATTTGTCATGTTTTGTGTTTCCAGACAAAAGCGACACTTTACATTATTTTTTTTACATTTTTTTTTTCTTTTTGTTTTTGGTTTTTAGAAAGGGTTTCTCTGTGTAGCCCTGGAACTCCCTCTGTAGACCAGGCTGGCCTTGAATTCACAGAGATCTACCTGCCTCTGCCTCCTAAATGCTGAGATTAAAGACATATGCTACCATGTTCTGCTTACATTTTATTTTGTTATATGTCCATCATAAAAAATTGCTTGTATTTGATGGTGTAATTAAGAAAAATAATGTGACTTGGTTTCTTTGAACAATTAAAAATTTGATGTTTATTATCCAAAATTCTTGTTACTTTAGTTTAAAAAAAGTCTTGGTAATGGAGGGTAAAGATTTTTGTGTGTGTCTTAGTTATATTTAACACCATATACACTTTTGTCTTACAGGCTTTTTCTGGGACTGTAATAGAAAAAGAATTTTTATCACCCTCCCTAGCACCACACTCAGCCATTGCTCATCATGTTCTACCCACCATTCCAGAGCGAAAAGTTCTGTCAGAAGCATCGGGGGAACCTGCAAAGAGGGTTTCCAAGTTCCGAGCTGCCCGATTGCAGCAGAGAAACTAGAGGGGACGGGCTTCGCCTGCAGCTCCAGCTGCACTTTAGGACACACGGCAGATGCAGCCTTGGAGTTGGGAAGGCGTCCTGCTTGGCTGGGCAGAGTTCTCTCACCTTTATCAGTGGCATTGGGAAAGTCAAAGTAAATGTTTGAATGCTGTAATGTTCTGCTGGCTTTGTTAATTCTCTGACTACTGTCTAATTGGCCTTAGGATGCAGGAATAGCATTTTGAGTTACTTTTCAAAGAATATTGTTTTTGTGTTTTCAACTAAACACAGGCAGTTTTGTACCAGCTGTGATATTGTGCTTTCCATATGGACCATGTTAAAGAAACTTTTAAAATTTCAAATAGATTTCAAATAGATTACTTGCTTTTACATTTTAAAGGCACTTTAAAAAAAAAAAATCTACATTTCTTGTGGGTTTCACAGCTAGATGGTTCTTTGAAAAATTCTTCCTTTGAATGTCGTACTGTAATCTTTAAGGCAAAAAGCTACACAAACCCTTTGGGAAAATTTGACTAGAAGAATAAAATTTTGTACAACTTTTTTTTTTTTTTTTTTTTTTTGAAGTAAAATTTTTATGAAACTTGGTTTCTAAAATGTTGTGAACTTCCTGGGTTAGAATTGTGTATAAAATGTCTTTGGTTTGTGTACATGCTACACAGGCCACATCACAGATCTTTGAATTTTTAAAGCCCCACAAGCGCCTCCTCTCCCCATACACACACTTTTCACTGGCGTCATCCTTTGGGAGAGAAAAGTTTGTCTAAAGGAAAGGTTTCCTGATATTTTCATTCTTCAAAGTTGCTTTGCTACCAGTAAAAAAATATTCTATGTACTTGTAGCGAAACTCCTTAAAGAGATGTTCAGTTTCAGGTTGACCATTACAGAGCAAGTGCTGATCATTAGCTTGATGCATGCTAAAATGTAGCTTTTAAAAAGCATTCTGTATTAGTACTAAAGTAAGCCATCAACCCCAGTCCACCCTCTATTCATGGCTAAATATTTAAAGGTTATTTATAGCTTCTTTAATGAATTCTTGCTTAAACAAAGTGAAATTATGTCCTAGAAAAGTCGAAGCTGTAAGTAGAGCAGCGCCACTGTCACAGCTTTATGAAATACATACTTAGTGATAAAATGGTGTGCTTGGGTCCATTCTAGTTCATGGGTAATCAGAACGGGGTTGAACTGGAAAGAGCCTAAAAATACAATAGCTCTGTTTTTCTAGCCGCTGCTGATCATCCGTACACGTATTTTGTACGTAAACCCACTTTTCTTTCCGATCACCCACTCTCAACCAGACTATCCCATCATACCAACTCCAGGTGCACCCTGCTCCCTCTCCTTAGAAGAGGCTGCCTATGCTAACCTCCTCCTCGTGCAAGCCTCCTCGTGGGACTGTTGGACCTTCAGACGTGTAACTTAAGTGTGCTGTTATTAAACAACTTTCTATGTTCATGAACTTATTTTGAGCCTGCTTTATGTATTTGTGTACCTTCTTTCAAACTGGCCCTCCTCACAGGAAAAGTGTTCAGCAGTGTGTTTGTGCTTTTTTCTGAAGACCCACATGAAATAGTATCACTTAGTTTTAGAGTCAGTCTTAAAACAGTTTAAAACTGTAACTTGAAAGTACACTTTCATCTGTTTGAATGTAAACTTTATTTTTCTGAGGCACGTAGTCACCCTGGTTGGACTTGAACTTGAAGTCCTCTAAATCCTTGGGTCAGGGGCTGGGACCCCAGGCTTGCATCCAACTACGTTCTCTCAGCTCTTGGATACTTTTGCTTTTAAACACCAGAATGTTACAGGCTCATCTTGTGCTTTCTTCTTCTGTTCCAGCCCTGGAATGAGCTGCTCCAAGGAGCCCTCATTCCTAAGCCAGTGGTGCCTAGAAACCAACAGCTGCTTACACGTGTTTATTGGCACCGCAGTGTCAGTGCTTGGCCTATTCAGCAGGCAGAGCTATGCATGTATGTACACTAGTGGATACACATTCTAATACCTGAGTTTATTAAAACTATACCTTTATACTAAGACTTGATTCTAATCTGAGATTTCATGATTCCTATAATTATCTGTTTGTGATTTCTTTCTCCACTATCAACTAGTCTGGCTTTTATGCACATTTGTCTGTGTGAACTACACTAAGGCAGTTTGAGTAGTGCTTGTTTGTACTCCTGGGAGAAGCACTGTGTTCCGTTGTGTGTAGTTGCTTGTAGTAGGAGTCACGAAACTGGTGTTCAGAGGTCCTTTGGTGGTTCGGTGTTGCTCTCCACTTTGATCAGCTTCACTGGGATTGTGGTGCCCCTTGGGTTCATTCGCTGCTCTTTGTATTTTGCTGTGACTTCAGTCCACATCCCAGCTGGATTGATGGTTTCTATGGGAGGCACGTAGAAGGTCTGTGGAAGTTACTATGATTCTGAGTCAGAGCTGAGAGAGATGTCAGAGAAGTGTCTCTTCCTTCTACCCTCCTGCTCACTGCCTCTTCTCTCAAATCGTTCTGTCCAAGTCTTCATCTTCAACTATAAGTAACCTATCCTTTTAGTTTCTGATTCAGCCTTTATTTCTTCTGCACAAATGCCAGGGTGTATGTGTGTGTGTGTGTGTGTGTGTGTGTGTGTGTGTGTGTGTGTGTGTGTGTGCGCGCGGGTGTTATATGTCAAGGTTTCTCAGTGTTGAGCAAAGAAGTCACAGATGGACAAACTGGAATAGCTTGTTTGGTGTTAGACTAGATAGAATCAAGCATTGGTAAACTCAGTGTTTAGCATGCTCGTAAGGTTGTCCGTAAGTGAAGGATGGCGTTCTGTATTGCACACTTTTCTAGTGAGTAGTATGCCCTTGTGATCTCTGTATCGGTTCCTAGAGACTTGCTTACTCTGCAGAGTGCAGTGCTCCACTGTGTGCCCCACTGCCTCTTCAACCTCCTTCCTTCCTAAGGCATGGGGGGTTCTCACATTTTGTAGTTGTATTTGTAGGACTGTGGCTAACGCATCTGACTGTATTTTGTGTCATTGTCTCTTCAGGGGAGATCCTGGAGGTAGACTTGAGCAACATTTACACAATTGCTCTTTGATTGCTTTAGTAAGACATAGAAAAACCTATTTTTAATGTATTTACATTAAACATTCTTTTGTTAGTGATATGGTGTAAACATACACAGATCAGCATTTCATTGATAATTTTTTGGCATGTGTACTCGTGTGTATATATGTGTATACACATATTTATTCTGGGGGGGGTCCCATACCTACTTGACATTTTCATAGATGCTAGGGGTCAAACTCTGATCTTCATGCTTGCATGCGAATCACTTTATCCACCGAGTTATCTCCCTGATAATTTCTTAAATATTGATTTGGGACAGTATAGGATCTTAGAGGGAATTTAAAATTTAGTAACAAATACCAAATTATCCACATTTTAAAAATACTATTTCTTTCCAATTGATCATATATGTAACTTACAATTTTCTACTTACAGGACTATTTTAAAGTATGTTAGATTCAGTTATATACTTATTTACAAATTTGGCTTCTTTGTGAAGAAGTTTTTCAAGACTAAAGTTAATCTATATGCAAGTGGCATATAGTCTCCAGGGAGCTTTGTTAGAATTCCTCAGTTGCAGTTCACTTTATTTCATTTGTCAGTGTGTACCACATGTGTGCCTGAGCTGGCAGATGGCAGAAGAGCGTGTTGGATCCCTTGGAGCTGAAGTTGCAGGTGGTTGGAGCCACCATGTAAGTGCTGGTAACCAAACCCAGGTCTTCTGTGAGAACAACATATAATTTTAACCACTGAGCCATCTTTCCAGTCTCCAAAATGGATACTTTTTTTTGGAGCCAGGGTCTCTTTGTGTCCTGGAATTTAGTGTAGACTAGGGTGGCCTCTAACTCACCTGCCTTTGCCTCCCAAGTGCTGAGGTCAAAGGCATGTGCTACTAAACCCAAGCACAAAATGTCCCATTTTTGTTTTTTGAGACATGGTTTCTCTGAGTATAGCCCTGGCTGTCTTGGAACTTGCTGACTTTGAACTCAGATCCACCTGCCTCTACCTCTTGAGTGCTGGGCTTTAAGGTCTGTGCCACTACTGACTGTCGAGCTGTTTCATTTTAAAGTGAGTTTTGAGGTTTTTATTTACAGGACTATCTTTTAGTGTAAACTGTTTACAGTTCCCTTACCAGTGACTCAAAAGAATGTAAGATCTTGTTCAGTTGGTATTTCTGTATCAGTTTTGTATTTAGTATTTGTGTGTATTCCATAGGGTTTCTTATATACAGGTATACAGGATCAGATTGTATATAAGTCTTACCGTTCTTTTTCCTCCCCAGTGAGAATTCTTCTTTTGAGAATGGTGGTAGGTCTGGCTGTGCTGACTAGAATCTCTAGTAAACAGACTGAACATTTTGCTTTGGTGGTGGTAGTGGTAGAAACCATGTCTGGAGCTTTGTCATTAAATGTGGCTGTAAAAAAACCTCCTTTGGGGAAGGTTATTGTTCAGTGCACAGGTGTTTTTCCTTTAGTGTCTTCCTGACTTACTGATACTTTCATTTTTAAAGGAGACTAGGTGTTTGCTGTCTGCATGCAGCATTGCACCTAGCTGCTGTTGGGAGTGCAGGCATGCAGCGCAGCCTCTAGCTGCTGATCCCCCCAGTGCTGGGGGGTGGAGCCCAGGGCCTGCATATGTCATTGAGCTAGAGCCCCAGCCCTTTGATGCTTTAAGTATCACAACATATCCCTCTCTTTTCTCTGTGACTCCTCCAGACAGTCTTGATATGTAACTTAGGCAGGACTTGAAGTTCCGTTTCCCGAGTGCTGCTGGGCGTGCTTGGCTTCTCTGTAGAGTCTTAAGGTTTCTGTCTGTTGCTAAAGCCACTCCAGCTTTCTTGTGGTCCTGTTGGTGTCCATTCTGTCCTTTCCTTGTCCTTGCATTTTGAGATTGGAATTTAACATTTGCACCATGTGAGCAGCATCGTGGTTGGGGGTGGGGGGAGAGCCAGGTATGGTGCTCCTGCCTATAACCCCAGCACTTGGAAATAAAAATAATGGGCTTTCTTGAGTTCGAGGCCAGTCAGGACTGTGTAGTGAACCTTAAAGAGAGTAAGTGCTGACACCCTCTGTGTATTGCTTTATGCTTCATTTACACTTGCCTCTTTCCTGGCCACTTTTGCATCTGTTGCATACTTATTCTCAATTTAAAAAAAACCATGCACTTATTTTCCTATGTGATTATCTTTTAAATATGAGAAGAAACTTTTAAAAAAATGCATTTACTTTATCTTTCACATTTACCTACATAATTACCTTTACCGGTGTTCTTAATTTTTTATGTGGATTCAAGTTACCATCTGGTGTCATTTCCTTCAGCCTTTTAAGAAAATTCCATACCTGCAAATTCTGTCTTTATCTGGGAACATTCTTCGTTTGTGTTTAGCTTTACTGGACACAGGATTGTTATTTGACAGAGTACCAGGCACCACCATTTTCTGGTCTGAAAAGCCAGCTGCTGCTTTGGTCAGGCTCTTCCTGTACTCCACGAACCTCTCTTCTCTGGTTGTTTTAGTTTTTCGTTTGTATAAGAGTGGATATATTAGTACTTATCTTCCTTGGATTTTATTGAACTTGAATCGACATCGATGCTTTTTATTAACTTGAGAAGGTTTTTTTGACCAAGTGGGTTTTTTCTTTTTTCTTTTTAAATTAGATATACAGCAGAGGACTGCTGGGTCTGGGTTCAGTCAGAGAAGATTCACCTAACCTAACCCTCAAGAGACTGGAGGCCCCAGGGAGTTTAGAGGTCTGGTGGGATGGGGACATCCTCATGGGGACAGGGGTGTGGGGAGGAGGTATGGGATGTGGAACAGTCGGAGGGTGGACTAGGAGGGGGATAAAATCTGGAGTGTAAAAAAAAAAAAAAAAAAGAAAAAGAAAATTTTTTTTTATGGCCTGGACTTAAAAACTTCAAACCCTTTCCTAGCTCTTAAATGTCCTTCTTTCCAGTCCTTGAGCTGTGCATGCTGTGTTTTACTCTCTCTCTCTGTGTGTGTGTGTGTGTGTGTGTGTGTGTGTGTGTGTTCATGTGTGTTCATGTGTGTGTGTGCATGCACATGAGCATCTACGCTGTCTCCGTGCCCATGGAAGCCAGAGGGTGTCAAATCCTCTGAAGCTGCTGTTAGAGATAGCTGGGAGCCACCTAGCATAAGCTTTGGGGAATGAACCTGGGTCCTGGGCAAGAATAGGCATGCCCTAACCTGGGAGCCATGTCCACCCCCTCAGTACTTCTCATTCACCTTTCCCTTCAGAGTGTGAGTTCCTGTCGACTTCCCTTGCTCTTTCTGATCATCCCTTCTGCGTTCAGATGGACCCCTGGATCCTTCTAGTGAAGGCTTTGCTTTTGTTACTGTTCTTAGCTCCAAATAATCCATCTGATTCCTTTTTTATAATGTGGATGTTTTTACTGCTGTTCTCAGATTAGGCATTGTTTGTGTGCTTTTTTTTCCCCCTTTGTTTTTTTTTTTGGCTTTTTGAGACAGGGTTTCTCTGTGTAGCCCGGGCTGTCCTGGAACTCACTCTGTAGACCAGGCTGTCCTCGAACTTAGAAATCCACCTGCCTCTGCCTCCCAAGTGCTGGGACTAAAGGCGTGCGCCACCACTGCCCAGCTTCCCCCTTCGTTTTTTAAGATAATTATAATTGCTTCTTTAAAGTGTATTTGCTAGACCCATAGATAGTCCTCCAGAAGCTTCAGTTTATGTTGGATATAAGCCATGATCTCCTGTTTAAAACAGGACACTTAAAATAACAATTGCTCCACATTTTGATCCCTTCCTATATATTACTTTATTTTTATTCATTTCATTTGGTTGTGCAGAGTGGTTTTGCAGCATGCAGCCTCTAATATCTTTTGCATTTTTACTTTTAATTCTTATTTTTAATCTGATTATTTACCAGTGACCCTTAAACCAGTATATCTTAAGTGACATAGCCAGTGTATGTTCTTTCGTTTCTAGATCCAATAAGCTTTTCAGTTTTGTGAGTGTCTGGTTTGGAGTACACATCCATAATTTGTAACTTAGCAGCCTTCCCTAGAGTCAGTGTAGCTGGGGCTTTCCCAGGTTTGCACTCAGCGTGCCCATAGCCTAATATACTCCTGCCTTGTGAGCTATGAAGTCATAGCAGCCCATCATTGCCTTGTGCTAGTTCCTAATGCTAACCTTGGAGCCACTATGTTTGGGCCAGGCAACATTAGAACCTCAGAGCTGTATGGGCTCTTCCCATCTGTTTGCCACTGAAATGACTGTTGTCTTCAGAAAAGTCTGGATGGTGGATTTTCCCACAATGTTGGAAATATAGTCAGTGTCTTAGTTAGGGTTTCTATTCCCATAATGAAACACCATGACCAAAAGCAACTTGGGGGAGGAGAGGGTTTGTTTTGCTTATGCTTCCAGATAGCAGTCCATCACTGAGGGAAGTCAGAATAGGAACCTGGAGGCAGGAACTGAAGCAGAGGCCATGGATGGGTACTGTACTGTCTTGTTCCTCATGGTTTACTCAGCTTTCTTATAGAACCCAGGACCTAGGGGTTTCCCCAGCTACAATGGGCAGGGCACTCTTACATCAATCACTATTTAAGAAAATTCTCTTTTAGCTTGCCTACAGCCTGGTCTTAACAGAGGCAATTTTTAATTTGAGGTTCCCTCCTCTCAGACTATAGCTTGTGTCAAGTTAACATAAAATGAGCCAGCATAGTCAGTCTTTCTCAACATAAATGTTCTGATTTCATGAGCTGCCCCAGCTTGGAAAGAACTACTGTGATAGAGGGTGTCTCAAAAGACATGTCACCAGCCTCCTGCCCAAATTTCACAGTTTTTCTTTCTAAAATAAACACTTACAAAGGAGAGCTATACTTCCAGAGTCTTGTAATGGTTATATTTTGATAATTTTGTCCAATTAAACAACAACAACAGCATCAAGAAATGGAGGCTGGGGAGATAGTTTAGGGGGTTAAGAACACTGACCGCTCTTGTAAGAGGCCCCGGGTTTACTTCCCAGCACCCACCTGGCAGGTTAACAGCCATGTGTAACTCCAGTTCCAGGCATCCAATATCCTCTTCTGGCCTTCATGGGCACAGCACCCATGAGGTACATAAGAAGGCCATACATATACATAAACACCCATACATGTGAGAAATAAAAGGGCTGGAGAGAGCTCAGTTTCCGAATTCCAAGGGCACCAGGCACACATGTGGTACACATACAGATGTGAAGGCAACACACTTGTGTACATAAAGTTTTTTAGACTGTTAAAGATCAGCTCGAGATTCATAGCGATATGGCCCACATGGGCTCAGGCCCCTGACATGCGTAGCACTCATTTTCAACATCCCCCACTAGAGGGATGCTCTCATTACGATTGTTAAACCTGTATTTTCATTCCACCGGAAGCCCTTATTTTAGGGGTCAGCCTTGCTGTACAATATATTTTGTGCCCTAGAAGCCCTGTGCCGGTGTCTGTTGATTCTCTCTACAATTTTGTCTTCTCTAAAATGTCAGTGGTTGGAATCACATAGCATGTAGGCTTTTCAGGTCAGCATCTTTCACATAGTAGTCAATATTTAAAGTCTTTATGAATGACTTCATGGCTCTGACATCATGTTCCACTTAGAGAGGTGCCATGGTTTGTCCATTCACCACTAAGTAAGGGGCACCTTGGTTGGTCCCAGCTGTTTGTAGCTCTCAAGAGTTCCCATAACCACCAGGTTATTGGGTGGGTGTATGTATATTCAGCCCCTTTTGATAAATGCCAGTTGGCAGGATTGCTGGCATGTGTGCTAGGCTACTTTTGTAAAAATCTACCATGCTGCCTTTCAGAATGAGAATATTACTGTCTATTCCCAGCAGGAGTGGCCGAGAGTCCTTGTCCCTCTCCATCCTTGCCAGTGGTTGATGTCTACTGGATTTGGCCTGTTGTGATACACTTGTGGTTCTGACTTGTTTGAATTTGCATTTCCTGGGTGGCATAGAATGTAAACCAGCTTTCTAAATGCTTATTTGAGGCAGTATCATTTTGATGTGGTATTTGTTAAGGATTTAGGCTCAGTTTTTAACGAGGTGGTTTTCTTATAAAGCTTAAGAGTTCTGTGCATATATCCTTTATCAGAGATGTCTTTTTGTTTTCATTGTTTGTTTTTTGAGACAAGATTTCTCTGTGTAACCCTGACAGCCTGGAACTCCCGCTGTAGACCAGGCTGGCCTCTCTTGAACTCAGAGATCAGCCTGCTTCTGCTTCCTAAGGGCTGGGATTAAGGCGTGCACCACTCCCCAGCTAGAGATGTCTGTTGAAAATTATTTTCATCTGAACTTCTTAGACTTGTAGGTTTATACTTTTATTTATTTAGGTCTGTGAACCATTTGGAGTTAAATTTTATGAAGAGTTTATTGTCTGTGTCCAAGTTATTTAAATTTAATTTTTGAGAGACATCTTATTCCTCTGTGTTGTATTGCTGATTAATGGAATATCAGATTTCTATAATTACGGATCCCTTGTTTCTGGGTGCTGGGTGCTGTCCCATCCATAGACATGCGGCATTCCCACTAACGCTGGACTATCTTGGTTGCTGTTGCCGTGAGCCTTGAGTGTGGAAAGCTCTAGTGCTTTTCTTTTCCTAGTCTGTTCTTTGGAGATTCTGTTGGATCTCATCTCTATTCTGGGCATTTTGCTTTTTTTCAGCTTTTAAAATAATTTTGTTGCCATTCCAAGTTAAGTTCCTATGATTGTGATTACAATCTACAGATTAAATTGAGGAGGGCTGAGAACTTGATAGAATTGTCTTCCTGTCCATGAGCATGGACTGCCTTCATTGTTTTATTTTTTGAGGGGGGTATTATTCATCGTAAGTGTTATATGTATTTTATTTGATTTATGCCAAGTAAATTTATTAGGGGCACAAATTAATGTTTGCACTGTTTCATTGCTAGTGTGTAAGGAGGTTTTTCACCTTGGCTCTTATGACCTTGCTAAAATTGCTTATTAGTTATAAGAGGGTTTTTTGGGGGTTCAGTTTTTTCAGCTTTTCTCCAAAGATGATTATGTCATTTATGAGCCAAGATCATTTTACTTATTTCTTATGACAGATATGTCTATGTTTTGTTTCCTTTTCTGGTCTTACTGCATTAGCAACAGTCTCTTGTATAGTTAAAAGGGAAAACTGAGGTTGGCTAACCTGGCCTCATCCCTGATCTTAATGGGAAAGCTGAAGGTTGTCACTGTAACTTAAATATGTTAGCTGTGGGTTAGTACTTTTTTGTTTTGAGATATTCTTTATTAAATGGGAGAAATTCCTTCTTCCTAGTTTACTGAGAGACTTAAGTTTTTATATGAATGGATGTTGTATTTACCAATGCCTTTCATCAGTTGATATGATCTTTTTTTCTCTCTCATCTGATGTGTTGGGCTACATTAACATATTCTCAGATACTCAGTGAGCTTGCCTGAGATACCTCTCAGCCGGTCATGGTGTGGTGGGCCTCACTAACTCCAGACATTGTTAGACTTCGTCTGCCGATGTTTTGTTGCATCTCTGTTCATGAGAAACTTTTGCAGTTTCTTATGTCGTTATCTGGTTTGGGTAGGGGACTCACAGATGGCCCAGGAACATTCTCCCTAGCTGGTCTTCTGAAGAGACTGGACAGACTTCTTCCGTAAATACTGATAAATGTACCCGGTTGTCTATCTCAGCCCCATACTTTTTGTCACGGACAGTTCCTAACTGATGTCTTTTTAGACCTGCTGGGGCTATCTACGCCTCCCTGGGCGAGTTTTAGTGGATTGTGGCTTGCAAAGAATTGCTCCACTTGGGAGGGTGAGCTCATGGTGTTTCTTGGTTATCATTTTAGTCCTCCTGGAATGTCTATGGAGTTTCCTTATCTCCAACCTGTGTCCTCTTTATTCTTGTCTGGCCAGAGGCTTATCAATTTTACTACTAAAACCCAACTTTTAATTTGGTTGATTCCCCCCCCCCCATCCACTGATCTTTTATACTTGTTGATTCTATTTTGTACTGATGTTTGCTTTACTTCTGGTGTCAGGGCTCAGAGTGCTTACCATCACACCATGCAGCCCTCTATCTCTGCTTTGATTTCTTATTGCCTTTCTCCCTTTAGAACTAATTCTTTTTTTCCTGGTGCTCCTAAGCCTGAAGCTTTGGTGATGGGCTTGGTTTCACTGCACTTCTGAACTTTGATAAGTTGTGCTTTCCTTTTGTTTAGTTCCAAACCTTTTTAAATTCTCATGGAAATTTTTTCTTTGACCCATGTATTATTTTAAGTGTTCTGCTCAGGGCTCAGGCTGTTGTAGACTTCCCAGCAGTCTTTAGTGGTTTCTGGCTTAATTCCGTTGTGGTGTAACTTAGTTCTATAAGGTGAGTTTGTTTCTTTTCCCACTTTTTTTATTGGTTGTCACAAACCCCACAATCCATCTATGGCTAACCCAATCAGCTGTTAGCTCTATTCATGTCATGGGTTGTGTGACTCCACGGAGAAGACAGGCCACCCTCCTCCCTCCTGTCCCTTGTGTAATCACAGGCTTTTCTGTCAGTCCAAGGAGTTTCTGCAGCACCTGCACCCACGGCTTCCATTGTGCTCCCTGTGTAGATGCTCGTTGTTAAAGGGTGCTGCTTGCCTTCTCCCTGAGGAGCTACTTTTCAGTCTTCCTGGCAGCCAGTTCTCTCCAGTTCTTGTGAGAGGAAGTATTTGTCCTTTGGTTTGAGAGTGTTTCTAAGATACAGAATTCCGAGTTGGAGAGTTCCTTCTCAGCACCTTAAATACCTCACCCCATTCTCCTTGCATGATTTCTGACGCATCAGATGTAGTTCTTAGCGGTGCTTCCCACAGATGTCTGTTTTCCCCTGTGGCTTCTTTCTAGATCTTAAGCTTTTTTTTTTTTTTTTTTTTTGTAGTTGGAAAATGAGATAAATTGTATGCCCAGTGTGGTGGTTCTAAAAAAATGGTTTTTATGCATTTATCCTACTTGCTGTTTTTTATCTATGCTTTCTTTTTGTCCTATGATGTGTGTGTGTGTGTGTGTGTGTGTGTGTGTGTGTGTGTGTAGTGTGTGTGCCTTTGTATATGTGTGTATATATTTTTGTTTGTTTTGGTGCTAGAGTTTGATAGAGCTCAGGACTTTGCATATCCTAGGAAAATATTCTATCACTGAGCTAGACCCCCAGCTGCCAAGTATTCTTGATTGATTTTGAGATAGCTGTTTCCTACATAGCCCAGGTTGGCCTTGGTCTTCCTGCTTCAGCTTCCCAAGAGTTGGGTTTATCCATCTCTTTGTTTTTCTCTCTGAACTTGAGTGTATGGTTTAGTGGCTGGCATTAATTTTTCAGTCCTTATCTTCAGGACTTTTCTGTTTCTTTTTCTCTTCCTTTGTGAATCTCTGCACATGTTTGCAGTTATCCATAACTCTTGGCTTTTCTATTGATTTCTCAGTTTGCTTTTCAAGTTTGAGGTTTCTGTCAGGGTGTCTTCAGCCCAGCTTGTTGTCCATATCATTTTACTAATGGATCCAACCGGCCTCCTTTCTCTTCACGAGTACTGCATTTCTGGTCACTTTTGGTCCTTCCGTGTCTGCTTACATTGCTCAGTTCTTTCATTTGCCCTCATTACCCATTAATATTCTTAGGATATAAATCCCACTTTCAGATTCCTGGTCTGATAATTCCAGCATCCCTTACGTGTCTTCATATTTCTGAAGATGCCTTTTCTCTTCAGACTGTTCCGTCGTTAGTGTGTTTTGTGGTCTTTGCTTGATAGCCAGGCAAGCTGTCCTGGGTAAAGAACTGTGTAAGTAAGCTTACACTTTGTGGTGCTGTGGGTGAGACTTGGGAGAAGGGGAATGAGCTTTGCCTGCCTCTGCTTCTGCCCTTGTTTTGAAGTAAGCTTTGTTGGTGTGAATCTGGGCCTTTCTTCTCCTACCTAGAAGACTACAATTGGCTGAGGTTGGCTGTTTGTCTTCCTCTAAGTCAGCATGGGTCTGCTAAACCTTCCTTGACCTGTGTTGTGGGAAGTAGTGGCTGGAGTCAGGTTGTGAAGCAACACAGCGCTCCAGCATTCTCCCTACACTGTTCTTCACCTCCACAAACACACAGTGTCCATGTACAAACTAGTAAGAGGGCTTGGAAGTGAAGCCTACACAAGTGTGTAGTGGGCTAGGTATCAGCCTCCCGCCATGTTTTCATCCAGACTTCCGACCTGGGCACTGGTTTCTGTGGAGGGCCTCTCTGGTTGGCTTCTGCGCTGGTAAGTTGTCACCATGTCAGCATGTTAGGGTACAGTCTGCAGGGTGGGGTTGGGGATAGCGTTGAGGTTCTTCCTGTGGTGGCACCTACCACTTTCCAAACCAGGAGCTGTGTATCCAGAGTGCTCCAACTTTATCATGGTTTGGGGTGGGAACATTTGCCGAGACTCTCATTTTGCCATTCCTGTCATTATCTTTTTATGGAAATTAAAATGTGCAAGAATCTTGCTCTACCTGTGAATTTAGTATTTCAACTTCTCTTTATTATTTTCTGTCCCATGAAGTAAAGTATCTACCAGGTTTGGGTCTCCTACCCTAGAAGAACATGTGTGACTCACAGTGTTGGTGGGAAGTACGAAGTCTGTTTGTCTGTCTTCTCTTCTCAACCCAGTATGTGTCGTCCACTGCTCTCCACCTGTTCTTGAGACAAGGTCTTGCCCTGATCCTGGAGCTTGCTGCTTTGGCTCCATTATCTGGCCAGTGAGTGCCTGGAGTCTCCCTCTCACTGCTCTCTGACTCCTGGTGCTGGGGTTGTAAGTGTATGCTGCCAAATCTGACTTTTATAGGAGCACCGAGGAGGTCTGAATTCAGATCCTCCTGTTTGCATGACAGACACTTTACCAGATACCTCCCCAGACCCTGCATGCATATATGCATACGCTTGTATACATATATATGGATATTTTTGGAGACAATGTATATTTTGGAGATAGCTCAGAGTGGTCTCAAACTCACACTCCTAGGATGACAGATATATATCACTACACTTTGCTATTGCCTTTATGTTTTGAACACTATTTTGCTAGGTATAGAATTCTAGGTTGATAGATTACTTTTCCTTTAATGCTTGGGAGATGTTTCTCCTTGTTTCTGTAGGCGATACATTTGCACAGCTACAGTTTCGCTCTACCGGGCTTCTGTAGGTGGTACATTTGTACAGCTACTGTTTCGCTATACCGGGCCTAGATACCTCTCCAGTGATAATTCTGGTTTTGATTTTTTAACGAAACCACACTGATTTCTGTAGTTGCAACAGTTTACATTCCTCCTAACAGTGAATAAGGGTTCATTTCCCCACATCCTTGACAGCATTTGTTGTCATTTGTTAATGTCATTTCTTAATGACAGCCATTCTGACTGGGGTGAGATGGAATCTTAGAGTAGTTTTAATTTCTATTTCCCTGACGGCTGGAGACGTTGAACATGTGTTAAAGCCCTTCTATGGCCATTTGTGTTTCTTTTGAGAATTGCCTGTTTGTTTCATTAGCCTATCTGACTGGCAGATTTGTTTGTGTGTTTGCTGATGTTTAATGTTTGCAGTACTTTATGTATTCTATTTTTCCTGCATGTCCGTGGGTGTGGGTGTGTCCATGCACACACACATGTGGAGGCCAGAGGAGGCTGTCAGATACGCTGCTCTGTTGCCTTCACCTTATGTTTTGAGACAGTGTCTCTCACTAAATCTAAAGCTTGCCATTTTTGCAAGACCATGGCTGGCCAGCAAGCTTCTTGGATCTGCCATCTGCTGCCAGTGTGGGGTTATAGGCATATGTAGCCACACAAAGCTTTTCACATGAATGTGAGGGGTTTGAACTTGGGTCCTCTTGCTCCCAGAGCAGGTTCTCTCACCCACTGAGCCATCTCCCCAACCCCTTCATATTTGATGTTAAAAGCTCCTGTGTAGAGAGTAGCCAATAAGAGAGTGCTCATTCTGTAGGTGCTGTTCACCCTGCTGAAACTTTCCTTTGCTGTGTACAAACTCAAATGTCATATTGTCCCATTACTAATTTCCTGTGCTGCTGACATTCTGGACAGGAAGTTCCTACCTGTCCTACCTTTAAATGTTTTCCTCCCATGGTCTCATGTTTTAAATTATAGTCCTTTAGTCCACTTTGAACTGATGCTTGTTCAGGGTGAGAGATAAGGATCTCATTTCATCTTCTATAGCTGAGTCCCTAGTTTGGTCAGCACAGTGTGGCAAGTGGGCTTGCTTTCTTTTCGGTCTGTGGGCTTATTTCTGGGCCCTGCATTCTGTTCCATTGGTCTGTTCTTGTGTCTACCATGCTGCCTTTGTCATTATATATATATATATATAGTGTAATTTGAGGTCAGACATAGACATTCCTCAACTAGTTCTTTCCGATAATCGTTACCGTGACTATTTTTTTGGTGTTTACAAGTGAGTTTTTGGATTAGTTTATTCTTTTCTAGTTCTGTGAAGAAGGTCTTTTTGGTAGGCACTGCATTGAGCCTGTAGATTAATTCTGCTGTTCTGAAGGCGTGTGGTGCCTTTCTGTCATCTAACACCTTCTTTCTTACTCTCTTGAGATTTTCATTGTAAAGATCCTTCACGTCTGTGGCCAAGTTTATTCCTAGATGCTTTATTATCTTACTGACTTTAGAACTATTGTGAGTGGATATTTCCCCCAATTCCTCAGTTAGTTTTTTAGTGATGTCTATGAATGCTGCTGATTTTTGTATCTTGGTTTTGTATCCTGCAACTTCGCCAGAGTGTTTAACCTAAGGGTTTCCTGGCAGAATCTCTGAGGTCTTGAAAGGATCCAATCATCTGTGAGTGGAGATAATTTGACTCCATCCTTGACTTCCGCTCCTCCTGCATCTCTTCTTGTCTTAAGAGTGGAGAGAGCGGGCACTCCTATCCCAGTACAGTCTGTGATCTATCACCTTTATTGTTTTGAGGTATACTCTGTCTATTACTAACTTTTCTAGAATGTCTGTCACAAAGGCATGTTGAACTTCTCAAATGCCTTTATCATCTATTGAGGTCATCATTTGCTTTCTGTCCTTAAGAGTATTTATGTGGTATAGCGTGTTTTGCTTTGTGGATGTTGAAAGAATCTTGCAATCCTGGGATGAAGCCAGCTTGGTCATAATGTATGGTTGTCTTAGTAGTTCTTGAATTTGGTTCACAAGTGTTTTCTTAAGAGTTTTTACACTTGTGCTAATTTTTATACTTGGACTGTGGTTTTCTTTTTTGTTGTGTCTTCATCTGGTTTGGGTATCAGGATAGTACTGCCTTTCCTTTCTGTTTGGTGGAACAGTTTGAGAAAAGTGTTGGTATTATATCTTCCTTAAAAGTTTGATTGAACCAGGCAGTGGTGGTGCACACCTTTAATCCCAGCACTTGGGAGGCAGAGGCAGGTGGATTTCTGAGTTCGAGGCCAGCCTGGTCTACAGAGTGAATTCCAGGACAGCCAGGGCTACACAGAGAAACCCTGTCTCGAACCCCCCCCCCCCAAAAAAAAAAAAAAAAAAGTTTGATTGAACTGGTAGACTTGCCCAGTGGATAAGCCTAATGACTGGAGATCTATCCCCGGGACCCAGCACATGGTAGAAGGAAATAACAGATTCTTGGAAGTCCTCTGACCTACATACATACACCAATGTGCGTGTGCATGCACACATACAATAGAGAAGTACTTGAAATGCTGTTTAAAAAGTTGGATCGACTTAGTGAATTGATCTGGTCCTGAGCTTTTTGTTGTCAAGAGATAATTATGGCTTCAGTCTCATTGCTTGTGATGGGTCTGGTTTTTTTTTTTTTTTTTGCTTTTTTTTCAAGACAGGGTTTCTCTGTGTAGCCCTGGCTGTCCTGGAACTCACTCTGTAGACCAGGCTGGCCTCGAACTCAGAAATCCACCTGCCTCTGCCTCCCAAGTGCTGGGATTAAAAGCGTGCGCCACCACTGCCCGGCTTACCTGTTCCTTCTTAACCCTATCCTGTCTACAACAGTTTCTTACTTCTCAGGACCTCCATACTTTTGGTAATTTTATAGAATAGCTTTCATTTTTGCTTTACCAGTATGTTCCTATGAGTATTTTGGAGTTACGACTTTGGAAACAGTGAGAGGCAACATGCCAGCATTAGCTTCCCTCACCGATACAATCAAATCACTTATAGAAATGGCAAGGGAGGGAGGGCTGTTTTTGACTAGAGCTCGAGAGGGTACAGCCCATCCTTGCTGGAAGGCGTGGGAGTTCTCAGCAGCAGGAGGGCGCCCCTGGGACTCTCACACCTTGCCGGCTGGGAAGCAGAGAGAGCTGGACCCTAACCCTCCAGCCCACCTTCTGCTGACCCACTTCCCTCAGTGAGGCCCCACCCTCTGAAAACAGTGCCACCAGCTAGGGAGCAAGTGTCGGATGCCTGAGCCTGTGGGACATTCGTGCTCAACACTAGCATGCCTCTCTACACATGTCATGTGACTTTAATCCTAATGACTCTTGAATTGGAATTTCATTTGTTTCTCCTTCATAATGCCTAGCTTAATTTGCTTGGATTTCTTCTCCTTAGGCTGTGGCTCAATGTCACTTGAGACAGAATCACCCCATTTGCTTCCGTGTGTTGGGCATCTTGAGTCTTAGGCTTCCTCTTGTCCCAGTATCAGGAGCTGCTGTGTGGCTTTATTGAGGGTGGGATAGCAGCCTTCTCATGCTAGGTCAGGGTCTTTGGGTTGGGCCTCTATGTTGGGGCCATTGCTTGGAGTCTCTAGTTAATTCCATGACAGGCTATGGCTCACGGCTGGGCCCTGGTAACAGCTGGCCCACAGCACATCCCCACAGAAAACTCCAGCCTGTCTTCCTTGGTGCTCAGGGAGACTGAAGCAGGTTTCCTTGTTCTGATAGTGGGAGAATATCTCCTAATGAAGTCTTTCACCAGCCCCACCTTCCCAAGTGATCTTAGCACCAACTCAGTTGAGCCTAAGGGCTTGCCTTCCACTTCTGTGGTTTAAGTGTCTGGTGTTTTTTTTTTTTGTTTGTTTGTTTGTTTTTGTTTCTTTTATCCGTTACTGGTGATTTCTAAAATTCCCCTGCAAGTGGAACTTTTGAGTTGAGAGGGTCTCTGTTATATTTTACCCAGCATCCTTTTGAAGTTTTCTTTTTTAAAGATTTATTTACTTATTGTGAGTACACTATTGCTATCTTCAGACATACCAGAAGAGGGCATCAGATCCTATTACAGATGGTTGTGAGCCACCATGTGGTTGCTGGGAATTGAACTCAGGACCTCTGGAAGAGCAGTCAGTGCTCTTAACTGCTGAGCCATCTCTCCAGCTCCCTTTGAAGTTTTCTAATAGGAGAGCAGGTGATGCAGTGTGCATGCTATGCTGGAGTCTTTTCCTCTCTGCAGAAATTATTCTCATCTTCCCTACCCACACTTCCCCAACCCCACTCTCCCCAGGAGAGTAACAGGCTGACTCAGTGGTTTGCTTGAGTTCGCAAGGCAGGCCCAGTGGACAGGTCAAAGGAGAAGGCAGAAGTGTTCTCTGAGACAAGCAGTGAGGAGGCAATCTTGGAGGAACAAGTCTTCAGTGAGATGAATCAGCAACTGCTTGAGTCCGACACTGCACCAGGCATTCTGGACTGCTGAGACTTCAGGAGTATTGGAGCTAGAGCCAATAAACTGTCCTCTACCCAGTGACACTGCTGTTGAAGGGTGTAGTCTGTTCTTAGCAGCCTAGATTTTGGGAGACTAAAATATTCTTTTTGGATGCAAGATATTTTTGCCCATGTACAGCGGGGTCTGGCAGCTTACAGGAAGTGAGTCAGGTCAGTGGTGGCTTGCTGGTGAGTGGCTCACTGGAGGAACTGACCGTGAGAGTCAGTTCTACCTACCCAGAGTCAGGCCGGCTTGGCTCCATCATCCACTTGCAGTGGCAGAGGAGAAAAGTAAGTTTGATTTTCCACGGTGACTGGAAATCTTTCAAGGGGCTCTTGTTAGGAGCTTAATTGAGGTGTAGCCGGGGAGCAGCACTCAGAACCACTTCAGGAAGGAGGAATCTGCAAATACTTGCTCGGAACTTGAATGTGTTGAGAAACGTGAAGCCCCCTTCGGCCTGTGGAGGCTTTCTGCAAGGCCCGGAATCCTCTGCTCTACATTCTGGTGTCTTCATACTTGTGTGTGGCTGTTGCATCTTCACGCTGCTGTCAAGTGGGCCCTTGAATGAGAATAGCTTGAAGAAGTTAGAACAGTGTCGGAACTGCAAAAACCCGAAGGACCGGGGAAATTCTGTGCAACGCCATTGCTTCCTGAAAAGCAAGGTGGTTGGTAGTCGGTAACTACCCCCACGAAGGAGTGCGAATCACCACAGGGGAAGCGACGAGCATTGTTAAATGAGGTTGGTTTTAAAAGTAAAATATTTTGATAGATCCCTTTTATGTTATAATGAGATCAGCTACTTAGGGTTTGGGAACGGAAAATTCCATGATGCTTAATACGAACTTGATTAGAGAGCGTCTTTTGTGCTAGTAAATCTCAGCCTCACAGAGGGCTTGGGGGTTCTGAGAGTTGTGTGGATAGCTTCTTGGAACAGCTCTGCTCTGCTGTTTCTCCTCCTCCCGCCCTCCATCTTTGTGACGCTCTTCGGCCTTGTAACCTACTCAACGGAAAGGACATGTGGTGTTGCAGTGTCCCGGCCAGTCAGACCTGGTGAGCGGTGGGGCAAGGCAGCTGCCCGCCAGGGGACACCTCCTCAGTGGCTGTCGCGTGAGTCACTCCCCACCCAGTGTTCTCTTGCTCCAGAAATTGAAAATGGCAGCTCTCTGTCCTCAGAGTGGCAAATGCAGCTGGTTAAAAAAAATTTTTTTTCTTTTCTGTTTTTGGCAGACTTAACGCCTTTCTGCAAAGAAGATGAACTAGGATTAGAAGAAATCAGATGTGTGTACTTGGTATGCAATATTTTTGTATTACAAATAGCTACATTCTAACCCACATTAACCCCATGATATGTGAATTTTGCCAACTCCTGCTGTGTCTTTTAAATCAAATCCAGTAAATCACTGTGAATGCTCTAATTTCTAAACAAACTAGTCTTCCATAGAGGTACTTTAACACTGTACTGCAAATTAGACAACCTAAGACGGATGGACCATCTTTGTTAATTATGTAGTTTAATTGATCAAAACTACCAGATAGAATTTTATTTATAGCAGTTTTGCTTAGTATCAAATTCTATACTATTAAGGAGCTTGTGAGTCGTATATGAGGGGGATCATTAAGATATAAGCTATTATTTGGCTTCTGTTAACCTTATTAAGTACCTTTTTTGGGGGTCTAGCTTCTGTCATAATATGAAATTGCTTTTAATTGAGATGACCAACTTCCATTAGATTGTCCGACCCCCATTGTGTAGATGAACACAAAGCACTTTTCATTTTTGCTCTATTGATCGAGCAGTAATTTGTTTGAACTGCATTCAGAACCTGCTGGAAAAAGATGGGGAAGGTCTCTTTAAAGGCATGGGTTTTTTTCCCCTCTGCCCTGCCCCGCTCCGCTGTTGGCATGTAGCTAATTCTGCACGCCAGTAGGGAGCAGTGGTGAGCAGAGGCCTGGACAGAAAGCTGCCAGTCAGCAGTGAGAAATTATTATTCGCTTCTGTTATAGGTGGGGTGTGCAGTCGGTTACAGTAATAATTACCAGGAGTAGAAGGTTTCCTAGGCAACCAATTTCCCCCCCTCATTCATGCTGGTGCCGAGAGTGTCTGGAAAGCATGACATTGCTGTATTCTGAGGTCTGTTGCCCCCCTGCTGCTCCAGGTTTGAGGTTAGTTACAGCATCGTAAGACACTCTCAAGCATGGAGTGCTCAGGCTGGGCTTAAAAAGCATGCCGGCGAGAGGGCCTCTCCTCCCTGGCTTCCCTGCTAAGGCCCCGAGTTCTGAAAAATGCAGATTCTCCACCCTGCTTGGCATCAAGGGTGTGGGCTCTGACTCTCAGAGCCCTTTCATTTCCCACTATTTTGGAGACCACGGATGACTCCATTTTAAAAGTTTTATTACGTCAGGAAAGGGTGCAGAAACCAGATCTTGCCTTAGGATTTGAGTCCTATAAATCAACGGGCAGCTGTCATAGCTAATCATAGAGGTACATGTGGCTTATTCATCTTTTGAAAATGGACCCTAAAGAAGAAGGTAACTCCCTGCAGGAGCAGGCGCGGTCCCGCATGTGGTAGGAAAATAATAGACGCCGCATCTGTTATCCGGGCACTGTGCATGAATCACACATCCTACATCCGGGGCTCTCTAATCTTTCATTTTAATGAACTTACATCAAGTGCTGTGCAGTGATAAAAAGTAGCATTTGTTTGTGTCTGCTCTGAAGAAAGATAGTGATTCAGGCTTCAGTCCTAGGTGGAGATGTGAAATGTTTATCCATTTTCCAGGCAGAAGTCACAAACAGAGTTGACAGTCTAGATCTTGTTCTGTGCTAGGTGGCTACAGGAATGCTCGGTCCCGTATACCAGACCCATTTATTACCTCAGTTCTGAGTGAGCTGTAAGCTGTCCTCTTGTGCGTTTGTCAGGGAGCCACACTGGTGCTACTTGTGACCACTAGGTTTCTTTGAATTAAGAGCTTTGTATGTGCTGGGGCTGCGCAGAGGCCAGGGAGCCTCCTGCAGAAAGCTGTTAAAGAAGTGGGCTCTGGCCCCTCACGTGATCTCACTGCATCTGCAGCGGATCTCCCTCGCATGGCTGCTATGCAGCCGTAGCCTTGTTTCTTCTTGTCTTTCTGCTGGTCACAGTGGTTGGGAACCTATACCCTGCATCAGAAGCGGGGAGGATGTATGGGGCAGCTTGGTCTCCGTTTTCTGAGGGGCCAGAGACGACAGCTCTGGGCCCTTTGATTTCCCAGGATGCCTGGAGGAGAGTCACTTCTTGCCTCTGACCTGGCTTCTTCTGTATCAGAACACAGGCCTCGGTGCTCAGCCGCACTGGGCAGAGAGAATCTGCTTCTCCCCAGCTGCCCAAGCGTACCCCGAGCACCAGCTAGGGGTATCTTGTTTTCCGGTTCCATTGAGCACCGTGAAGGTACAGAAGTTTTCAGTCGCCCTTCTTAGATGTAGGCTTCTGGGTTGATTCACTAAAGAAGGAAATATGTGGCTTGTGTTTTTGATAGGGGCACTGTAAAATGGAGCTGGCTAAATGAATCCATCAGTCTGGGGTCGTCTGAAGTTTAGCCTCCCTTTAAATACTTTAATCATCTTTTACAAACATGTTTATAAGCTAAAACTACGAGGCTAACGCCTGCTAGCTCAAACAGTTTTATCAAGTAATTCCAGCCTTTCTTGCAAACCATTAAAACAACCTAAAACGGAAAGGAGCGAGTCTCTTGGAACACAGTGGTCTGATAGACTTTGCAGTTTAGCCAAGGAAATAAGTTTTGATTTTCATATTGCATATCTCCAGTATAAATTATTTGAACTGAAGGGCCTAGACAAACTAATGGTCCAGGTTAGATAATAAAGGATACCATGATATACGGCAAATTAAAGACCTACAGCGAGGTCATTATTTATTGTCAGACAACTACCCTGGTAAGAAGAAGCTGGAAGTGGGGTCCAGTGAGTCCTCTCTGAACTCTGACTCAATTAACTGCTTTCTTCTCCAGGTCTCTGGGTTATGGGGAAAGAAACAATGTCTTAGTTTTTAGAGCAGCCAGTTTTCTGTTGATGATAATGATGAAATTATATTTAAAAAATAAGTTGGGACATGCCTTTGTTATGAGCCTGCTCTTGCTTAATATTTTGTGTGTGTGTGTGTGTTTTTAAAAATAATTAAACCATGTCAGGCAACATTGTTAAAATCTTAAGGTTAAAGCATTCCCTCCCCCCCTCCCGTCTCAGGATTACTCTGCACCCTAGACAAAGGAAATATTTAAACTGTTAAATTTGAACAAAGATGCAGTCTGCATATGACTTCTCTGAAGCCCTATAAAAATTCTTCAAAATTGCCTATTCACTCAAATTTACTGAGTGTAGCAAAAATGTCAAAGGCATAAAGTCAGAGAAGATTGAATAAAATAATGCAGAAAGACAGATTAGTCATGCACAGACCCACACAGCCTTTCAGAGCGTACAATACCACTCTTTATTACCGTTCTATCTTTACAAAGACTACGTTCAATACATGGAAGATGATACATGGCCAGCCATGTCATCTGCCTGTGATTCCAGGACTCATTTATCTGGGCCCTTTTCACAGTGACATTGATGAGAGATCGCAGTGTTTTCGGAGTATTGTTTTATTTATCATATATAATGGCTGGGGAAAAAAATAGGAATTATGTCACCGATAGCACATAAAAGAGTTGCACAGAAGGTTCTGTGACAAAGTTTGGTAAAGCCTAGGACAAGGAGGCTCCTGTCAGGAAGCTTCTCTGATTTCTCCCCTGCTGCCTGCCTCCCTCTGACCCACTGAGTTGAACACCGCCTCCCCAAGATCTGTGTGCTGATAACTGTTGAGAAATAGACAGAAAATGTTTCATTCGGTCAAATGTCAGATATCCCAGCGCTTGTAAAAACTCTGGCCGTCGTGGTTTTTTGTCCAAGTGTAAGGGCCCATTTTAATGACTCCAGAGTCACTAAGCATGATTTCTGCATTTGCAAAGGGAAGGAGACCGATTATCAGCCACAGTTTTGTGTCTTGCAAATTTAATAAAGAGCAGTCCTTAAGATAGAATTTCTTAGGCTGCCACAATTGACAAAAGCCAGCTATGTTGAAATGTCAACAGCAAACCTCATCAGCAGGCTGCAATGTTGTGCAATCAGGAGAGCACCCTAGCTCCATATAAACAAATATATAGAATGTGTAGGAGGCAGGGCTTGGGACCCAGGATCTCAGGGCTCGGGGACAACGGGCATCAGCTTGCAGCGGGAACATGGTAAGCAGTTCTCAGGGGGGAAGCGTTCCCTTCTTCAGCCTCAGATTGCAGGAAACTAGAGCTGTCCACATTTCTTAAAGAGAGTCTCAGGGAGAGCAACCGAGCTGGTGACTGACAGCTGCCTTAACGAATAGGCTATCTTTGGGGTGCATCCTATTGCCACGTTTTTGGGGTGGTCAGAAGAGAAAAGGCAACTATGTAGGTGGGGGAGGAGTCTCTGGTAGTAGAACACAGAACCCCCCCCCCCCACACACACACACACATCTGAATCTTGAAAATGCTGTCAGGCCCTGTTCTGGGTGCCTGTCCCCTCAGTGAAAGCTTGGGGGTCACGCACCCAGGGTCACACTTCATCCCTACCTTCTTACAGCCAACCAACCCTATTCTTCTGTTCTTCCTGAACCATTTTCCTAATTGTTCTCTTGAGTTCCATGAAGAAGGCTGTGTGGCTGGGATGGATCTCACATGGGAGCCAGTCAATTCTGCAGTGACTGAGGTCACATTTCCTGTATCCTCTGGGGAGATTTGCTGTGGTTCTAGGCCCTTTTTTTTTTTTTTTTTTTTGTCACTGGCCTCTAGTGGACTGGCAAGCTGACTCCACCAAGAATCTCCAAGTGAACAGAGACTCAGAGGCAGGAAGGCCTCTCCGGGGTCACTGGGTCATTGGCTCCAGTGTTACTCTCTCCAGTAGTGGAGACAATGGACTCCAGGGGTGGAGAGAGAGGCAGAGAACTTAGGGTGTCCTCCAAGCTGTTATGGGGACCGCCGAAGTTGTCAGTGGAGTGTTGTGTATATATTGTGGGCATGAAGTTTTGGGCCTCGTTTGCTAGGCAAGTGCTTACACAGCCAGACTCTGACCCCTACATACTGGTAGGTTCCAGGCACGCCCTCAATCTCTGAACAATGCTCCAGGCCCAAAGCCTGAGAAGTCTTGAGTGGTGTGTGCTCATCCTGTCCCTCGGCATCTTCCTGTGCACCTTCCCTTCTTTCTCTCTCTCCTTCCATCCCTTCCTCCCCCCCTCCTTCCTTCCTCCCTTCGTCCTTCCTTCTTCCTTCCTTCTTCCTCTGCTGCCTCTTTGCTCCTTTTTTCTCCTTCTTTTCCTCTTCCCTCGTCCCCTCTCTTCACTGGCCAGGTAAACCTGTGACACTTGTCTTCGGTCCCCACCCGGGGCTGGCAACCAGGTGCCAGCCATTCCTGAGCTAGCATGTCTACCTCAAGTGCGAATGAAGGCCTGGCACACCCCTGTGGTGCGTGCTCAGTACTGGGTCCCGGAAGAGTGAAAGGGTGAGTCCGACATTGCGTTGTGGAGGGGGCCATGTGCTACCCTCCCTGTGACCAGTGCTGAGAGCACACTTCTGCCATTCTACCATTGCCAGGCGCTGCCCAACCACTCGGATGTTCCTCTCATTCTCTGGGAAGGCTCCAGCAAGCAGATGTCCTGGGGTGGGGGTGGGGGACAGGGAGCTAGAGGGAAGCAGCCGTCTGCTGCTACGTTGCTGGATTCCTAATGATTCAGACGAGGGAGAAACATGTATTTATATAAAACCAGGCAAGATGACGCATGCTTTGTAATCCCAGCACTTGAAAGTGGAGGCAGACACTCAAGGTCATCCTTGGCTACACCATGAGTATGAGATTGGCCTGGGATACAGAAAACTGTCTCAGAAAAATATGTATTTACTTGGAAATGTGAACAGTAGCAGTGAGCAGACCTGGACTCTACTTCTGTGGAACTTTGAGATGTAGGTATAAGTGGATCCAGTGAATAAGTGGATGGGACATGACTAGGAAAGGCCTCAGGTGAGGCGGCATTTCTGAGACCTGAAGGACGGCCAGCAGAGGCTGTGGAGAGTAGCTGGAGTCAACTGTGGGTGCTGAGGTCCTAGAGAACGTTGGGGGAACTTGGGGGACAGGGCAGAAAGCTGGGTGTGAAGGGAAGGCTGCCAGAGTATTGCTGGCTGTGGAAAGGCTTATTCTCTAGCAGCGGGAGGCTCTGAAAGTTCCTAACAGGACTGGGATGAGGTTCAGCTCACATCTGAAGACTGTCCCTGGGTCTCCTCCCTCAGGATTCATGTGGGAGGCTGATACGGAGCGGAAGAACCCTCCTTTCAGATAACGTGATGACAGCAGTGGAGTGGGAAAGGGTAGATGAGGATAGACGATGGAGCCAGAACCCAGGAGACTCATGGTGAACTCTGTGGGAATCACAAGTGAGGACTATCTTCCATTAGCAGGGCAGCTGGGGACCCCAGGTAGTTAGGATGGAGGACCCAGTGACACTTGGAAGCCAAAAAAGAATGAGCCTAAGCGATCACTAAGGATCTTCCCATGGGCTTCCCTGGGGAACCTGCAGGACACCGGCTTCCCCGCCCACTGCTGGACCGCAGCTGGCCTTGGCCTCACTCCCTCTCACCGTGCTTCCCAGAGCTTCTCTTGCCATCTTCTTCCTCACCTTTCCACTCTCCCCCTTTTAAAGTTAAAGACAGACTCTTACCATGTAGCTAAAGATGGCTTAGAGTCCTTGATCCTCCTGCCTCAGCCTCCCCAGTGCTGGGATGACAGGTGTGTGCGAATCGCCCTCATCTTAAAAGGGCTTACTGGAGGAGGCTGGAGAGATGGCTCAGCAGTTAGGTACACCGGCTGCTCTTCTGGAGGACCAGGGTTCAATTCATAGCACCTACCTGCATGGCAGCTCACAGCTGTCTGAAACTCCAGTTGCAGGGGGACTCATGTCTTCCCTGGCCTCCACAAGCACCAGCTACACAAGTTAGACACAGACTTATACACAGGCAGAACGCCCAAACATACAAATTAAAGTAAGCAAACAAAAAGTCTAATTTAGGCACCATGTGTCAAGATGGTGGCACGATAGTAAATCTGGCAGCCCTGTGCTGGGTGCAGGAGGCAGGGTGGCTCACAAGGGGTTAGAAATGGAAGGTGAAGTGGGCTGAGAATGGGGTGGGGTGGGGGGGGAGGCAGGGAGGTTGAGGGTGGGCTGAGAATGGGGTGGGGGAGAGGCAGGGAGGTTGAGGGTGGGCTGAGAATGGGGTGGGGGGGAGGCAGGGAGGTTGAGGGTGGGCTGAGAATGAGGTGGGGGGAGGCAGGGAGGTCCAGGGTGGGCTGAGAATGGGGTGGGGGAGGCAGGGAGGTCGAGGGTGGGCTGAGGGCACGGGCAGCTGTGCTGCTGAGGGATATTGACCGCCAGGCTGGACATCAGGCGGATCTGTGTAAGGGTCAGGCCTGTTGGCTGAGAGCAGGGCCAGCCCTGGGACTGAAATGCAGGGTCTGGAACAAGCTTGTGATTAGTAGGCCAACTCATAGAGGCTGCTAGAGGCGACGTGATCTACAGAAGTGAGTCAGACCAAGACCTCCAAATCCTTACCCCATGTCTTGTCTATATGTTTAAAAAAAAGATTTTGTTTTATGTGTAGGAATATTTTGTCTCCATGTATGTCTGTGCACTACATGTATGCACGATGCCCAAGGTCAGAAGAGGGTGTTGGACACCCTGGAATTGGAGTTATAGATGGTTGTGAGCCATCACATGGGTGCTGGGAACCAAACCTGGGTCTTTTGGTGCTCTTAGCTGCTGAGCTATCTGTCTAGCCTCTTTGCTACATTAAAAAAAAAAAAAAAAAAAAAAAAAAAAAAAAAAAAAAAAAAAAAAAGACATCAAGATTAGATTCCTAGGGGCTGGAGAAATGGCTCATCAGTTACAAGTGCTTGCAGAGGACTTGGCTCAATTCATAGCACCCATATTGAGTGGCTCACAAGCTCCTCTAGTCCCAATTCCAGGGGGCTCGATGCCCTCTTTTGGTTGGCATGGACACTGTATGTCTATGGTGTACATACAGACAAGCAGGCATATACATATATACATACACATACATAAAAAAATTCTTTAAAAACAATTATGTTCCTAACCATACCACAAGCATGATACCACATGTATACGACATGCTTGCAATCCCAGTTTTTGGGAGGTTGAGGCAGGAGGATCTCAAGTGCAAGGCCAGCCTGGCCTACTGAGTAAGACAATGCCATAAAACAAAAAAACAAAAAAATAGGTACCTTCCTTATTGTCTCATTAAATCTTGACTTGTAATAGAGACAGATTGGAGAAAATCCCGGGGTCTGGCAGTAAGTGACTGGTTCAAAATAAACTATGTAAAGATGCCTGATCATTAAGAGGATTTTAAAAGCTTCTCCAATACGATGGGCCATCCTCATGATGTATTTGAAGTTATGTGAGAACAGAATGCAGATGCCTTGCTCTGTGGAGAGTTACATGGCAGGCCCTGGGTTAGCCTCGGAGAGCCAGGCTCTCCAGAAGGATGGACGAGGTGATGGAGAGTGTGAATACACGCATGGGCACATTCATGGACATGTCTATCACTCCTCTACCGTCTGTCATCAATCTCTGCCACAGGCCGATTGACGGATTTACCCATTGATCTATCTGAATTAGCTTTGTGGCTAATTCACTTGGCACACCCTATGTCTCCAGGGCATCCCAGCAGTCTGGGGCCCCGGGGAAGAACTGAGGCTACGGTTCAAGTTCAAAGGCAGTTGCGAGGCAACATTTCTTTTTCCCTGGAGAACCTCCTTTTTTTTTCCCTCTTAAGACCTTCAACTGATTGGATAAGGCTCACCCACATGGTGAAGATCAATCTTCTTCATCCAGAGTATACTTATTTAAATAACCATCACACTAAACAAACAAACAAAACAAAAAAACAAAAAACCAAAAAAACAAAGACAAATAAGCAAACAAAAACCGTCAAGACAATATCTGTGTCCTGGATCCATTAGACCTGAGACTATCAAGTGGACTTACCATGACTGGGCTTTCGCACACTCACCCTTGTTCCGTGTATGGCCCATATGTGTTGTTCTTTTAAATTATGTATCTGTGTGTCTGTGAGAGTATATATACCACACATGTTCAGGTGTCCGCAGAGGCTAGAAGAGGGCATGAGATCCCATGGAGCTAGAGTTACAAGTGGTTGTGAGCTCCTGATAAAGGCTCTGGGAACAGAACTCAGATCCTCTGGGAGAGCAGTCAGCACTCTTGACTGCTGAGCCATCTCTCCAGCCCCCCACGTCGTCTTTTCATCAGTGTGAGCCAATTACTTCAAACAGACTAAGAACTTAGTAATCTACAGTTCCCTATACATCTCCATCTCCTTTACCTCTACATCTCCACCCCCTTTACCCAGGGGAACTTCTCAGTTCTATGTGCATGCACGCGTGCCTGTGTATGCATATACACAGATTTGTGGTACTGCGTATGCTAGACAAGCTCTCTACGACTGAGCACTGATAGGTCCTGAGTGTTCTACCACTGACCTGTGTCTACAGTGCTGTGTTTACTTTTTTGTTAAGACGGAGTCCTGATGATATTCACGCCTTAGACTCCTCAGTAGCTGGGATGATAGACAGATCTTAACCACTAGGCGTAGCTATAAGCATTTTATATTGCTGTCGTTCATTTCTCATTAAAAAAAGATTTAGTTTTGTTGTCGTTGTTGTTGTTGTTGTGTGTGTGTGTGTGTGTACATGCATGCATGGGAACATTTATGAGTGAAGATGCCTTGGGAGTCCAGAAAAGGGCGTCCGACTCCTCAGAGTTGTGCACTGTCTGGTGTGGGTGCTGGTAACCAAACTCAGGTCCTCTATCAGATGAGTAGGTCCTCTTAACTGCTGAGCCATCTCTCTGGACCACCCAAAGGGCTCCAACCCTCACCTTATCTCACTGGGACCAGCCAGATCTATCTCCCAACATGTCATGTGCAACAATACTACTGTAGCTTCCAGTGGCCCATGGACCACCGTCCGTATGCTTACTGAGTATCTCCTCCCCACCACCTTGCTAACCTCCTTGTGCCAGGAGGGCTTGCCAGGGCGGCCATGAGCTCCCCAGCCTGGAACTTGCCTTGCTTTCCCTGGAGTGAGTGCATAGATGGATGTGGGTTGCTGCTCATCACCATGTGGGCAGTGGCTTTGTTATTGCTTTTGTTCTTAGTGTCATCTGATCTGTGTGTTGGATTTGTTATATGTTGGGTCCCATGGAACTGAGGGTGAGGGTCACTTTAGGGCTGTTTCTCTGGTTGATTTCTTCTCTTGCTGTTATGGTCACATTAAATTCTGACAATGGAGACAAAGTCTTTTCTTATACCTTTCATATTGAGAATTATTCATATTATTCTTGCCCTTTGTTTATTCTTTCTAGTCATTTAAGATTTCTTAGACATTCCTGTGGGTGTTTAAAATGCAACAACATAGAGTCCAGTAGATGTGTCGGGGAGAGAATTAACACCTACACAGTGTTCCACTAATCCATGGACATGGTCTATCTCTCCACCTGGTTAGGACTTCTTCACAAACCCTTGATAAAACTCCTTATTAACCTTGAAGACAGTTGATATGTCTTTTAAAAGATTTATTTATTTATTTTATATAAATGAGCGCTCTGTCTGCATGCCAGAAGAGGGCATCAGATTCCATTATAGATGGTTGTGGGCCACCATATGGGTGCTGGGAATTGAACTCAGGATCTCTGGAAGAGCAGCCAGTACTCTTAACCACTGAGCCATTCCTCCAGCTTCTGACAATTGATATTCTTTATCTACATGGATCTTTTTGCCATGTAGCACTCCAAGATACTTCTCTTTATCCCTGTCCTCATTCAACTGAACATTGGAGTTGGCCTGTTGAAAGCTGGACTGAGGGATGTTTCTGGGAAAGACGTCTTACCTGTTTGCTGCTGTTTGAGCTAGGGTGGGATCCTGCTCTGGGTTTATTTGGCAAGAGAGCATCTGCTCTTCTCTGGGGTGAGTCACAGATGCCCCAGGTCATTGAAGGAGCACCTGGTGATGGGAGAAAAACCCGGGCTAGGAGAAAGGTCTCCTAAGATCTGTGCTTGCATCTTGACTCTGTGGTCTACCAGCCAGACTTCTGGAATGTTACTCTCCCTGTCACTTAACATCAAGGAGCTTGGAGGTGAAGTTCACAGGTCTGTGTGGAGTTTAGGACATCATGGAATATTATCTTTGTATTTCCTCAACAGCTGAGAATAGCAAGTGACTCATACTATCAGAGGGTTTGTGGCATACAAGCAGCCACAGGGCTAGAGGCAGCCTAGGGAGCCTAACTGAATGGATGCTGTTCCCTCTGGAAACAGAGCAGTGGCTTTGTGGCCCTCAGCAGTGGGAAGCTTCCTCTGGAAATGACTAGGATTTAGCACAGGCTAAAAGGGCACTGGGGAACATTACCTCTGGGCTTTGCGAGCTGCAGTGCCTGGCACTGTATGCTCCTTCTATGGCAGAGTGCTGAACAGTTGTGCTAACCGGTGCACTGGGAAGCTTACAGCAATGGACCCCTAGGATCTCCCAGCTCCCTTCTAGGACTCTAACATAGGGCTCTCCGGCCCAATCTCAATCCTTTTAGCATCTTGTTGTTAGGACAATGTCCATTATATCACCCTGGCTGGCCTCAGTCCTCCTGTTTTAGCCTTCCTAATGCTGAAATGACAAGCCACCATGTCCTGGGCAATACCCACTTTTAAGCTTCCTCTTGGCCTCGTAAGTCCAACAACTGGAGAATCGTTTGAACTGATACCATCACGACAGTTTTAAGTTTCCCTTGGTTTCTCTCTAGTCTCCTCACACTGCTGGAGGGAGGTGGGCACTGCCTCTTAAGACTTTCAAGATTGGGCATTGATACTGGGACTTGCATAGAGCCCAGGCTCAGCTTCAGGTTACAATGTAGCCCAGGTTGGCCTCAACTTGGGATCCTCTAGCTTCTACTGTAATACCTACTAGTATTATTACAGATGTGTGCCACCACACCCAGCATAACTTAAAAATTTAAAAATCAATATTGTATTAGTCAGGATTCTCTAGAGTCACAGAACTTATGGGTAGTCTCTATATAGCAAGGGGATTTGTTGATGACTTATAGTCTGTAGTTCAACTCCCCAGCAATGGTGAGCAGCAGCTGTGAAGGAAAGTCCAAGGATCTAGCAGTTGCTCAGTCCCACAAGGCACACAGGCGAAGAAGAGCAAATCTTCCTTCTTCCAATGTCCTTATGTAGGTCTCCAGCAGCAGGTGTGGCCCAGATTAGAGGTGTGCGTACCACCACACCTGAAACTTGTGTCTTCCAGACTCACGATCTGGATCACAGGTGAGCCTTCTAATTCTGGATTGTAGTTCACACCAGATATAGTCAAGTTGACAATCAGAAATAGCCAATACACCCAGCATAACTTAAAATTTTAAAAATCAATACTAGGGGTTGAATCTAGGACCTTGTGAATGCTAGGTAAGCCCTCTACCAGTCTTTGATTTAATTTTAGTAGACACATAATAATTGCACATATTCAAGAGTATAGTGTGATAATTCAATATATGTATATATATTAGTACCAAACCAGGCCACGTCGCACACCCAACTCCCTTTGCGTTAATCATTTCCCTCTCTTAGGCTCCTTTGAACTCCTCACTTCTACTTTTGATTCGTTAATTATTTATTTATGTATGTGTATGTCTATCTGTGTATGGGTATGTGCAGTGAGTGCAGTACCCATGGAGGCCAGAAGAGGGCGTGGGATCCTCTGGAGCTGGAGTTACAGGTGGTTGGGAGCCGCCTAATGTGGGTGCATAAGTTAGGACTTGCAGCCCTTGTCTTTCTGAGCGTAACCTATTTTGAGTTCAGTCCATGCTGGCACAAATGCCAGGAGTCTGTCCTTTTGTTTTTTAACCCAGTTGTGTGTTAGGGGACATACTGATTGTTCCTTCGGCTGTGATAGGAGCATGGCTGTGCAGGGATCCTTGGCCTGCATCCTTTCTTTATTTTGGGTATTTATTGAGGCATCTATTTTTCATTTGCTGAGGATCCGCCATACTGCCCTCCAGAATAGCTGTTCTGAGTTCTGTCTTACCAAAAATTCTTTTAAAACTATTTTGTTTGAGACAGGATATTACTGTGCAGCTCAGACTGGCTTTGAGCTCAAAGGATTGAGCTGCCTCAACTTCCCGAGTACTAGGAATACATGGTATATCACCATGCAAGCTTCTCTTACAACTTTTCAGTAGCCATGGAGACAGCCTTTCACATACGCCCTGTACCCTTTCCTGAAGCCTAGGTCTTCAGATGACACCTACGTCCCTATGTGTGAAGCTTTCCCCACAGGCAGCCATAGAGGTTGGGTCCTCATGGGATTTGTGGTCCACCCAGCAAGAGGAGCCTGCATGGGGCCGATAAGTCATGATCCAGAGAGAGGCTGACAGTCACCCAATGCCCACTGATTAATGAAAACAGGGCTAGTTGGACACAGAGTAGATGGTTATAAATGGTGCTGTCAGAGAAAAATAATTATTGTATTAATAAGGAAGCGATTCAAAACCAGGCTCTAAAAATGGAGAGCTGGCAATGTAGCATCTCGGTGGCTGGGAACTGGCTTGGTGGGATTGCGGGGGTGCCCCACCTCCTCTGCCTCTCAGAGGGAGTCTCCTTGCCAGCCACATCCACGCTTGCATGTGCATTCCTCAGTTCCACTTGACCCAGCTCTCCCCGATGCTGCAGGCCAGACCAGCTGGGGCTGTTTGCAGGCTCTTGGTACCATTTCCAGTGGGAATGGGGAAAAAACGAGCATATCTTATTGTACCTGAAACACTGTATGATATGTACTAAATATTATGACTACTCGGGGCCTTGCAATAATTGATTCACCCACACAGCCATTTAGTCTGCGAGCTGTTCGTTTTACAAATTCTACAATCTTTTAGAAATTCTTTCAGTGCAGAAGATTGCTGCCTGGCCTCAGATTCATTATGGTGATTGAATCCTCTTCAATAGAGAAGGTTTAGCATGAGCACATGCCCGTGTGTCTCACTCAGAGCGGAGGCACATAGGTTAAAAGCTTGTCTGGGTGGCATAATTCACGGCTGCTGTGCCAAACAATCACGTCTTATTGTGACCTTCATAAGATTCAAAGAGGCAACAGGACGGAGCTTGGCTTTTTTTAAACCCACTCACAGATTTAGCTTCCCAACATCTGAAGCTTGGAGAATTCCTAATTAAATAACCAATTAATAATGTAGAATAGAAAAAGCTATTTTTTTTCTGAAATGCAAAATCATAATTAATCAGAGCACAAAAACGCTGCCTGTCTCTATATCAGAAAAATATAGACTAGTGTTTAAATATTCCACCACACCTGAACCCTGGCCATCCGTCATTGTTATGACTTAAAACATCTCAAACTAAATTAGGTTTTGTTTGTATAGAGCGGGGAAAGTCAGATGGCTTGAATGACAAAATTAGAACACGCTCAAATCACTGAGACAAAACCGCATGAACAAAGATGAGCGGACGCAGGGCTGCCAGGGCAGAGCGGACGCCTTCTACAGATTCTTAAAAAAAAAAAGTGGTTTTTTTCCCCATTTACCTAACCAATTGATCTAAGTATGAATTTCTCACCCCCAGGCAGATATTCTTATATAAAAAAATTATCCCTGCCTCCTTGTTAATTGCCCAAAATAGCAAGGCTGGCTGAAGTGACACTGTCCTCTGTGCTCCCTGTTGGTGCCAGTACACTGAACCAGCCCGCTCCTGCCCACAGAGCCAGCCCGTGGCCACCAGGGAAGGCTGGCCCTCCCCTGACCCACTGTCCTGAATTGCCTCTTGGTACAGTTATAGTTTAAACGAAAAGCTGCCTTTAGGGTTTGTGACCCTTCCTCCCCCAGCTCCTGCAAATACCAAAACTAGAGAGTAAATTTTCCAAGGAAGGAATCACTTAAAAACAGTCTTATAGGAGATGGAGAGATGGTGGTGTATTGGTTAGAAGCAAGCACTGCTGCTGCAGAGGACTTGAGTTCGATTCCCAGCACCCACACCAGAGGCTTAGAACCCCAGCTGCAGGCTGTCTGACATCTCTTCTAACCTCTGCGGGCCCTTTCACTGGAATGGTACCACACTCCTCCTGCATGTACATAACTTAAAGATACGTAGTTATGGAGGGAGTAGACCAGTGGATGGTCACCAGCCCCAAGGCCCAAGTCTGGACTGCTTCACTGACCATTGGCTTTCCAATGTGCAGGGTGCCAGCACTCCTGTGCAGGGTGCCCAGCATGCCTACTCTCTCTGATCCTGGCAGGTGTCCCCACCAAGCATGCCCCTATGCTAAGGTCTTCTCTTCATAGTGAACATCTGAAGGCCCGCCCCTATCTTCCAGAGACGGCCCAGTTGTTTTTATCCTGGGTACAGCTTCCTGGCTTACCTAGTGAGAAACAGTCCCATCTAAGCATGGGTGCACTGGTGTTGCTGCTTCGAGACCATGCCCAACCTCCTACTCATCAGTTCCAGCTGTACTGAGGATGCTGCCTCTTCTCGTGACCCTGAGATGCCTGGCAGAAGCCATGTAAAGGTGGAGGTTTATTGTGGTCCATGGTTGAGAGGACTCAGTCCATGGTGCTATGGTAGACATGGTACATGGTTGGTTCATGAATTCTGGAGTCTGGGGCACCAACCAGAAGGCAGAGAGCTTGGCAGGAGTGGAGCTGGCCTGAAACTTCCAAGCTCTTAGGCCAGCCAGTGACAGTGACAGCCAGCATTCCAAAAGGTTCCACAGTCTCTCAGATACAGTGCCGCCAGTGGAGACCAAGTGTTCAAAAGCATGTGCCTGTGGGGCATATTCCACAGGAAAACCTTAACGCTCTGCACCAGACTCTTATATTTTTGGGTGTGGACCCATGAACCGTATCTGGTCTGGATAGGGTTCAGGAGGGGTGCCAGATGACACAGGTGCTTGAAGGGGACCTTTTCAGCCCACTGTACTGGTACCCACTACTCTACCCACTGCCACCACAAACCTTCAATGTATAATTTGCTGTTATGGTAGAAATAAATACTTTTCACTGACAGTTTTAGTGTCAGACTTTTTTTTTATTGACAAAGCTGCTATGAATCACCATACATGAACATAATAAAAATGTGAGAAATATCTGCATTACAGCGAGGTTTTCATCAATAGGCCAGGGCATTGATCTCTGTTCCTCTTTGGGGTTCAGGGTGAACTTATGCCTGTTAAAAAAATGTGACACCCAGGAGGTTCCTTGCCACAGTTCCCTGGATACCTGTCCTCCAAGAGGGTTGAGCTGTAGAGATCAGAAGCCTTGGGCGCAATGGAACGGAGGTGACGGGCGAGAACAAGCTCACCCATCCTTCTGTCCTGTCTTCCTAGTCAGCCAGGCACTTGAGTCTGCGAGCTGGTACCTTGGGTGTATCCGGGGAACACACCTGGGCCAGCTCTGGGGTGTCTTCCACATCTGGTGGAGAGAGCAGCCTCATGGGCAGTGTGAATAGGGCTGGAGCTGTTCAGTTCTTTCCTTCCACCTGTGTTGCTAAAATGCCAGGCTAGCCCTATCTTAGGAGTCACAACGCTCTGTATTTTCCAAGCCATTGTGATCATACCGGGGTCAGAGGGGACACACAGAGGAGACTAAACACATAATCAAACAGAAAAGTATCAGCTTCCTAGAATGGAGCTGAGTCTCAGGGGCCCCCACAGGGTGGTGTTCTGGGAATGGATGATAGGGAGCAGAGGGAGCTGGAATGGGAGGGTGGTTTTCTGCTAGAGTGACATCTGAGCAGAGGAGCCAGGCTCAGGGACTTGCCAGTCACAGGAACCGAGTGCAGTGCTGGAGGAAGCCCAGTGCCTTTGAGGAGCTGAACACGGCCCAGTGGCCAAGTGGACAGAGAGAGATCAGGGACAGGAAGGAGTCTGGAGTGGGGGAGTGACAGGTGTATCTTCCAGACAAGACCCAGTGAGGGTGGATGTGGAGCTGAGAGTGCCGGTGGGACCAGAAGCTCAGATCCTACCCACGTAGCCATCTCTCGTGACCATGGACATGTCCTCTGTCGAATGCCTTCCCACCCCACCTAGACCCAACTCTTGGCTCCCACTCTCCTTTGCCAGCTTAGTCTCCTCCTGCAAACCTCAGGGTACATGTTTTTGCTGTCCGTCCTCACTGTATCCAAGACCTCTCCTGGCTTTAAGAAGGGTGTGCCTGTGCTCACCTGCTTAGCAACCAGGGTCTCTGTAGGGCCTATTCCTGTCCTATTCAGCACAGAGAGCCTGCACTGGACCTGCCTACTTGCCTATGGCTATCACATTAACGTTACCCACCAGCTTCCTTCAGGCAGTCTTCTCAGATTGCTCCTAGGAAAACTGGTTTTCCTCTCAGTCCAGAAACTCAGGGCTCCTAGGTACGGGTTCCAAGATTCAGTCTATCAGAGGAAGGGATTTAGAGTGAGGCGCCTCAGAGCTGGTTGCTTTCAGGGAAATGATGGGTAACAGGGAGGCACCCCCAGCCTGCTTTGAGGCATTAGATGGCTTCTCTCTACTGGGGCTGCCCAGGCATGCCCCTAGTTTAGCCAAGGAGACAGGGTCCACCTGTCTTGGAGGTATGAACGAGGAGCCTGAGATAAAAGTCAGGATGGAGGCTCGGATCCCTCTGAGTACACCAGCCCCCATGTGGGAGCACCAGGCTTCTTCAAAGCCCATCGGAGTCTGGAGAAGTTCTCATTCTCATATTGTCCACGCCGCCAGGTTCATACCCGTTAGTGGTTATTGTCATTTGAATATGAGGTTTCTCCACAAAAGGCTCAGTCACTCATGGTGCTACCTAGAAGTGGTTCCATCATGAGGGCACTGACTTCATCATAGATTGACCCTGTGTGGAGTTGGGTGCTCAGTGGACTGTTAGGAGGTGGGGCCTGGTCGGAGGAAGTAGGTCACTGGGGCGGGGTGTCTGTGAAGGGTGTATCTTGTCCCTGGTTTCTTTCTGTCTTTCCTTCCGAATGGCATCTCTGTCATGATGCCCAGTTCCACACCCAGGCCTACAACAACACAACCAAGCACCCACCTAAGAAACCCCTGAAATCGGGAGCCCCCCAAAATTCTTGAAACTGGTTTGCTAAGGAAATTTGTCACAATAACAAAGTGACTGGTTGCTTCCTGGAGGCATCTCCCTCTAGTCAGATGCTGAGCTCCTAGAAGCAGGGATGGGACAGTCTCACCAGGAGAGAGGAAATATACCAGGGGTAGTGGTGAAGAGATGAATGACCCTTGACCCTCCAGCCTGCCTGTCCAGTACTCATTCTAGTCTTACCTGTCTGACTCAGTCAACACCATCTCTGGCACTTGTAGCTACCCAGCCCCTGAGCAGCCCTCACCAGAGGGCAAGGCACTTTTGGTCATGCAAACCAGCCCCGTGTATATTCATCCATTTTCCTCTGCTGAGGGTAACTGGCCCTTCTCCAGGCTCTGCCCTCTGCATCTCTGTGTGTCAGGGTTTTGTGACCCTTGGAGCTAGGAAATAAGATTTTCTTTTAGGGACAATTGTCACAGCAGCAGCAGCCACCTCCTCCCCACAGGGCACCTGGCCCTGTGGCACCTGCCTAGGGTGGCCACTGTGCTCCCAGCAGCCCTCCTGACGTCAATGGAGGGGACACCGCCTCCTCTGCCACACGTTGCTCATGAAGTGTAGGCAAAGGCAAGCATCCAATTGCTGCGGGAGAGGATGAGAAAGAATTTGGTTTCTAAATTAGGGCTCAGCACTGTGGCCAGAGACAGGAAGGGGAGCCTGTCAATTGATGGTAGCTACTTCTGCGAGTGGGGGAGATGGCCCTGCCCCCTGGAACATTCGGGGGGCTCCCCTCAGCTCAGGCATCTGTGCCAAGAGCCCTGAGAACAAGCCATCTGAAAATCCGGATTGTGTGTTGGCCTGTCAATCCCCAGAAGCACACAGCCTTTCATTAAAACCCGCCTGACATTTCTGTTATGCTCAGAAATCCCGACCCGATGCCAAGCGCCTGCTATTTGCCATCACATCCGCCTGGGAAGCTGAGGGCCCGCCAAGCCCACTGTGCCCAAATGCTCCCCAGGAGGCAGGATGGCAGGCTGTGCAGGGCCCTGGTAGGGGGTGGGGAATGCAGAGGCTATGACCTGGGTACCCTGGGCTGTGGCTTCAAGCTCTTTCAGGGGAAACAGTGGTTCTTCTGCTCACACTTTCGAGTACAGGAATACAACTGCAGAGCCGATGGGGACCCCTGTACCCAGCAAGCCTACATAGAGCCCACTCTGTCCGTGGGTGTCAGGACCCTAAGATCTGATATCAGGAGGGGCTGAGGAATGTAGGTACAGGAAGCAGATGGTGAAGGTGGTCCCCAGGTTGAGGGAGGAGGCAAGCGACTCTGTTGGATCAGGAGCTTTGTGGATATTGGGCATTGACTGGGGCGTCTCGGAGGGGGGACCTGTCATTTGGTCAGCGTGCTAGGAGTAAATGTGCCCGAAAGGTCACAGAGATCACAGTCTGTGTGATATGGAAATGCGTCTTCCCCAGGAAGGTCAGCAGGCTTGGGCAAAGGGACACAGTGAGTGGTACGGCTGTGTCTCAGCTTTGCAGCTGCACACTGTATAGTCTGTCACAGAACAGCTGGAGCCCAGGTGTGGCCACGTGGCTGCTATGAAGATCTGAGATACTCAGAGGCCTGGAGCTTGATCTTAGAGGACACAGGCAACTTCTTTCCCAGTGGAGACCATAGGTAATATCTTAGGGTTCCTATTGCTGTGATGAAACACCATGACCAAAAGCAACTTGGGGAGGGTACACCTCCATATCACTGTTCATCATCAAAGGAAGTCAGGGCAAGAAATCAAACAGGGTAGGAGCCTGGAGGCACGAGATGATGCAGAGGCCATGGAGGGATGCTGCTTACTGGCTTGCTCCTCATGGCTTGCTCAGCCTGCTTTCTTATAGATTCCAGGACCACCAGCCCAGGTGTGGCTCTACACACAATGGGCTGGGCCCTCCCTCATCAATCACTAATTAAGAAAATGCCCTACAGCTGATCTTATGAGGGTATTTTTCTCAGTTAAGGGTTCCTCCTCTCAAATGACTTTAGCATGTGTCAAGTTGACATAAAACTGTCCAGCACTGGCAAGATCGGTAGTTAGAGGTACCACTTGGTCCTCTGTCACGCTGTGTTCCATTCGTCATGCAGGACAAGTCACATGCAGCGCTGGCTTAGATGGACTGTAGATGCTCCAAGGTCTTGATGTAGCTGTTCACAGAATAAAACTGTTCCTTGCAGCTTAGCAACTTGGGGGTTGGAGGCCTAAGCCACTACACGGTCCCCAGCCAGACCCTGGGAGGAGCGTGCCCCCGACCTCTCTGCCCTTTCTTCATCCTGCAGAAGCTTTGAGTCATGTACCTGAGATTAGGAACCAAGTGGGGGGGGGGGCTTAGATCTGCACTTGATCTGGACCACCTAGCTTGTGGGGCCTGGAACTTGGGATGAGGGTGGTAATATGTCATCACCAGGAGCCCAACAACCTGCCAATAACTTGGCTCCTGTACATTGAATTTTAAACCTGGACTCTGAGGTTTCCTAAATTACTTCCTGATAATTTAGGCAAGCCTGGAGTGGTGGCCTCTGCTCTTTACCTCACCATGGGCAGGAGACAAGACCCCCACCATGGGACAGGATGCAGGGGCGTGGGGAGGACTGGCCCAGAGAACGTTCTAGGATGGTAATGGCCACAGTGTGGGGAATTGTGAAAGTGTATTGGAGGTGGTGAGGATGACCCAGTCGGGTCAGCAGAGAGTCTGATCCTGTATGAGAGTAGGCAGAGGACAAATCAGACAGGTGGGGCCTGGCCAGCAAGGTCTGGAATGTCAATGAAGCCACTGGCTCTATTCTGTGGGTCACAGAGCAGTGCGTGGAAACAAACCAGGCTTGAAAGAGGATTGGGGCTGAGATCAACTCATGTTACCTGTTTACCTGTCCACCCATCCATTTGTCCATTTATCTACACACCCAATCCATCACTCTATCTTTTTCTATCCACTCAACTATCTATCCACCCATATAGACATTTACTCCATCCACCCATCCATCCTATCTATCCATCCACCCATCCACCTACCCATCCATCCATCCATCCACCCATCCATCCACCCATCCACCCACCCATCCATCCACCCATCCACCTACCCATCCATCCATCCATCCACCCACCCATCCACCCATCCACCCATCCATCCATCCATCCACCCACCCACCCACCCATCCACCCACCCATCCATCCATCCACCCACCCAAACTTAGGGTTTAAATTTGGATATGATCTTCTGAGAATCTTAACGAATGACTGCTGGGAGCCCAAGAACCAAACACTTGGACCTAGAATATAGTTTCCACCTTCGCTTTTGACCTTGAGCCAGGAGGAAAATAATAATTTGATGTCAGTTGTATGAAGCCACTGGTCTGAATGTGCTGTTACCGCAGGGTTCACTAACTGATCCATTATGGTAACTAGAGTCTGTACCTGGAGCCATGGGAACCCCAGCTTGGTGGGTGCAGGTCAGAAGTCTCTAGCTACAGGTCTTTTGCCCTCATGCCGGGCTCCCTATGTGGGTACAGGGACAGGCCTAGGTCTGGTCCCTTCGATTACTGGATGAGAGGGAGGCCTGGCTCAGAACTGAAAATGGGTATTACTCCTCCTCTCTCTTTTCCAGTCTTTCTCTTTGCACAGAGCCCTTTGCATGGGGTATACTCACCTTGCCTTGGGCTTGAGGCTTCTCTCTGAATCCACAGCATCACCAATTCCCTTCACCATAGGACTCAGCTGAAACTTTGTTTCTTTTGGACCCTTTGGATTGCAGGACCCATAACTGCCCAAGTAACCCGTCTTCTTTTCTACCTCAGTATGCTAGACAAGTTTGTTTTACTGTGTTCGTGTCTCCTCTCTGCCATGGTGGCTGCTGGCTTCACTAAGCAGGTACTGAGTCAGCGTTTGGGGCTGTCATGGTTTGAATCTCAAATGTCCCCTAAAGGCTCATGTGTCACAGCTTGGCTGCCAGCTCATGAGCCTTTGGGATGTGATTTGATCCTGAAACTCCGACCTAATCAGTGGATTAAGCCATTGATGGATTAATAGTTTTGTGGCAGTGTCGGGGGTGTGTGAGGGGGAGGGGAAGAAGCTAGGAAGTGGGGCCTAGTTGGAAGAAGTGTTCCCTGAAGGCGTCATTCAAGATTGTATCTTGTTCTCTTTGTCTCTCTTCCTCCCCCTCCCCTTCTCTCCCTTTCTCCCTCCCTTCCTCCTCTTTTGGGACCAGCCCACTGACTGCCACAGAGTGAGCAGTTTCCTCCACCATGATTTTGCCTTGCCATGGGCTGAAACACGATGCTACCAGCTGACCTCGGAGTGATACCTCTACAACTGTGAGCCCAAATTAATATTTCTTTCTTTGGCATTTTTGGAGATTTTTTTTCCCCCTCAGCAATGAGGAAATTAACTAGTACAGGATGGGTGGATGATGGACGGAGTTGTGTGAACCTTGGAATGGGGCGCAGTGCTTGTGAGTACTGGGGCTTCTTGATAGAGCTGTCTTCTAGGTGGGATGTAGGAAGTGGAGCAGACATGCAGCTTCTACCCTACTGCCCCAGTTCCTCAAGTACCTGACACCACATGCTTGCTGGCTCTGGGACCCGTGAGATACCTGTGCTTCCAGTTCTTGGGCCCTTTTGGCTCCACGGAGGCCAGTGAACTCAGGGAGGCGGTGGAAAAGGCTGGTAGCTGCGGGTTTCTAAGGAAGTCTGGCCTGCAATAGGCCTGGGACTTTGGCCTCTGTATACACACTGGGCTGCCACACCCAGTCTTATTCTTGAAGGGACCCTGAACTCACCTGTCTGCATAGGGCTATGATTCCTGGTTCTGTAGCTATGGTTTCAGATTGTGGGCACAGAGAGGGATTAGGAATGTCATCTCTGAGGAGATGGTGAGGGCTCAGACTCCCTGGGTTGGTTGGTTTGTTTGTTTCTATCTTGTCTTGGCTCCCACTAGTATCCCAAATGTAAGTTTTAGGGAGCACAGCCCGCAGCACAGTCATGACAAGGACAGCAGGACAATCTGCCTTTGACCCGTGCTTAAAACCCTGGTCTGCCACGAGAGGCTGGAGACCCATGGTTAACTGGTTCAGTAGCTTGAGTATCCTATCCAGATTCCAAGATGATGGGTGGTGGTTGGAAGAGCAAGCTTAAGTAGCCTCAGTCTTGACCCTGGAGCAACTACTTAGTTTAGTGCTCAGTGGAGTTTTAAAAAGGATGACAGGCTAGCATCCCAACTCAGAAGGCAGAATTACGTGTTCTGTTTGAAGTAAGGGGGCAGGCTGCTATGCTGTGGAGGTAGTGGAAAGACTGGCACCTGACCTGACCCGGGGAGACAGCATAGGGCTCCCCATTTGATGAGGGCCTGGCAGATCCTCCCCCAGCCTGGCTTCCAGAGTGGCTGTAGGAAAGCCCTGCCCTCAGCCTTGTTTATTTTTGGAGCGTTTTAACTGGTTCACAAGGAAGTGAGCCTTGTTAAAAGGGATTTAACTGTGGGTCACCGCCAGTTTGAGGGGCTTAAGAGGAAAGAAAGAGAGGGCCTTTTACCTTCATCCTCCCCAGAGCTGGGGCCCCCTGACAAAGGTCCCAGCTCTGGAGCTCAATCCTCGCCCAGCTGGAGGGAGCTGTTGACAGGGAAGAGCTTAAGTCATTAATAGGAACAGAGAAGGTTTCTTAGCACAAAAGAAGAGCGCCTTCCAGATACTGGGGGCTGAGGGTCTGCAAGAGGGATTTCCCAGGGGCTTTTCATCACTGCCCTTCAAGGGGAGGGCTGACCCTCTGCTGTCTGGAACTCAGGGGTGGCTGAGACTCAGGGGTCTAGGGCCCACTCTGGGTCCACTCCCTCCTGCTACCTAATCACAGAAGTGCCCCCATTCCTCATTGCCCTGCAATGAGTTAGTGAGATGACTTCTGTGGCAAGTCAGGTGTGGATTTTGGAAATATGGTTTTGATGGAGGAAGGTGTGTGTGTGTGTGTGTGTGTGTGTGTGTGTGTGTGTGTGTGTGTGTGTGTGTGTGTGTGTGTGTTAAGGCAAACAGCCCTGGGTCTTTGTTCCTAGTGACCTGCTATGATGTGGAGCAATGCTCCCATGCTCCAGCCTGGGAAGTCAGCCTTGATGTTTAGGGCGGGGGCTGAGGGGAAATGCCTCCTCTGTCTATCCTCAGTCTGTGGTGTGATGAAGGAAGCTCCCCCTTCCCCTTGAGACTCCTCTGCCCTGGGGAGGTTGGATAAAAGCTTGGAAGCCTCCCTCTACTGTGGGTTCATATGGGGGTTCATGTTGTCCCCTGTTTCAACAGAAATGAAGTCCTAAGGCACTATTTCTATGGGTCTATCAGAAAAGATGGCTTCCTAGCTTGCCCTGGCCCAGTGGGGAGTTTTATTGTGATGGGAAAAAGCCACAGTGGTGAGGAGGGCCCCATCAGATAAAATAAAAACAACTAAATAAAGCACCCTTGAGGCTCAGGGAAAATTTATACTTGTCAATTATGATTTATGAGCGATTATGGAGCAGGGTGGTGGGCCTGCCCATCTCAGAGGCTGCTTTACTGTCTCCCGCTGACTGTAGGGTAAGGCTGGGGGTTCCTGATCTTCTGGGAGAAGGTGGGTCTCCAGCAGCGTTAACTGTTAACCCCTTGTCTGCAAGCTGCTAAAGGGAGTGAAGCACCTCATGCCCCCCCCCCCCATTTGGCATGGAGGTGAGAAGGGCATGTGGACAGCAGCCATTGGAGAGATGCCCACACCAGACCCTGGCTTAGGTCCCAGCATGAGCTTGGGATGGCGGTGGGTAAGCTCACCATCCGTCTTTGCCCTATAAGAATTCCTGGCAGAGCTGCCCACCCGTGCCAGCGCTGCCTCCCTGTGGAGGGACACCAATTTGTCCTCACTTTCAACTGCCCAGGCCAGATGGTGGGTATTTCCAGGCCACAAAGTCCTCTGACCTTTGAACAGTTGCCGCCGGATTTCAATAATAGAAGGGCCTCTTTTGAATACGTACAAATGAGACGTTATATTTCCATACATTTTATTTCCAGCCTCATCTGCGAATCTAATATTGACCCGGAGTTATCTGTGATGGGGAAGTTATTAATTCTGACAGATATAAGGGAGAAGCTAATATTCGCCTTTTACAAACACCTAATATTAATCTCGGGTGCTGTAAACGAGCGAGGCATGCCGGCGTGGGGGAGATGACACCAGCTTGGAATTTGATAATGAAAAATGGGAAAGTTTAATTTCAAGGAATGGATAAAAATGTTTGCCCGCTGTGAGGTAAGCAACCTTGGAGGCCCTTGGGCAGTGGTATTCCCAAAGGACAGAGTGTGGTCCAGGGGTGACACATACCTGGAGACTGAGTCCTAGGTGCCTAAAAGTGACAGACATGAAGTGGAACTTCCAGATTCTCAGGAGCTCTTCTTCGAAGGATACCATGGGATCACAGCAGAGTCGAGGCCATCAGGTCCCGCAACTGGGCTCAGCAATCCAGAACTGCTTAGGAAAGAGATATTCTCCTGGGGCTGCCACCTGGCTAGAGATTGGTCCCCACACCTCACTTAGCTTGGAAACCGAGCAGGGGAGAAGCCAAATGGCTCCCTGTCACTTGAAAGTTGTGGGTCCCCATCCCTGAAGAAGGTAGCATCTCACACCAGCTCTTTGTTCTGGGTCCCTGTTACCCTGTTCCTGCTCTGCTTTCCTGCGGTGCACTCTGATGCCCCAAACATCCTTTTTTGTCCTGAGCTCAGTGCAGGTTGGTGGGGGTTGTTCTCCCCACCTCCAGCATTGGGTATTAAACGGAAGGCCTCTGAGCAAACACCATTCCTCTGAGCCACACCCCTAGCCCTTCTGTCACAGTTTTTTTTGTTTTTGTTTTTGGACATTCATGGGCTTGTTCTCTTCCTGCCCCATCACACTTTAGAATCAGATCTCTTTTGGGGGGTCTACCACACTGTCACAGGCTAAATTGTGTCCCCCCCCAAATTTAAATGTAGAAATCCTAAAGCCCAGTGCCTCAGAATGTGACCTCATTTGGAAATAAGGTCGTTGCAGACATAATTAATTAAGATGAGGTCATGTTGGAATAGTGTGGGTCTCTAATCCGAAATGACTGGTGTCCTATAAAAAGGGGACATTTGGACACAGACACACGCAGGGAAAGAGAGAGAGAATGCCACATGCAGACAAGAGCAGAGATGGGGTGATACATTTGTGAGACAGGGAAGAGAGACCACTGACTGCCAGTAAACAGCAGGAAGCCAGGACTAGGGCACTGGGCCATCAGGAGGAGCCAGTCCTGATCACACACTGAACTTAGACCATTGCCTTCACAACCTGCGAGGTTGCGAGGGTCTGTTGAGCCTCCAATGTGTGGTACTTGGCTAAAAAGGAGGCAGACAGCTCACATACCTTGTCACTACAGCAACATTAGTGACCATTTCAGTGACAGGTTGAGCTGAATGGTGTGTGTGTGTGTGTGTGTGTGTGTGTGTGTGTGTGTGTCCAAAGGACTGTGTCAGGTGTCTTCTCCAGTTAGGCACTCTCTACAATGGCTTTTGAGGCACTGAACCTGGAGCTCACCTACGCTGGTTCTCCCATCTCCGCCACCTCAGTACTGTGGTTGCAGGCATGTCCCATTGAGCCTGGCTTTTGAATTTTAATCTGATATTTTTGTTAACTCTTTGAGAATCTCATACAACGTATTTTGATCATATACAGCCCCCCCCATGTCTCTCCTTAAACTCCCCCAGTTCTAACCACCACCTTCCCACTCCCCAATAAGTCCAGTTCATACTGCCTATATACTCATGTGTGTGGGGATGATCTGACAGGTGTGGTCCACCTATCAGGCTCACATCTTTAAAGAAAACTGACTCTTCCTCTCCTGGAAACTGCTATGGCAACAGATCTTCATTTGGGGGCTGGAGATTCCATGCTGACATGTTGACTGGCTTGGTCCTGTGTAGGCAGCCACAGCCGCTATGAGTTCGTAAGTGTCTTGTCTGTTTCACTTCAGCTATCCTTGACATCTTGCTCTTCCAATCTGTCTGCCCTCTCTCTGCCAGGGTTCCTGAGCCTGGGAATGCAGAGTATGATATAGGTGACTCAGTTGATTCTGGGGCACTCTACTGATACTTTGGCCAGTTGTGGCTTTGTGCATTAACTACCGTTCCCCATACAAACTTCTCTGCTGAAGTCTGAGAGTTGCACTCATCTGTGGGTATAGAGATATGAACTTAGAAGGTAGTTGGATTATATCCATTTAGCAAAATAATAGTGGTAGGTGGTTCATCGGTAGAGCCTGGGGGACGACCATGGGTTCTTGGGCCAGAGTTACACTCGCAGTCATGCGTTATATCTGAGTTTTTAAAAATGTGGGTGATGGGGATCCCTTATGGTTTTGAAGCAAATGCTTTATTGGCTGTCTGTCTCACCAGTCTGGAGCTGAATGGCTTTTTCTAAGCTCCAAGAGGACAGAAATTGTTATATGTGTACTGCTGTGTTCTCAGTTCCTGGCATAGTGCCAGGCTCACTAAGTATGTCCAAAGAACTCCAACTGGATACAGGGGTGAGAATTTTCTTGCCTCCAGCCACAGACATCAGAGAGCACTCGTTAAATTCTTCCCGTTTTCCCAGGACTAGGCTAAAGGATAGCTTCATGCAGAGACAAACTCTTAGCCTCCACCCTGATGTGTTCCGTTTCTGGGTCATTTCCTGAAGGCCCTATGGGTGCTGGATTACTGAAGTGGAGGCTTTATCAGCAGGTGCTGTTTTTGTTTTGGAGAAAAGGGTCTCAAGTAACCCAAGCTGGCTTTTGACTCCAGAGTCTCTTGTCTCCACCACGCAAGTGCTAGTGTTATAGGATCGTGCCACAGTGCCCAATGGGAAATTCAGGTAAGACTCTCAGAGCGTAGCTCCGGAAGCCCCATAGCGGGAGGCTTTCACCCCTACTGACTTGATGGGCTCTTCCTAGGTGCAGCCTCCTCATGGGTCCAGGTGGAAGCACAGGATTGTGTGTGCATGGCATGTGCAGATGTCAGGGCCCTTCTCTTTGGAAGGGTCTGTGATCTATAGCTAATGGGATGGACTGGGGCTTTGCTCATGGTTCTGAACAGAGCTGCACTCATAGGGTGGATCTAGTACTCTGAGGGGGTCTCTTGGATTACTGAATTTACTCTGAGGTCAGATTGACAAGTGAGGAAACAGGCCGAGAGATGGAGGGTGAGTTATCTCAGGCCGCACGGGCCTAGTTAAGGCTCAACTATTCCAGAAGGAAGGGGCTGAGTATAAAGCCTTTTGCTCATGGAGGATTCCCTGGCTGGTTGGCTTCTCTCTCTCTCTCTCTCTCTCTCTCTCTCTCTCTCTCTCTCTCTCTCTCTCTCTCTCTTTCTTTCTACTTATACTACAAGCTGAATCTGAGGCTAGCTTTCTAGAGGCTTGGGGGCTGCACCCCATCTTCCTCATATTCCTTTTTGCTTCCCCTGCTGTCATGTGTGCCCCCTTCCTCAATCTAGCCCTCATTGTCATGCCCCCTACATGCACGGTGACCTTCTGGGTTCCACCTTTGGGATTATGTGTCCAGTAGACATGAGAGGACACATAACATACACACACATATGCATGCATGTACACTCATACCTTGGACACAGTGTGCCCCCCCACCTTCACTACATGTAGACCAATGCTCTGTGAGCAGACCCAATACACAGATCTAGTCCCAAGCAAAACCTGAGGACCCAAAGACTAGGGTCATCGGTATGATCACCCTGAGGCCCTGCAGAGTTCAAGTCATGGTAGATACTGCATGGCTTCCTGATCACGTTAATGTCTGACTTTCGACCCCTCACATTTCCACATCCTTTGTGTGGTTCGTGTGATATGGGGATGGCAGCTGCCCCTTGGTGACTTATGGGCCAGGCCTTCTTTATCCCAAGGTTTGGGCATTCTGGGTAACTTGAGATCTCAGCTGGATCTTCCAACAGGTCTGATCCAAGGGTGCTGGGTCATCTCACCTGGATCTTATCAAGGACCTTGCTGGATCCTTGTGGTAGGATCTGCCTTAGCCTGGGGTACACTCAGGATGGTTCCATGCCCCTCAGGTGCTTCTGTTTTTGGAATTGAGAGCTTCTCCAAAGGTACAGTACGGAGCAGTGACCCAGTGGCCTCTTCAGTGACCTCTATAAGCCCGGGCTGTGTTTATTGTCAGAAAGATGGCTACGAAATCCCCAACATATCGAATCATCAGCATTATGATCGGGGAAGCAACACCTCCCAAATCTATTATTCATTAAGTGTAACCAATATATAATTTAAAACAGAGGGTTTTGTCAAATAATGTTAGGTCAGCATAATTTTCTGCCTATTACTAATATCTATAACATCTTTGCCTTAGTCAGCTCTATTTAAATATGCAATCATTTACAGCTTTTGAGAATATTTCTGTGCACTCCCAATTTCCAATATTCAACAACGACAAATTTTATGCTGACATCAATAGCAAACTATTAAAGACAGTATTTCATTATTGGTTTTTCATCCCAAAAGTTATTTACAATTATATACTGAGCACTAATATTAAAGGAAGCCATTTAAATGAGGTGCTATCTACTTTAACAGTATGTCTGTCACAGAATGAGATTGTGTTTAAAGATTTTATCAAGAAATGGTTGTTTGCTGAGGTTATGTTTTGTCCATGAAATATGCATTTCATATCTCTTTCATTTCATTAACATAATTTAATTTGTGCTTTGCATTTTGTGCATAATACATATTTGATTTACAAAACAAATATTTCCATTAGAAAATGAATTTCATGCAGGCAAAAAAGCAGAACCAAATGATGTATTGAAGGAAAATAAGAAGAAATGAAATGCATTTTCTCAGTCTATTAAAAAATCTATGGCATTGACAGAAAGTGCACTTAGTGCTACATTTAAAAAATACCACATATGTCAATGTATTAACAAATAGAATTGGAAATACAAATATTTCCCTATATCAAGCCAAGAATCTCTTTATTTTAATTGAGTTGATTTAAAAGCCCAACTACAATTTAATTTTTATTTCATGATGTGGTGCACGGCTGATGCTGTCGAAGCCGTGTGGGGTTGGCAGTTGATGGAGGGAGATAGTTGACCTTAAGAATGGCTTTTTATTGACAATGGAGAGACATGGTTGAATAGGAAGCAAATGGGAAGCAGGCCCTTTGTGATCTGGGGAGCTGTGAGGAGCAGGGGCTGCAGGCTCCTGAGCACAGCCCCGCTTGGTTGCTTCTCTGTACCCTACTAGGCCCTACGGCAGGGGGGCAGACTGGAGGGAGTGTCCCAGGAAGACAGGCTCATCTGTATTGACCTCATGGGACATGGGGGCTTTGGAAGTAAGGGACATATGGTCTCATAGTTTGTGATCCCCAAGGACTTTGCTTCAGGGATTCCAGAAGACCCTGCTTCCTTCCTGTTCAGCCCCTATGAGCCCTTCTCTGACCCAGGAGCATAGGAAGAGAGGGTTCATGTATATGTGTGGGGGTTGGATAAACACTTCCATGAGCCGATGTTCCTACAGCACTTACTTAAAGGTGACACATAGGGCAGAGTGTTGTCTATGACGAGAAGGTACTAGAAGAGGTGTCTGAGATGTCCATATGATAGACACAGGACATTGGTTGCCTGACCCACTGGCCCAGCGTCATGTGTCACCTGACACCCCCCACTCCTGGGCAGGCTCCAGCCTCAGCTCAGCTCTGTGGAACCAAGAGTTTTGTCAGTTGAAGTATTGTAGTGGACATGGCTGCCTTCAACTCTAGATAGGGAAACTGAGGCCCTGGGCAAGTAATTCTGCACCTCAGGGTAGGATGAGCTGTTTATATGACCTTTCCTGTTTCTGCTCCTACTGCTTGACCTTAAACTCTTTCTTGGAGCCCCTCAACCCTCCCAGACATGGCCCCCACAGAAGGAAGGAATGCTGTTGTCACCCAGGAGGCTCCGTGTGGAGGGAACTTAAAACAGCCCCATCATCTTTAGGAAAGATTGGAGGTCTGCCCTTGGCATTGTGGTTGTAGCTTTGTTGAGAAGGGCTGCCTGGGGGTCCACACCAGGCTCACAGAGGGCGGTCTTGGTGCCTCTGAGTGCAGTCATGGTATACAGCATGTATACAGCAGCATCTGGCTGTACAGAGTACACAGTGATCCATAGGCCTCATGCAGATGGACACGTGAAACACGCGCCTCCTGGATACACGTACCTTGAGTTGTATGGTGCACCAGCCCTGGCTCTGGGCCAGGCCTTTCAACCATAAGGTCAGTAGTACACCATTGGTGCCCATGGCTCATCATAGGCTAGGATAAGGATGTCTATGCTAGGTCACTCCTGCTCCCATGGTCACACAGTGGTCTTTACACTACACATAAGTGAGCACCCTTACTCACATACACTCAGGAGACCCCTAAGGCCAGGTGCTCACTGTGCCCCAGTGGCCTGGGTCCCCAGAGCTACTCTCCTTTCTTTGTCAGAAGATAACTATTTTGGCTCAAGCCTGTACAACCCTCTCTTGCCTTATGGTGTTCCGGCATACTTGGATGGGAGGAGGGTGTACCACGTCGCTTGTGGGAAAGTCCATAAGCCCGTGGTGTGCAGGTACCCCGTAAGGGCACAGGGGCTTCCCCTTGCATCTGAATAAGACTTGGGCAGGCTGGGAGCTATGTGTAATCTTCCTGGTGCCTCCAGTCCCTGATCTCCCATAATTCTTCACTGCCCATGCAGGTAGGAGTAAGTGTGTGACTAACAAGACTCCCTCTCCTTCAAGCTTGATGATCTCAAAGGCAGTGAAGCTGGTCAGAGGGAGAGAAACAACTGAGAAAGCAGATGCTGGAGGCTCCCAGGCCCCAGTGAAGGAAGGAAGGAAAGGGAGTCAGGGGTCAGACACTACCTGAGGCTAGGATAGCTGAGCTGTGACACTGGTAGATAGCTAGAGAGTTCCAGAGCCCCAGTCAAGGCTCCTGGGTGGGATCTTGGCCTGGGTTATGAGGAGGAAGGAAGCTTCCGAAGATTACTTGGTATCTCTGAGTTTGCAAGAATATGGTTGATTCAGGAATCCCTCCCCTGTGAGAGAAAGGCACTCACACCTTAGTAGCCTGTTGGAGGCTGCTGGAGTCTGCTTGAATTCTCACTGTGGTCAGGGAACATCTGGACCAAAGATAGGCTGCCCATCGAGGACTTGGAAACTCTCATCTCCCTGGCCAGTGGGCATCCATCTCCTGGGCACTTGGCATGGCAGAATGTAAGATGGCTTACTCTGCACTCAGCATCCGTAGCCAACACGAGAGTCCATGGTGGTAGCCAACAGACAGTTTACAGCAGGTCCTGTAAGTGTTCTGTGCCCTCTTGCTCTACCCTCTGATGCCAACACCCCTGGCAGCCGCTTTCCACTCTTTGGACTGCTTTCATTACTTTTCTTTTTCTGTTAAACATACCATTGCTAATTTATGTCAAATTTCTTACCAGAACAGTAATCTCTTAACGTGACAGTCAACATGGGCTGTCTTCTCTTTCTTTCCAGGTTTTGATCCCCGAGAACCCTCCTTTTAAAGTGTTTGGGTCTGCTGACTGGTCCCTGGATTGGGGACTCCACATACCCTCGGTGGGTCCCTCAACATCAGCTTGTGAGCTGGCTAATGTCACTCCCTCATCCCCACGTATCCTACAAGCTGGGTCCTCTCTACCTCGATGTCACCGTCATTTTCATGGTGCTCACCCTCCGGCAGCTCTCTGAGAACCAAATCCTGGAAAAGAGTTTTTGACATTTTCCATGCTTCAAGGGTCCATCCAATCTTCTCTTTCACCAGTTACTCTGTAGAACCTAGGGTTCTAGGGTGAGATCATTTTTTTTTTTTTTGCCAGTGATGAAGGTATTTCCCAAGGTCTCCCAGGTGGCATTTGAGAAACTTCTCCACTGGGGGAGGCATTAAAAAAGTAAACAGATGTGGGCTGGTTTCTTCTCAGAAAGCATTAAGATCCCCTCCCACCCCCCCGTCCTATCCCCCCTTCCTATCCCCCTCCTATTCCCCCTCCTCAGTCTCACAAGGATGGGTCTTCACACTAATGTCCTTCGGTCCTCGGGTATCTTCTCTAGTATTTTCCTTAATGTGCATTCCAGAGATTTTCCTCAGCCACATATTTCTGGAATCTTTATTGGTCCATTATTTCACCCTCTGACCATCCTGCCAACCCTCTGCTTCTGTCTTATTGATCTCTTCTATTGTTGTTATTGTTTTCTGTTCTGCCTTCTGAAGTATTTCCTTAACTCACAGCGAGGATTAAGTCTCTGTGGACCGATTCTGAGGGGAAATGTGCATCCAGACCACAGTGCCGTCTGTCAAACCCGAATTTCGTGATTCCTTCCTCCCCGCTCCATGGGCACACTAAATCACAGCACAATTCAGGCGGCTCCTTTCCACACAGGAAGGCTCCCGCCTCTCCCCCCATGAGGAAGTTGGCTGGCCCTGACAACCTTGCTAGATTCTGTGGAGGCCTCTCTTCAGATCTGCGATGAACTGAGCCAGAACCACCACCACCACCACCACCACCACCACCACCACCACCACCACCACCACCACCACCTCCACCACCACCACCACCACCTCCATCATCACCACCACCACCACCACCATCACCACCACTACTACCACCACCACCACTTCATTTTAAAAACACTTTTTGTCTCAGGTTTTTAACTTAAAAAAATTCTCTTCCCTCCCTTCTTCCCTCCTTCCCTCCCTCCCTTCCTTCCTCCCTCCCTCCCTATCTCTCTCCTTCCCTCCCTTCCTCCCTCCCTCCCTCCCTATCTCTCTCCTTCCCTCCCTTCCTCCCTCCCTCCCTCTCTGTCCCTCCCACCCTTCTTTCCACCTCCCCTCTGTCTCCCCTTCCCTTCCTCTCTTCTTTCCTGTCTTTCCTACCCCCCTTTCCTCTTTCTTCTTTCTTCCCATTCACTGGCAAATGTTCTCCTTGCCAGTGTCTGACTCTCCTCTCTCTGAGTGGCACCACATGTTTCCTCTGGCCTCCTTGGTTCCTCATGGCTCCGTCATGGGCATGCTCCTTATTTTTTGCACCATTCTGGCCCCAGCAGGTCCTTTTTGGTCAGATTTTCCTCAGAGGTTGGAGTCCTCAGCAGCCTTGTGTCTATTGAATTGAGAACTAGAGCCTTTAAGCAGGAAGTCTGTGCTCAGGACTGGAGCTGGGCTGTGGCCAGGCCTAGGTGGGAGTGCCTGGGGCTGACTGCCCCATTCCCTAGGGATGCTGTGGATGGTGTCTCTTGATCGGTTTCTTGGGCTAGCTGTGTTTGTCACAGAGAACTCTTTTGATCTCCTGAGAGCAGGACTGAGGGGATGAGAGCCACAGCTATTTTCTGGGTCCCTGAGGCTCTCTGCTCCCTGTGAGGCATCTCTGCCTCCTCCTCGTTCCTAGGCCCCCCGGAACATCTCAGCTTCTTCACCTTCTGCTGAGCTGCACAGAGCTGAAAGATTATTGGGGTGCTATGGTTTGAATGAGGATACCCCCCATAGGCAGATATTTTTGCATACTTGGTCCTCAGTTGATGACTATTTGGAAGGATTAGTCGGCATGGCCTTGCTGGAGTAGGTGTGTTTCTGAGGGTGGGCTTTGAAGTTTCAAAATTCCAAGCCAGACCCAGTCTCATCCCTCCCTCTCTCCCTTCTTCCCTCTCTCCCTCCTTCCCTCCTCTCTACTTCTCCCTGTGTCTCTGTCTGTCTCCCTTTCCCACATACTGTCTTTCTCCGTCTCTCTGCCTGCTGGCTGAGGATCAGTATATAAACCTCTCAGCTATTTCTCCAGCTCCTCTCCTGCCTGTGTGCCGCCATATTCCCTGCCATGATGATAATGGACTAACCTCTGAAACTGTAAGTGAGCCCCCCAGTTAAATACTTTCTTTTATATGAGTTGCCTTGATCATCGTGTCCCTTCACAGCAATAGAACAGTGACTAAGACATGGTGTACTGGCTGGTTTTGTGTGTCAACTTGACACAAGCTGAAGTTATCACAGAGAAAGGAGTTTCAGTTGAGAAAATGCCTCCATGAGATCCAGCTGTAAGGCATTTTCTCAATTAGTGATCAAGGGGGGAGGGCCCATTGTGGGTGGTACCATCTGTGGGCTGGTAGTCTCGAGTTCTATAAGAAAGCCAGCTGAGCAAGCCAGGAGAAGAAGCAAGTCAGTAAGCAGCGTTCCTCCATGGTCTCTGCATCAGCTCCTGCTTCCTGACCTGCTTGAGTTCCAGTCCTGACTTCCTTTGGTGATGAACAGCAGCATGGAAGAGTAAGCTCAATAAACCCTTTCCTCCCCAACTTGCTTCTTGGTCATGATGTTTGTGCAGGAATAGAAACCCTGACTAAGACACATGGGGTGACTCTGACTCTGCCCTCCAAGTTTGGTTCCATCAACATCCCGTGCTCAGACATGCCTGATGCCTACCCTAGAGCATCTCCCACAATACCTTCATAGACTGGCCCTGCCCATTTAGCCACTGCTTATTCTTCTGTTTTCCATCTGTCTCAGTCTCTACTTAAAGTCCTGAAGGCCAGGAGTCTAGCTCAGGGTGTCAGCCGTGAGCACCTGTTTCTGTCTATGTGCTTCCAACATGGCTTCCACTCTCAGGAGGCGTACTCTTCTCATAGCTGAAGAACCCATCTCCTCCTCCAGCCCTTTCACAAAGGACTGAACCATTCCTGGGGTCAGAGCCCTCGCAACTGAGATGCCCTCCAGAGGTACCATCTCCCAACAGAACTGCAATGGGATTCTGAAGGGGTACATACACCCAAACCACATGCTGTCTGTCAAACCCGAATCACGACTCTTCCTCCCCATCAGCAAACGCCCTCTCTCCACTCTGTTGGCACAGTAAGTCAGAGTACAATGCTGGTGGCTCCTTCTCAACCAGGACTCAGACTCCTCTAGTGAGGAAGGCGCTGGCTGGCCCTGGAAATATTGCCAGGTTCTGTTGTGGGTTGAACTGGCATATCTTCCTTTCTGTAACAGATGATAACACTAGAAATCAGCTCTCAGGGGCCTGTGGGCTCACCTCCCCTCAGCATGGTTGTTTCTCCTCCTCACACATGGTCGGTCATCCAGGGTGCAAGTTTACAGACCAGTATCCTAGACTCCTAAGCTCTCAGGACTCACTGGGGGTTGTTGTTGGGGTGATAAGAGGGAACGGTGGGGACCACCGAGTCAGACTAATGAAGGTCCCTCAAAGGATGTGCACTTGAGCTGGGTGTGGTGCACAACCCTGTGATCTTGAACCTAGGGAGGCTGAAGCAGGAGGATTGCAAGTTTGAGGCTTGTTTAGGCTATATTATCATACTCTCTCAAATAAAGCAAAGCAAAGCAAAACAAACATCAACAACAAAAGGCTTACATGTGAAAATCCTGGAAGTGCCAAGCAAGCCTAGAGACGACCATGTCTGCCAGCAGTAGGCTTTGGAAATAAAGTGTAGTCACAGAAAAATAAGAACCATGAGGCTGGCGGCTTAGGAGAGGGGTCTGGGACTGGAGAGGTGGAGAGAGGAGATAGCTCAGTTGGGTAAGTATGTTTGCCACAAAAGCTTGAAGACTCAAGTTGGGATCACAGCACCTGAGCCAAAAAGGTGGGTGTGGCCACGTGGGCATCCAACTCTAGAACTGTGCGCAGTGGAGACAGGAGGCTCTCCTAAGCTTGATGATCAACAGTCTAGCTCCAGGTTCAGAGAGAGACCCTGCTTCAAGAGAATAAGGTGGGGCTGGAAAGATTGCCCAGCAGTTAAGAACATTGGCTGCTCTTGTAGAAGACCTGAGTTTAGTTCCCAGAACCACATGGTTTCTCACAACTATCCGTGACTCTAGTTCTAGGTGATCTGATGTTCTCTTCTGGCCTTCCCAGGCACTGCGTGCACAAACACACATAAGATAAAACAAAAGACACTTCTATGGAAAGGTACTTTATAACTTAGTGTGGGAGCAGGGACACAGGATGCAGAGCCCACAGATGTCCATGGGAAGGAACTGGAGGGAGGGACCACAGGGCTGCAGTGTCTCAGGGAGCTCAGGACCTGAAGCTGTCTGTCCTTAGCTGTGGAGTAGTGGGATCTGAGACTTAGAACAGAAGGACTGGAGCCCATGGGCAGATGGTGGGAGGATGGACTCTGGAGAGTTGGTTTCTTCAGAACAAAATGTTTTGCTCTTTAGGAGTTGCCTGTTCTTCTGGGTCAGCAAGACCCTAGAAGTTAAAGCATCTGAAATATAGCAAAGTTGCTTGCTCTGGCTGCAGTGAAGGACTGCTGTTAGGTGGGTGCCAGACACTGGGGCATGTTAAAGGCCCCGGAGCATGGTGGCTCCTTTAGGGCTGATGGGGGAAGGCAGGCTGTCACAAGGGACCAGGCTGGATGAGGAGTCAGGTTCGGTACATGAGGACTCAAAGGCAGAGGGGTTATCTTGAGAACATCAGGCTTGCTGGGGAAAGGGCTGTGAACTGACTGGAATGGAAGCAGGATTCTGGGGCAAGTGGGAGTCTAACAATGGGAGCACCCTGGAAGGGAGGGTGGTCATCAGAAGCCATGTACTGGGGACACTGGCCATTCAGCATCAGGGGCCTGTGGCTAGAGCTGTTGCTCCACTCCGCCCTTGCCCTATTCCTTCATCAGAGAATGTCAGCTAGACTCCAGTTATGTGTTTATGTGCACACGCGTGTGTGTACATGTTCCCGTGTGCGCTTGCATGTGGAGGTCAGAGATTACCCTCAGGTGTTAGGAGCTATCAACCTTGGTTTTTGAGAGTGTCTCTCATTGGACTGGCACTCACCTATTAGGCCAGGCTATCTGCTGTTGAGTCTCCACCTGGGGGTGACAAACACAGATCACAGGTCTGACTTTTTATGTGGGGTCTGGGAATTGAACTCAGCTTTCATTCTGGCACAGCAAGGCCTTTACTGACTGAGCCATCTTTGTAATCCTGGGTTATGAATGTTAACTGAGCTCTTAGACGCACCCAGTTGATCTTCCCACCACCAGGTCTTCGGTGATCGGGCCACACAGATGGAGGGCTTAGATCCCTAGCTATACTCTTCCTAGAGGCGGGCAGCAGAGCTGGAGAACCACTCCCATGATTACCCAACATTAACAGGTCAAGGAGCCAGCGTGGGACACTGCCCAGAGGAGGGGCTCCCCTCAAGTGCCAACTGATGGTGAGAAAATAAAAGCCATGATTTAAAGTCAGCCTGCACTCAACGGGCTTTCTTCGGCAGAGATGCTCAGCTAATGAAGCCCAAGCAGATTCATAGCCATGTGTGAAGTCAACGGAGTCCTCACTCCGCCGAGACGAGCAGCATAAATCTTTGTTTTTAATGTCTAATGATATGTAAAATATTTAAATTTGCAACTCAGAATTATTAAGCTGCCAAGGTTTTTTTCTCTGCCTATTAAGGCGTATTCTTGCCTTAGAATTTATGGGGGACCCCATGGCCAACATCAACCCTGGCGAGGGGACAGGAGCTATAGATTTGTGGCCTCATACTGTAAAAAACTTGAGGATCGTCTGACCCTGTAAACTGAAAATTCATGTCCCTCGCCCGGGGACAAACGCATTCTTTGTAAAGGCGGCCCATGGCCAGCCTTGGGCTCATGTTAGTTTATTGTCACTTGGTTGATAACGTTTAATGGAAAAGATACAAGAGTGCCAAAGAATTTTAATTATTTTTGTGATAAAGTTATATGTTCGGCCTTGAAAAAGTGGAGATAATGCAGAGACTCATTATTATTCCCAGAGTGTTTAAACAGACGACACAGAATGCAAACAAAAGCAGATGAAATTTGAAAAGTATTATCAATATTGCAGATAGCAGATGCCCTTTCGAATCAGAACAAGCGTATCTTCTATAGCAACTTTATGGTTGAGTAGTTCATTCATTTCTATTAGAAGGTTGTACGCTTCTAAAATATGTAGATGGTATCTGGAAAAACCAACCAAGCAGACGGGTCATTCTGCTTGTTTTCTTAAATTTATTATTTCACTTTTGCAGGACCGATCTGAGGGGCATTAACAGGGGAGTGTGGTCTCATTGTGTCAAATTCTATCTTGTGCGTGACCTTTGGTGCGGGCGCCCACGCTGGGAGGGACTTGAGTGGGCCGTCTGGACTGCAGCAGGGGCAGAGCCTTCCTTTGCATTGATTCGGATGTGTTTGTGAGGTTTTGGGTCAGGGAATGTCAGGGAACTCTAGACTTTGGCCCCTGTTGAGGGGAAGCAAAATTCAGAAGCAAACTGTAGTGTCCCCTGCCTCTCAGCCCACTGTGGGACCACCTCCCCAGACTCAGGTGTTGGCAAATGATTAAGGCTTTGTCTTAGTTGTGGGAAGGAATCTGGGCTGGGAACATGGTGTAGGGTCTTTAGCCCAGGCTGGCCTCTAACTCCCTGAGTAGCTGAGGATAGCCTTGGTCTGATTTTCTTGCCTCCAGTGTTGTGATTACGAGCATGTGCCACCGTATCTGGTTTATCCTGTGCTGGGGATGGAACCCAAGACCTCATGCATACTAGGCATACACTCTACCAATTGAGCTATATCCCTGCCCACTGTTTCTTTTAGGGTCCTTCGCATGCTAGGCCAGCACTCTGCCACCGAGGTATAGCCCCAGTACTTAAAAAAAAAAAGTTTTATTTGTGTACACCCATTGTATATAGTAATAGGTTTCACAATGACATTTTAATCCTTGTATGTCGTGTGTTTTGACCACATTTCATCCCCTCACCATCCTCTCCCTCCACTTGACTCCTTCCTCTTCCTGAATAGTTCCTACTCTACCTTCATGTCACACAGATGCATCACCCATGTGTCTGCCTTCTTCCTGTAATTCTCGCTGGCCTTTCTGGGTTTTGTCAACTGTTTTGTGACTTGAGGGGGCGGTGCTTAGAGGACTGACTGATCCTAAGGCCCCGCCCACATTACCTTTGGGTCCTGGGTAGTTCCCTTTATCATCCTGTTTTACTTTCGGAGCAACAGATCAGTTCTGATCTTGTGTTCTCTCAGTGAGATGGCTTAGAACCCCAGCATGGCATCCAGACAGAGTCCTAGACATGTGAACTCACTTTGGGAGAGACCGCTCTCTCCATTGTAATATGGGCTTCAAGACACTGTTGGTGTCTGATGTGTGAGGCTCTTGGCACCCACAGTGTCTTGCCCTTAGGAAGTGCTCGGGAAACATGAGCTGTTGCTGTCATTTGGACTGATGTTGGTGTCTCTCACCCATGGCTGCCTGGCTCCACAGAAATTGAACAAGCTTACCTTATCTCAAGTTTGAACTTGGCTTCTCTGTGGCTCTTTCTTAGTCCAGAATTCCTTTGAGATGGGCCCAGAATAGTGAGATCAATGGCTGAGCCTTAGAGAACGGGACAAACTGAGTCCCTCACCCCCAAAGGTGAAAGAGCCCTGCCCTGGAATATTTAGAGCTGAACGAGAAGGGTCACAGGGAGACCCAATCCAAACTCTGACTCTCAGATGGCTTTGAACACAAGGTGACATGAGCTAATTGTGGCTATCAGAATTTAGAATTTGTCAGCAAGGGACTCTGTGTGTGTATACATGTTTGTGGGGCTGTACAGGGGGCATGTTTGCCTATGTGTACATATTTGGAGGCCTGAGGTTGACATTAGATATCTTTCTTAACCTCTGCCTACTTTAATTTTTTTAGACAGGATCTCTCAATGAATTGGGAGCTTGCCAGTTTGGTTTGGGTGGCTGGCTAGCCATCGAGCTCCCTGGATCTGCCTACACCACAGCACCAGGATTACAGGCACACCCCACCATGCGCAGCCTCAGTGTGGGTGCTCAGGCTCCAGATGCAAGTCATCATGTTTGCTCAGCAGTTATTCGGCTCACTGACTCATCCCCCCGTCTCAGCAAGCAGCTTCTTAGGATAAGATTCACATGACTTCAGGAAATCTACAGAAATAAACTATGTGACAGGCCACAAAAGAAACGTGTAGATCCTGTAGTGGCTATTTCTGATTGTCAGCCTAACTATATCTGAGTGAACTACAGTCCAGAATTAGAAGGCTCACCTGTGATCTAGATCTTGCGTCTGGAAGACACAAGTTTCAGGTGTGGTGGTGCGCACACCTCTAATCTGGGCCACACCTGCTGCTGGAGATCTATATAAGGGCATTGGAATGAGGAAGATTCAATCTTCTTCGCCTGCGAGCCTTGTGGGACTAAGCGACTGCTAGATCCTCGGGTTTTCATTCACAGCTACTGCCGACCATTGTTGGGGAGTTTGACTACAGACTGTAAGTCATTAGCAAATTCCCTTACTATATACAGACTACCTATAAGTTCTGTGACTCTAGAGAATCCCAAAGGCTCCATATCCCAAAGGGCACTACCAGGTCCTCTGATCATGGTGAAATGCAATCAGAGATTAAACCAAGGGACTCACATCTATAGCCCCAGCATTTTGAGGTGGAGGCGGGAGGATGGTAATCTCAAGGCCAGTTTGGGCTACACAGGGAGTCTTTATCTCAAAACCAAACAAACAAAGAATAAACAACCCCCCTATATGCTTGGAAGCTAAATAGCATATTTGAGAGAGAAATAATAAATTAGGGAGATCTAGAATGAGGTAATTTGGGGGCACTACAGATACCCAAATATGTGGGACACACTGCAATTCAGTAGAGGGAAATGCATGCCTTTACCTGCTTCTAACAGCCAGGCGTCTAAGCATCGGAAAGAGTCACAGAACAAACTTGATGGAGCAAGATGAGAAGAAAAACGAAGATGAGGGCCAACACACAAAACTCAGAAGACTGGCGGAAGGGCTGGGAGAGGCCTAGAGACAAGAATGTAAGCCTCCTCATTGATATGTATTACCCGTGAATGGGTCTGTGCATCGTGTGCATGCAGTGCCTGAAGCAGCCAGTAGAGGGAGTCAGAGTCCCCGGAGCTGGAGTTACAGGTAGTTGAGAATCAGACCAGGCTCCTCTAGAAGAACACTCGGTGCTCTTAACCACTGAACCATCCCTCCAATCTCCCTTGATGTATTTTTAAACTTGATTACAATTTAGATAAAATTTTAGACATGGAGGGTTAAGTAGTAAGCATGAAATTATTTCCACTTGTTTTCTGGTGTGGTTTTTCCAGAACACTAAAAAATGACCAGCCTTGGCCACAGGTCACTGGGTTCGGGGCCTGGTTCACGGGCAAAGATTGTGTTTAAGTCCTAGACTGCTGGAAAGTTTGTGTTTCAGTCTTTCCTTCTCCAGAATAATAAAGCTTATTCTGTAAGATCTGGAGGTGTGAGTTCAAAGTTGTCTAAGCCATGTGAGACACTCAGCACTCTGCACTTGCTGTTAAGTACTAGCTGTCAGTTATGAAACCCTGCCTAAGGACAGCACACTTTCTCTCCACACCTCTGGCCTTCTTTTATCACCTAGGAAGTAATGGGTGCATGGAAATGAAAAATTGCTCACCTACAGTCTGGCTTCCCTCCACATTCACATAGCGTTGGTACAAGATGGATACCCAGAACCTGTGCCCTCAGCTCCTGGGTACCTGCTGGCTTGGTGAGCAGAAGGTCATCGTGTCTAGCCATTCTCTCCTTCTTCCAGGAGGCCCTGCCCCTGCTGACCCCTCCTAGAGCCCTCTATGCTCTCCAACCATCCTCCTTTGACCCAGCGGGAATGTTCTCCATCTTGAGACTTCCCTCCCTGCCCTAGTTCTGTGTGCAGACCACCCGAGGACCCAGATGGGACCTGGAGCGATCAGGTGAGATCCAGATGGAGCACTGGCAGGGTTCCACTCAAGGCCAGGCCCTGCTTCAGGCAATCAGGATCTGAGAGCCTCACTGGCAAGGCCTATTGGCTTTGCACAGGAAGACTGCGGCCCGTCAAAGCGGATCATCTCTGCGTTCTCGGCTCTGCAGCCCGCAATGTTTATCTGGCCTTTCCAGTTCTCTGGGTTACGACTGTTTACTAACTTTTATTCAGTTACTTTGCTGACTTCCAAGAATGGTCTGGAGCAGCATTCCTCCAGAGGGAAGGAGATTCAACATCAGGCACTCATGTAAAGCACTTGGCATCTCTTAGTGTGGCCCAGTATTGGTCGTAGCCTTGGAGAAGACAGGTCCTTATCACCAGCTGCATGGGTCCTTTCCAGGAGGCTGCTCGGCTTCCCACTTGCTGTCTCTGTATATCCTGCTCAGCTTCCCACTTCCTGTGTCCACATATCCTGCTCAGCTTCTCACATCCTGTCTCCGTCATCCTCTGTTTCTTCTTCTTCTTCTTCTTCTTCTTCTTCTTCTTCTTCTTCTTCTTCTTCTTCTTCTTCTTCTTCTTCTTCTTCTTCTTCTTCTTCTTTTTAGATATTCATTTTATTTTACATGTATGAATGTTTTGCATGCAAGCACATCTGTGTACCACCAAATGCCTGGTACCTGCAGAGGTCAGAAGAGGGTATCAGATATGCTGTTACAGGCATTTGTGAGCTGCCATGTTGGCGTTGGGGGTTGAACCCTGGTCCTCTGCAAGAACAAGAAGTGCTCCTAACTGCTGAGCCATCTCTGTAGTCCCATCCTCTGTCTTCTGTCTGCAGACACCTACAGAACTGTTAACTATCACCCTGGCAAGTTGTCTTGGTCTTTTGATTTCTCAGGCCTTTCTACAGCCTTGATGTAGTTGTAGGCCAGAGCAGGCATCTCAGGCCTTGCTGGGAATTAGACAAGAGGCTAACAGCTGGCCTTCTGGAGCTGACACCCAGCTCAGCTTGCCTGACCTCTGGTGTGTCCCAAGGAGCCTCACACCAGCACACATTAGAGAGCAGAGAGGGAGGCAGCCATTTTCATCATGGCTCACGTGACCCTTGGTCTTTGTAGACTTGGTGAAGCTCAGCTCTGTGTGCAAGCAGAACATTTCCAGTGAGGGCTGACATGTGAGATGGTGACTGGGGATGGGCGGTGCTATCTACTGTCAGTGTAGGCCACACCTTCCAATGGGCTGGAAGCAGGGAGGAAAAGAATTAGAGGAAGAGGGCTTATGTGCATATACAGCTTGCCTTCTTGAATTCACGTGGCTGCCACCGTTAGACTCCAGCCCTTTCATCCGTTCAGCTTGGACTCAACAGCACTGCCTCTCCAGGGAGCTCCCAGGTTCTCAGTGCCAGACAAGGATGCCAAGACATCCAGCTTCTTTGACTAGAAAGCTACCGGGTTCTTAGTCCCTTAGGCATGACTAGCCCCTATCATGTAACCAAGTCAACAAACTCCATTTCACAAGAGGTGTATGTATTCTCGTGAGTCTGTTCCTCTAGACTGTCCTGCCTATAACAGCACCCTTTCCCTGACCTGTATCCCTGGGAAAAAGTCATCTTTGCCCTGCCTTGCTCTTCCCACCCACCATGGTTGGAAACTTTGAGGTCTGTTCACGGAGGCCAGCTGAAGGGAATTTCTGCAAGCTCAGGCAGGTTCCATGTGCTTCTATTTTGTAAGCTCTACTCCCCTTTGAAAGTGGAGCTTCTTGAAGCCAACCCTTAGGGGAACGTGGCCTTGACTTCTCCACTGTTTATGTGCAATGATAACACTGAAAGACAACTCAGTCTGCAGGTCTAGGCAGATGTAATTAGGATAATTGTCCCATGTTCCCATGCTCCTCTTCTTGAAAGCTCAAAGCACTCTGCGAGCATTATCCAATTAATTCTGGAAATAGATGGGTGAGAGAGGTGGGGACAGGCCTGTCTGCTCCATTCATGGCCGGGCCGCCACAGCACTGACAGGTTAAGTGACTTGCCTAAGGTCCCACAGAGCTGAGAACTGAGCCCTGTCCACAGCTCTGTGGATCAGCATCCTCACCGAAGCCTCAACCACAGCCAGGGCTCTGAAGTGCAGGACAAAGGCTTTCTATGAGCGGCAGAAATGTTCCTTCAACCTACATGTCAGTTTCTGACTGCCACCCATGCACCCTTAGCCTGCTCCTGGGACTCCCTCTGTCTGGGCCTGGTTTGCTGGAGACAGTGGTGTGGAGACAGTTGAAAGGACTTGTTAGTTACTGCAGCTGAGAAGCCACAGTGACCGGGACAGCTAACCAAGGCAGATACACTTTATGGTTTGCAAAGCAAATTAACTATGAAGAATTACCTCCTTTTTTGAGAAACAATCAACAGAGTCATAATTGTTTAAGTAGCTCTCTTGATGGTGTGGTTTTATGAGCTGGGCTCTGCTGAATTACAAACATCTTAGCCCATTTGGCAGACAAGCAGTGAGATCCCTAGATGCTTTGACCCCAAGTGCTAGGACGGAAATGACTTGAGGGAACTACAGAAGTTCTGCAGGGTCAGTGAGGGTCTGTGAAGGGGGTGGGGTCGGGGTAGGGCTCTCCCACTGATGGCTAGAAGATGCTCTAAGGAATTCTGGGATCATGCTTGATAAAGGTAAGAAAGTCTAATGACAGGTTGTAGGATCTCTGGAGTGTGCTGGGAACATTGTGAGCGAGATAGGAGGCCCGAGATGGCGTGTAGAGATCCCAGGACGCAGAATGTATTGGACAGCAGCTTTACTGGAAGATTCTCTCCACTTTAGACTAGACACATGGGTCTAGTTGGAAAGATGAAAGCACAGGCCTCCCTGGAAACTTTGGGGGATTCTTCTACATCCAAGCCCCAGGAAAAGAGTCCTTAGGAGATACAATTGATCAGCCAGAAGGAGCCAAGGACCAGCCCCCACAGGCTATATGTAAATTCACTCACACCTCTGGGCCTATGGCAATGAGACAAAATGGAACAAGAACCCACAGTGCTCCAGTCTTTCTTCTTCTAGCATTTGCTGTCTTGGGAGAGGCCAGGCATTCTTCTTTAAGTCCTGCCACAGTGAATGTATTAACATGTGAGTTCCAGAGGAGTTCGGGCAAAGTGCAAAGGCAGTGGAGGTAGAAGTGGGGGCTAAGGAAGGCTAAGGATACAGGAAGACTCCCCAAAGAAGGGGCAGCTTGGGGTAAGCCCGGAAGAAATTGCCTGTGAAGTTTGTGTCCATGTGAAGCATGCATGTTCATGTATGTACATGTATGCAGTGCATACGTGTCTATGTGAAACTGTGTACCTGTGTATGTTTGGATGAGCGTGTGTCTATGTGTGTGTGTGTATGTAGGAGGGGTGGACCGTGTCCTGGGCATAGGGAATAGCGAGCCAGCGCCCACTCCTCTCTAGATGAAGAACAGGAAGAAGCAGTGAAAAGGGGTGAGGGGCTGGAGTGATGTGTGAAAAGGACTTTTCAAACCCCATTTCTGTGATTTGAATCACCAAAATTAGCTCCACCCAAACTTTCCTTAAGGGAATGTGCAAAGGAGAGTATGAAAATTGTAACAGAGACACACGTAGGAGTGTTAAATTCAAATGGTTACGGGTCTCTATTAGCTTTCTCATTGCTGTGACCAAGTATCTCACAAAGTAGCTAAGGGAACAAGAATTTATTTAGGGTCACAGTTTGAGGGTACTGTTACCATGGTGAGGAAGCCGGGTGGGGTTCATGGCGGCTGTGTGTGCTTCAAGGCCTGTGAGGCTGCTTGCTCACATCTCAGTGTGTCAGGAATCGGAGGCAGAGACAAACTGGAGCCAGAACTGGTGCTGGACCTTCACCAAGACCTGCCCGTGGCCTGATGACTCACCCTTTGCCCTGAGTCCCCATGTTCTACAGCTTCAGTAACCTCTCCGAACAATGCCACCGGCAGGAACCAAACGTTCAAACACATTCAAACCGTGACATCCTCCTCACTAGTCCTTGGTAGCTGAAGCTGGACCTAGAACTCACAGGGTCCTGAGAACCGTGGAGGAAGAAACTCACCCACAGCCGGAGTTCTCCTGGCTTGAGACTCAAACCCAAAGAACAGCGTAGGCCGGCATGGAGAAGGTGCCTGACATCAGGCGGCTCCATCCCAGTCCCTTCTGGCTTCCCAGGTGTTCAGATTTGTATCTTACCTCAGCTTGGGCAGCTGGTTCAGATTCTCATGTTCTTTCGGGTCTCATAGCAGCAAAGGAGAAGGAGGAGGAGAGAGAGAAGAGAAGAGATGAAGGCTGATGTATGGGGGTCCTCAAGTATCCTGAGGTCCTGTTCTCTGGACTCCTCTGACATGTTCTTTCAAAGGCATAGTTCATACCTCTCCGAGACTCCCAGGATATCAGTTTGCTTCTCTGTTGCTGTGATTAAAACACTGACCAAAAGCAACTTAGGGAGGAAAGGGTGTCTATGGCTTACAGGTTCGTCATCCAGGGCAGGCAACTGGAGGCAGGAGCTGAAGCAGAGACCACTGAGGGGGCATTTTCTCAGTTGGTGGCCCATCTTTCCAGATAGCTCTTGTTTGTGCTAAGTTGATAAGAACCTGAACCAGGACAGCCAGGAGCATATTAAGAGCAAGAGTTTATTTTTCACACGCTCACACCCTCAATTTCCCCACCTCCGGGATGGTTTTGGTAGGCCTGGTGGTGTCTGGGGTCCCCCACCCATGCACTCCTCACAGGGTCTGAGTTCCAGGGCTATTGCTTCAGGATGAGACCATGATCTCCTGCTGAATTCCTATGATCTGTGAGCATTGGGAAGGCAAGTGAGAAGGCCCCAGAAACAGCCCTCACTGGCCGCCTTCTTTCTAGGGAGGAATAGGTAGCTCAGTTCTCCCTCCCACCTTGTGATTATACAATAGATTTAAAGTCTCTGGTATCCACAAAGCTACATCAAAATATATTCTCTAGCTGTAGGGAACTTCTCAGAATTGTTAACCTTCTCCCCAGGTATTAGAGGTAACACACTGTGAGATTAGATGTATATTTTCTTCAAGATACACCACCCATCGAGGGGTTCATATTTACATCTTTTGTTGATATTTTTTATAGATTAAAAGCGCCTCTTTGCTAGGTGATAATTCTGCTAAGTACTGTAATTTGCTGCCATTAATATTTGTCTGAGTCCTAGTTTGCAAAATATATTTGAAACCACGCTAGAAAGTCGCATAATTGCTTCTTTGCGAGCCGGGGAAATGAGTAGCTTCTTATCCAGCCTTTATCCTGTTAACCTCAGAGGGGAGGGGTGTTTGCTGGAGTCCTGGGAGCAGAGGCTGAGAACATTAGCCAGGAGTTCCAGGGCCCTCTGGGGCCGTGAGGCAGCCTGGCTAGGCCATCAGTTGGTGGCTTCTGGCCTTTGCTATGCACAGTCCGAGCCCCTCCCCTGCCCACTAACCACAGTGAGCTCTGAGCTCTGGAGAGTGGCGACAGCTGGTCAGCCCATGGGAGCATCTTCCTGGACCTATCTCAGTTTCACTTGGAACATGGAGACATTGCCATCTTGATGGGTCTCCCCAGAAGGGGAGTGTGAGCACCCTTTGCCCGGTGTCAAATGGCTCAATGGGTTCATGGGAGTGGCTTTGCTTGTAGCACAGCCGGGCCTGGATTCCCGGAAACAGAGGGGTCTGAGTAGCCCAGACAGCACAGGACTGGGTGGGAGGTACCAAGTAGAGGCTCCTATGTCAACTTCAGTGGTCACTCAGGTATGGGCTGAGGTCCCTGGTGACCAGTCTCTTGAATTCTGATACAGCTAGTGACCCTAGTCTGTGTTCCCTCTCAGTTCAAGCCATTTTCCAGACCTCCTTCTGAGTAGGTGGATAACTTGTCTCAGTGTCTGACTGGAAACCCACATTATTGTTCACAACCGTGTGTTAGCTCTGGCGTCTGCTGGCCAGAGAGGGCATCTACCTGGTACCAGCTTTGTGGAAGTTCTGAGGTTCTCTGTATCCTGAGGTGGTGGCCACTCCCAGCATCTCTAATTAAAAGTGCTCTATGAGGGCTTCTCTGACTTCTCCGGAAGGTGTTCCCACGGGTAAGGTAGGATCCTACAGAGTGGCTCTGAGCTGTCACTCACAGCCAAGCCGTACAATGGAACTCATGATAGCAGCTACATTTGAATAGAAAAGTTCACACAGGTTCATGTTCTGAGAACTTGGTAGCACCATTTTGGAATGTCTTGGGAGCTATGGCCTTGTTGGTATGAAGAAGTCACCATTGTCAGTCCTCTGAGAGACATCCCTGGCTGGCCCCTGACCTCTGTTACTCACACTGCATCCTGGTCTGCTGTGACATGAACAGTCTCAATACATACTCCCCAGCAACAGCCACTGAGCTCTCTGCTGTACCTTCCCTGCCATGATAGACTGAAAAAAACCAGGAGCTGAAATATATCTTCCTTCGTCATGATTTTCACCGTCAGGGATTGTGGCCATACTTAACTCAAATGTAACTAATATAGCGACCTGACCTCGTAGATGCATTTTTTTGGTAAAGGCTGTTTGATGCTATTGTTGGTACATTGATGCTGAGTGTGGGGATTCGTGAGCATAGATGTGTGCACAGGAGCCTGTGTGGGTGTGGCTTCACTGTATGCACCCCCACAGACGCACTAATGCAGATGAGCACGTTTATGGGCACAGTGCGTGCCCATGTCCGTGTCAGAGTCAGGATCTACACTCCCCCCTCCTCAGGATGCCACCTGGCCGCTCCGCCTTGTTCCGATTCTGTCCTTCCACTCTGCCCCAGCTCTGGCTGTAGCCTGCTTGTGTCCCTTCTCCCAACCCTTTTAGCTCCACCCCCTACTCCCTGGATCACCTCCCACGGCTCCACCACTGTAGCTCTGTTCAGGTTTGCACCTGTGTCTTAATGGCCGGTAGCACTAGCTTCCTCTTAGCTGGCAGATGACAGGAACACATCTGTGCCGACAGAGATATCACTTTCTTTGCCTTCATACTTCCCAAGCACACCCTACCTCTGTGCCCTGTGGGCTCTCTCTGTGCCTGGTGGCTGAAGGCAGTGCAGAGCCCTCTATGATCCGTGCCACCCTGTCTCTGTGATCCTCAATTCCATTACCAAGATCTGGGAAGGCTATGTGGGACCATTGCTAGTCATAGGGTCCTTGGATACCTGCCTGGGTCTACAGGGTATTATAGTGTCAGGGAAGTGAAGGTTTGGATGGATAAATTCAGGTCATCAACTAGGCATCTGACTCTGGGCATATGTGGGTGACTCTCTAGCCTCTAAGAGTGGGCATGTGCGTGAGTACATGGGTAGCCTGGATCCACCCTGGCATGGTGTAGCAAAGCAGACTGGCCACAGGGTGCAACCCCTTTGAGGTGGTTGCATAGAAAGTTGTCTCTGCCTGACCTGGTCCTCTGAGCCTGCTCAAGGCTCCTTTTTGATCCCTGTTTCTTGATGGACAGGCTTAGTCTCCGCCCTACAGTTTCTTTCTGGTCACTAGAGGTCTGCTTTCTTCCACTCTCTGTTTCCTCATTGGTGGTGATGTGAACAGTCGCCACCCATGTTCCAATCTCTGAGAACTGAACTTCTTTATCATGTCTCTCCCTTGTCATTGGATTATAGCCCCTGAGCATCAACGCCCCCCCCCCCCACCTCCCCCAACAAACCTCTTCCCATAAGTGGCTTTTGTCGAGAGCATTCTGTAGCACAATGGCCACAGTGCCCGTGTTAGGAAGTGCTACCCTGGAGTTTGAACCCCTGTTACAGACATTTAGCTAAAGCTCATGGCCTTTCTGGAGCTGTAAGGGAGTGGAAGGGGGACACTCTGGAGACAGCAATTTCTGTAGTGCTAACGACATCTGTAGGGGAGGCCTAACTAAGCCCCAGTGCTGTCGGACACCCTCAGGTCAGGAACTGACAAGACTTCAAGGGAAGCCATGACTCCGAGCAGGCTCAGCAGGAGGTGGCAGCTCCTTGAGGGTGGGATCCAGTTTGAAGGGGGGAGTTGGGGCTACAGAGAGGCTCAGGAGGGAGAAGGAGGTATCTCCTGTCACCTGGCCTGGCTCTGCTCTTTGTTCAGTCTGGGTAGGCACATCAGCGTCCTTCAGTGAGGACAAGCATTTGGGCACATAATAACCTTGATCTTTCTGGGGAGGAGAGACAGCCTGTCTTTGCTTCCTCCAAATCAGGCTGAGCTTCAGGCTGCACCAGCACTTGGGTTCCCTCCCTGGTGTAAGATGCTAGGAAGTGTGTGTGTCTGCGTGTCCTGGGTACAGCTATGACTCTGGCCACCTGGCTATCTAGTGTCACTTTCTGAGGCTCCTCTCTCAGGTCAGGCTGACTCTCTGCCACATTTGCAGCTAGACATTCTGCCCATGCCCTAGGGATCTCAGTCTGTCTGGGTCCTTAGAGTCGTTCTGCCTGCTTGCTTCCCTTCCCTTCCTTCCTTCCTTCCTTCCTTCCTTCCTTCCTTCCTTCCTTCCTTCCTTCCTTCCTTCCTTCCTTCCTTCCTTCTACCTCTCCCTTCTTCTCATTTCTTGTTTGTTTTTGAGTTCAGGCCCTCTCAGGTAGCCCAGACTGGCCTAGAACCCACGATGGTTTCTTAGTTTCCTAAGTACCAGGGTTATAGGCGAGCACCACCACACATCAAAGAGTTTGAGACAGCAAAGCTGGAATGACTAGGCTTTATGTGGGCTGAGTCTTTGGCCATGGGGACAGGAAATAAAGATTTGCTCTTCCCAAGTGGACCTCACAGATCCCTCAATCCAATTGCAAAAACTCATCACAGTATATATGAGAGTATACCAGTCCCGTTTCACAGATGAAAACGTTGTTTGGGAGGATAACTGCATTTGGAGGTCCTCACGTGGGTGTTTTTACTTAAGCTTTGTAGATGCTGAGCAGAAGATAAAGAGGCTGATTTGAAGGGACAGTCTCCATGGTTCACAGACAAATGTATTTTGTTGAGGGTAACAGCTGAGGTCCAAGCCAAGGGGAAAAAAAAATCACTCTGATGTAGTTTAGGTTTAACTTACCCAAGATTTCATATTAGGTTTATAAAATGGGGGGGGGGGTCTCATAGCTCATTCTCCATGAACCCCAACCATTAGGATATTCCTTAGAGGTTTACTATCCCCCAACAGCACCGTAGTCTTCCAGACATGGGCCTCAGGCTGGGAGTGCTGCTCGTGGCGCTACAGTCTCACCTGGCCTCCTGATGGCCTGGAAGTCTAGATCCATACCCAAGTGGCAAGTAGGATAGTCAGCACACGGCCAAACGCACTGGAGAAGTGGCAGATCCTGCCCTCTGAGGGCTTGTGGCTAAGTGTGAGGCAAAACAGCATCCAGAGACCCATTGGCATCCCTTCCCAAGGGAACAGGAAGGGGTGAAGGGCCAGAATATGGACAATACACTGTTATCTGTTGCAAAGCCACGGCCATCATTGGAGCAAAGCAATGACCCCCTGTGCCTTAGCGTGTCTGTGAGCTTTCTAGTACTGTGACAAAATTCCTGGCAGAGTCTCATTAGAGGACGGAAAGGTTGACTTTGGCTCGTAGTGTGTCAGAGGTTTCGGTTCATCATTGCTTGGCTTTGCTGCCTTTGGCTCTGTGGTGACAAGAACCTCATGGGGAGGAACACACGGTGAAGGCTTCTTGCTGCACGTGGTGCCCATGATGCAGTTATGTTCTTCTGTCCGTGCTGGACAGAAGCTATGAGTGCCAGCTTTATCCATGTGGTCTGTCAGCTTTGTCCCACTGCCTTCTCTTCCGCAATGATCCACCTGATCCCATAGCTTTAAAACTCACCATATCAGTGAGTTGGTGTCATGATGTGAGATTGGTGAGCTGGCGTCATGATGTAAGCTTCGTGCACTTCAGTGTCAAGCGGCAGTGACCGGTACTCCTTGTCAGTGCTTCTGTGGGTTGACTCCAAGTGCCTCATGCTGTAGCCCAACTTGTGAGAACCATCTTCTTGTGGCATCTATTAGGCAGTGTCCTCCAGTCTGACATTGCTGTGTCAAAATACTCAAGGGACATACTCAAGACAAAGTTCTACCCCCTCCCTGGCTTTCCAGCTCTAGACTCCTGGTCCAGGCGCCCTTGGCATGTCCTACTGATTACTTTGAAGGTTGCTCAGGACTGTGTACTTCTCAAAGCAGCTGTGCCTCTTTGAGGCTCAGTGTCCCTAGCAGTTAAATGAGCAGGCTGAGTCAGGGAGCTCCAGGTTTAGTAGTGAGTGGGGGACAGTTATTTTATCACTTTGGCATTTGTCCTTTGCACCTTGGATTTCTTTTTAAAATATATGTGAAAGGGACTTCTGTGTGGCTCAAGCTAACCTGACTTGCGATGGCTTCCCTCTGCCTCCGATATGCTGGGATTACAGTCATAACCCCCACCCCACGATGAGCACCTCTCTCTGTGTGGGCATGCTTACCCGGGCCAGGTTTGGGTGGGGGGTGCTAGACTCTTATGCCGACTCTCTCTAGCACTTAGCCCTCGACTTCCCCTGAGCTCTCTTGGACTGTGATGGGCATGCAGCGTGATTGGATGAAGGCAAACCGGATAGTGGACGGAAGGGAGGGCCCTCACGGCTCTATGACTCAACCCCCGAGGCCATCTCTGGGTTCAGAGGCAGCACCTGTGTGGGGCTGTCAGTTCTATTGCTGCAGAGATGAAGGACTCTGTGGTCCTTCTCTTAGAGACAGGTGAGATGCAGGGTTACCATGTCCCAGGAAGGCCACTCTCCAGCTCCAAACAACATCCCTAGGGCCTGCACCCCTTAAACAAAAGCCTGGTCTGACTCCTCAGCCCTGGCACACATCTGTGTTATTAGCAATGCTAATACCATTCTGCAATGATAAATAATTAAACAATTATGGTCATGAATCAATAAGTTTAGCACATTTTTTCATCAGCAAATTGTACTGTATAAACAAGAAATATAAATTACCAAGTCTAATTCCTCCCCCTTAAAATTATAAGCATTTTATATCAAATAATTAAAAAAGTATTAGAATTCAATGTAGGATAGTTAGAACTTTAAAGAATTTTCTGTTTCTACCAAGCACCATTAAATTGTCAGTTTTATGTCTCTGAATCTGATTAACATTTTGAGATCTGGCCTCAGAAATCTTTCTTTGTTAGCTCCCAGGGAAGCCCCTCCAGTTCCCTGTTTCTCTCCATCCTCACAGACGGTGACTCTACTGGGCTCCAACAATGGCGGCTACAACTTCTGGGTCCACCTGGAGAGCGGAAATGAATGAGCTTTGGATGAGCATACAGGTTACAGAGCGCGGCTGGTGGGCTCACCCCGCCTGCCCTTCCACCTGCCCTTCACAACCTTTAGTCTGACAGACTCTCGGTTCATTTATTTTTATGTTTATTTTTCTCATTTGCTTTTTAAAAATAAAATTTATATTTACAAGTTCAAAACAACAATCTCTATAGCAATAGTGGGTTATTGTCCCAAGGACCCCAATCTGTCCTATACAGTGGTGATCTCTTCTTTTCAGCTCTATCCAGCTTGCTATAGTTTCTACTGTCATGGCTAAGTGTTCTCATGATTCCATCAGAGGTCAAGTGATCTTTCTTATCTTTGGCGACTGTCTTTCATTTTTGTCATCTGCTCAGCCATCTAGGCTACTGAGTTTGCAAACTTAATTTAATGGCTAGAATCCTATGTCCCTCACACCCTAAGCATATAATGTCAAGGTCACCATAATAGTGGCTCTTCTTTGTCAACTTGATTGAATTGAGAAGCATCTTGGAGATTTGGAAAGCATACATCTGAAGGTGTTTTTGGAGAGAATTCACTAAGAAAGGTAGACTCACCCTAAACATGTGTAGCACCAGCCAATAGACTGTGGGCCTGGATGGAACAAAAGAAGACCAGAAGAAAGCCAGCTAACTCAGATGTTCTCTCTCTTCTTCCCAGATGCTCAACACTACTCTGCCATGTCTTCCTCTCATTATGGCAGACGAAAGCTATGAGCTAAATCTACTGTTTTTTTTTTTTTTTCCTCAGATATTCTATCATAGCACTGGGAAAGTAAGCAATAATAAAGTTCAGAATCATGGGACACTTTGTAGGTGAGACCCCAAGTGCAAGAGGAAGAAATGGTTACATGATGTCTTAGTCAGGGTTTCTATTCCTGCACAAACATCATGACCAAGAAGCAAGTTGGGGAGGAAAGGGTTTATTGAGCTTACTCTTCCATGCTGCTGTTCATCACCAAAGGAAGTCAGGACTGGAACTCAAGCAGGTCAGGAAGCAGGAGCTGATGCAGAGGCCATGGAGGGATGTTCCTTACTGGCTTGCTTGCTTCCCCTGGCTTGCTCAGCTTGCTTTCTTATAGAACCCAAGACTACCAGCCCAGGGATGGCACCACCGACAAGGGGCCCTCCCCCCTTGATCACTAATTGAGAAAATGCCTTACTGCTGGATCTCATGGAGGCATTTTCTCAACTGAAACTCCTTTCTCTGTGATAACTTAGATTGTGTCAAGTTGGCACACAAAACCAGCCAGTACAATTGACCCCTTGTCAACTTGACACACAAACACATCACCATTAAGCCTCCACACTTACTTTCTTATTCATCCCCAAGATCTAAATAACTTTAAAAGTCCCACAGTCTTTGCAAATTCTCACATATTAACATTTCAGTCCCTTTTAAACATCCAATCTCTTAAAATTCAAAGTCTTTTAAAAATTTAAAGTCTCTTAACTGTGGGCTCCACTAAAATACCTTCTTCCTTCAAGAGGGAAAATATATCAGGGCACAGTCACAATCAAAAGCAAAATCAAACTCCAACCGTCTGGGATCCACTCATGATCTTCTGGATTCCTCCAAG
>CM052717.1:60811332-60868546 GCA_028551405.1 Uromys caudimaculatus | reverse complement strand
GGCTCTCTTCATGGTGCCAAGCCTCACCTCCTTTGCATGACTCCTTCAATCCTAGGCTGTCAATGCAACTGAGGCTGCACCTTCACCAATGGCCTTCCCCGAGGCTTCTCACAGTGCCCAGGCCTCAGCTGCTCTTCATGACTCCTTCATGTCTTCAAAATCAGTACCACCTACCTGGGTGACTCTTATACATTACCAAGTCCTGCCACAGCACAAGGTACAACCCTGGCTATCTCTGGAATGCAGCCTCTGTGCTCTCAGAAAACACTTCTCAGATGATTTCACCCCAATGATGCTGGTCTCTTCTTAATCACCACCAATTTCCCAGCTCCAGCTAATCAGCATCAATAGTCCCAGTAATGCAATGGTTTTGCTTTAGTAGTTCTTGTATCTTGTTAATCACAGTTGATTTCTTCAGCCCCAGTTAACCAAAACCACAGAATCTTCACAGTCAAAATAGCAAGAGCCCTGATAAGAGTCTTTAATCTTCCCTCTGAAATTTCACAAGCCAGGCCTCCATCTTCTGCACTGTTCTCAACATTATCTTCCAAGCTCCTATACAACATCCCACAGAGCTCTTAACACTGAATGGATCTTCTAGCCCAAAGTTCCAAAGTCCTTCCACAGTCCTCCCCAAGACATGGTCAGGTTGTCACAGGAATACACCACTATGCTGACACCAATTTGTCTTAGTCAGGGTTTCTATTCCTGCACAAACATCATGACCAAGATGCAAGTTGGGGAGGAAAGGGTTTATTCAGCTTACACTTCCATGCTGCTGTTCATCACGAAAGGAAGTCAGGACTGGAACTCAAGCAGGTCAGGAAGCAGGAGCTGATGCAGAGGCTATGGAGGGATGCTCCTTACTGGCTTGCTTGCTTCCCCTGGCTTGCTCAGCTTGCTTTCTTATAGAGCCCAAGACTACCAGCCCACAGATGGTACCACTCACAAGGGCCCCTACCCCCTTGATCACTAATTGAGAAAATGCCTTACAGCTGGATATCATGAAGGCATTTTCTCTACTGAAGCTCCTTTCTCTGTGATAACTCCAGCTTTTGTCAAGTTGACACACAAAACCAGCCAGTACACATGAGAAATCAAGGTCCCACCAAGCTGACTTCCTATCACTTGCCACCAACGGCTTGCTTGGGTGTGTGGCCACCTCCAGATTGAATGGTGCCTGCCTTCCGGGGAAGTCCCACTGCCTCTGAAGCAGACCTCTCTGTTCCTCTCCCACACTTGCCTCCTGTTCAGAGCCATGGCCCAGACGTTAGTTGCTTCTCTATCTTTTGGTTGATATAGCCGCCACTAAAAGACAACCAAACACCAGCAAAACTGAAGATTTCTGACTTCACCCATTCTGTTTCAGGTGCCCAGAGCTCTTGTTAGGGGGTAGCAATCTGACTGAACCAAGTATTCCACACCAGAGAAGGAAGGAAACCATTCACGTGGACGAAGTCCCTGAACGTCGGGAGTTGTCTGGTCACTGCCCGCCCTTTTCTTCGTGATCCATGCCCAAGTACCCACATGGCTTCTACTTTCTCAGCCCTCCAGATGCCAGGCTTCCAAACACACCAGTTCCACCCCCCACCCCAGACCACAGCTCCCAGCTGGACTTTCTGCTTCCAGAATTTTAAATGCATTTTCAACAGCTGAAGAATGAGCTTTCACTCTCAGTTCTCACAGATCTGATGACATAGCACCATTCCCAGCTTTTTCATACTCAATGACCCCATTGCCCTCAGGGTGAAGTCTGGGCTCCTCAACTTGATAGTTTAGGTTAGGTATGTTGTGGTTCAGAGGTGAATTAGCACCAGCAAAAGACACATAAGTCCTAGAATAAAGCTTTCAGGATGTCCAGGGTGTATTGGCAACTTTTCCCATTGCTGTGGTAGAATGACCGTCAGAAACAGCATAAAGGAGGACCGCTTTATTAGTTCCATAAGGCTCTCTCCTTGGCTGACTGCCCCCAGGGACATGGACAGAACCTCAAGGTGGCAGAGCATGTAAAAGTGCTGGGTTTCCCCCTCTACTTCTTGGAGGAACAGAGACGAGAACAGAAAAGACCAAAGCAAGGTGAGGCCTGAGGACAACTCCCCTCCAGTCACCTGTGTGTTCCAGCTAAGGACCCACTTCCTATTTTCATGATCATACTATGAGTCCATCCAGAGATTGAGCCACTGATGAGTTCCCAGCCCTCAGCATCGAATTGTACTTGAAAATATCATCCCATTCACATCCAGTGGTGGCTTCCACTAATGTCCCGAGTGTCCCACAATCCAATCACAGATTAATCATGTCACTATCTGAACAAAACCCCTGGCTCCAGAGCCCATGGACACACCTGCACACGTATCTGAGGTGCAGACTCTGGACTTGGGTGTTCCTGTTCCCTACAGGCCACTGCGTGGGCGCTGACTGAGTCAGCACTCAGACATGGCCCCCAGGGGCCTGAACATCTCTTTCCCACCAGGATCGCTCGCTCTGTCTTTCTCATTCCTGCTCACACCCTGGCACTTAGAGATATTTCAGGCCCTCCTCTACAACTACAACTTCTCGTGCCACTTGGTGGGTAAAACTTTGTCACTTGCTGTAAGCATTTAGTGGATGTCCAGGTCTGGGCTGGGCATACTACACGAGGTCACGATTGGAGGCTGAATGAAGAATGCATGCTTGTGAGGGAGGGCAAGTCTCCAGAAGTGGCTGTAGATAATCAGGCAAGTGACATTTGACTGCACCCAGAGTCTGGCTTGGAGGCTTGGTGCTGGAGAGGCAAGGTCCCTAAAGTTCTTCCCTCTATGCCCTGATCATTACTCCCAGGGGTACTGTGTGCCTCTTACTAACCATTAAAGCACGCCTCTTCATGGGCTCAAGCACCTAAAGCAGCCATCAGTTAAATAAGCTAACCTTTTAGTTAAAACAGATTGATCAGTCCTAGTAAAAAAATCTGCTATACAACCAACTGCCAAGAGATCTTGCCTGGAGCCTGGCTTCTTGCCAGATGTCAACACTATGTCAGGGACCAAGAGGAACACTTGGGGCACAGTGCTGAGGGTATGTGGAGAATGTCTCACTCTGGGTCTCTGTAGGAATGTAGCACTGAAGGCCAGGATTCAAGGGCAGGCAGCACTGGGGAGCCACCACTCCAGTGAGTAGGGCATAAAGGAGGTAGAGGCAGTATATAGATGAAGAATTGCATTGACTGTCAGCATGGGCCACACGACTCCGCATTGTGGGATCTTCTAGGGAGTCCCGTAGAAAGAGAAGCCCAGTAAAGCACTCCGGTGTCGCCACCAGCTTTCTCCCTGTTCACTAGAGACCTCAAGAGTAGGAGCTCCTCTCCCATATCCTGGTTGCCTATGTGTGCCCTGTCAGAGGCCAGTGGCGTGGGCTGGGGGGGGGGGGTGTCATGCTGCACCTGGCTCAGGAGCTCACGAAGGGGCATGTGGGAGGGATTTGACCCAAGAGTGAAGAGGAGACCAAATGAAGCACAGGACTAAAGCACCTCCAGTCTCTCCCCCAGCACAGCCATGGGGCTGATGTCTTAGGTTTTCTGGGGTCAGAACCTTCCAGACCCTGAGTGGACCAAGAGAAACACTGGAGTCACAATACTGGGGGTATGGGGAGAATGTCTCAGTCTGGGTCTCTGTAGGAGTGCACAGCTGAAGGTCAGGGTCCAAGGGCAGCTAGCTTATTGAGGACGCCATTCCAGTGAGTCAGGGCAGGAAGGAGATGTGTGCAATGTGTATATATAATTGTGTGTGCATAAAGTATATAGAATGTATATATGGTGTGCATATGAAATGTACACATATATTGTGTCTTTCAGTGTGTATAGCATATGTATGCAGTGTGTGTGTACTTTGTACATACAGTGCCTGTATCTACATGTGTATGTGTGTGTATAGTACAAGTACATAATATGTGTGAATGCGTGTATACTGTTTGTATGTAGAGGGCCTGTGATGTGTGTGTATGTAGTCAGGTGTATAAGGTGTGCGTGTGTTTGAGACAGGGTCTCATTATGTAGCTCAGATTGGCCTAGCACTCGAAATCCTCCTGACTCAGCTTCGTGAGTGCGGGCGGGCCTCAGGCACACACACTGGGCTGAGCATCCTTTGAAGGCGGCCCTGAGGCACTGTGGCCAAGGCCCATTGGCTTAACCCCTGTGACTGGATCTGCTCCTTGACCTTGCTGCGTCTTGCCTCGGCTTGCCTCCATCTGTGGGTGGGAGTCTCTGGTGCCAGCGCCAGCATGCTGGAGCTCCAGAGCCTGCTTTGCTCGGTGGCTCTTAGCAACATGCTTCTTGCATTCTGCTCATTCTGTCTCACATTTCACACTTCTTTAGGCTGAGAGATCCATCCGTCTAGTGCAAACGATTCTGACAAGGCTGGGGTGGAGGGGACCCTTGCTGGGCTCGGTGATAGCTTTCTGCGGCTGAGTGGCTCACATGGGCCAGGACAACTACACTCACCTGTGTCTCCTCCCTGGCTTTGTGAGTCTCTCTCAGGGCTAGTCAATGTCCTAACAGATTTCCCTACTTTGAATTCTCTCTCCGAGCACCCTCCCCTCTCCCTCACTGCCCAGTCATCACCGAGTCACCTCCAAATCTCCACACACACCTGACTTATTCTGCATGGAAATTTTTCTTGTAAAGTTTTCTCTTCCACCTTCTGAGAGTCTCAAGTCCCCTAAAAATAACTCTGATATCTCGATCTATATTTGTATTGATTTGTTTTTAAATTTTGTCCAGGTTTTTTTTTTTTTTTACTTTCTTTTTCAGTCCTGAATTAATCTTAACTCTAGATTCTTGTGTGTGTACCTGCATTTCTACTTCTCTATCTATTTTTTATTTGAGGTCTATAATAGCATTCAGAATTAGCTCATGAAACTGGATTACACAAAGCCAGCAGGTTTAAAAATACTCCAAAGATGTTGCTTTCATGCCTCAAATCCTTGAAAAGCCAAATGCATTCACTTCTGAAACCAAGTCTTGGGTTTTGCTGGAAAAAAAAATAAGAAAAGTGTTTAATAGCACATATGGCATAATTTTATTTGACATCTGTTTTGTAACAAACAATATTTAGCTCACTTATTTGCTGAATGATACAGTACACAGTGCAAACAAAAAGTCCAATGAACAGTTTTTTACCGAGTTTGTAATATATCAATATTTATTGCAAAAGAATGCAAAACTTAAACATTTAAGTGTGTTATTGATTGTAATATGCAAAACATTGATTACTGTATGTTACTATTGCAAAAAAATGTCTTCCATGCCAGCTAGGGTATGAAAATGAGGTACATTTTAGCAAAAGATGCTTCCCCGTTCCCCTTGGTGACATTTAGTCTTAGCCCTGTTTCCCCTTGTTTGTGTCATCCGATTGAAGACAGCTGTCAATATATTTAGGATGCTTCCTGCTCATAACACCAAAAAAAAAAAAAAAAAAAAAAGGCGAAACTATTGGCTTAATTGCAAAGAGTGATTGATTTTAATGGAAAAAACATTTAAGAACTCTGAACGCGCTTTGTGTTGGCAGTGCTGCTAGAATGCACTAATGAACTGATGCCTTCCGAAGACTTGGGAATGCTCGCAGCAAGGATCACCAAAGGACAGCCGTGGTAGGTGTGGTATGTTTCCCCTTTTATATTAAAGTTGAAATAAATCATTTGTTTCTGTAATTGGACAACAGGCTGGAAATACAAGCTCTAACCTGGTGAAGAAAGCAAATGTTACAGCTTTGGTCTTGGAGCTACACGAAGGACACCCATGCGTTATCATCAGAAGAGCAACCTAGAAAATGGTATCTCCAGAGATGGCTCTTCAGGTTGTGGCAGGTGGAGGTGACAGGGCTCTTTGCTCTGTTTGGGCCCTGGACTCAAACAGCTTAGTAGGCTTCTTTTTTCTTCCAGTCCATGCCGGCAAAGTAACAAATAACCACTGAGATGGTTTGGCTCGACTGGAGGGTCTTTGGGTGAGCCCTGGAAACAAAGGGAGAGAGAAACACCCTGGACCAGTTTGTCCTAGCAGCTCTTCTGAATTCCAAAAGAACAACTGTGATAACTATGACAAAACCAGATGCTGACCAAGCACCCCAGCGCTCCAAATCCTGCAGACAGCTCTATGCATGTTCAATGCTTTGCTAACCCCGGCCCCTGGCTCATTCTTTGTCCACACTGGGCTGAAAGCATCTTGGAAAAGCCACAATCTCAGCCTTTCATTTCTCTATAGATTCTCCTGCGTGGTCTGGGCAAACTGTATATCTGCAACTCTCAGGTCCTGAACACAGAAGTCTGGAGAGGACAGGAGATGGGGTCCAAGTTCTTGTTGTCTCTTGTTGCTGGTGGCTGAGATCTGTCACCACCTCAAATTTGGTAGAGTACAGGACTTGTCAGTAGCTGAGCTTGGAGCAAAGTCCTTTTCCTACTGTCATGGTGGGATGGCCCAACAATTTCCCCTGTAGGTAAACTGGATTCAGAGGTCTGAATGGCAGGCTGGCCCACCTCGACTTCTGTTGCCAGCACTGGCCAAGGTGACACATCCTCAGCTCCACCAGCTCCCATCTTGAAAGATCTTCATCAACTCTGTTGTTTACTTCTAGGAGCCTCAGTCACCATATTGTAGAGGATTAAATGAGCTAATATGTAGAAGGGATTTTCTAGTGCCTCACATAGATACAGTAGGGACCCGTTAGCTGGCTGAGGCCATGTGCATTGCTAAGTCCAGCACTGGGGAGCCTGAGGCAGGAGGACCTTGATTTTGAGGCCAGGCTGAGCTACATAGCAATGCTGTGTTTGACAATAATTGAATAAAATAAAATAAATGGGAAAGAATATAAGAGCATAAGGAAAAAAAGCGAAGGACAAACTCCAAATGTCTCCTCCCTCTATCGTGGCTGCACCCTTGGCAGAGACCCCTCAGGGTTGGACACAGGAAGGTCAGCCGAAGTTTAGGTGGTCACTCAGCAACGGATGCATGCCCAGGGCTAGGAGGCGTCCATGGGTCCCTTCAGAAGCAAAGAATTTACTAAGCTGTGAGAACATTGAGGTTTGGAATCTGCCCTTGAAGAGGAGTAGACAGGAGGTTGAGAAGGTGTGGTGGTCTTCATTCGTAGAAGGTTCTAGAAGATGCAGCAATTGTGGCCACTGACAATTTGAGTTATAATCCAGCTCCTAGAGTGGTGGTGGGGGGACCCAGGCAGCTTGGCCAGTGACTCTGTTCCTCCTCCGGACCCAACAGCAATTACAAACTGTGAAGGAAACATAGAACAGAGACGAACAATATATGTCACGAGGAAATAAGAACATTGCACAAGGAGAATAAATAATAATGTATTTTTCTGGCTTTAATGAAACTCTATAGATATAAAAAGCCGGAGAAAGAGGATATTTTTTTTCTTTCAGACCTTAATTATAGCAGGGTTGTTAGTAAATTTACTGAATCGCAAATGTAAAATATTCTGATGGCCTGAGTAAAACCACATATTTAAGCCTTCTAAATGAACATTTCTGTTTTTTGAGTAATTTGTACCATCTGTGTCAAAATTCTGAGTCTAAAAAAAAAAAGCAGTGGAACAAATGTTAGTTCCATAAAACAGTCCTAGTTCATTGTTGAAATTGTCACACATTAACATTGCAGGCCATCTGGGAAGACAAAAGCCTCTAACCAGATTGCGGAGATGATTTTATTGGTCTGGTATTAATCAGGATGTGGCATAATATTTAAGCAGAAAGGAGAGATGAGGTGAAGCGGGGCCCTCCATCCACCCCAGCTGTGTGCACGGGCTTGTGTGGTGACTCCTTTACACTAAGGGCTCTGATATTCACATGCCTGTCATTGTCAGGAGATGCAAATCAAATGCAACATATTATTTCCGGTTTGGAAACAGTGTAACAAAGCATAGAGACTTCCTGGGTTGAGGCTCCTGCTCCAGGAAGGGGAGCTGGACCATCAGAGTCCACCCAGAGCCTCGCTGGAATGAAATGGCATGTTGAGTCCCTGCATCTCTGAGCGTTCTGCTCCCACCCCTTGCAGTGAGAGGCTTTGGTAGGTTTGGCCAGCTGCTCTGGTCAGCCTAGCCAGGCAGCTGCAACTCTGGCTGCTGCTGGGGCTCAGCATCCATTAGTGTCTTCAGAGTGCAGGCCCAGCTTGGGTTCCCCGAGGCTCTTGTCCAGGTACCTTTTCCATGGTCTCAGAGTGAACTCCTCTGGGAAACACTGTAGTGGCTATGTCAGATTCATGGCAGGGCAACAGAGGCGGTGTTAGACACGTCAATCCAGGCAGTTCCTTCCACTGGTCCGTTTACGGAGCGGGCACATGCTCTGGGATGAGACAGGGCAGGAGCGATGATCTGATGTTCCTGGGGTGGCTTTTCCCGAGTCTCTTCCCCTAAGTGGGCATCTCACTGGGTGTAGACATGTCCACACTGAAATAAGTGTTATATTTTATAACACGTTTTATAAACACAGTACGCCTCTAAACATGAGCCGTCAGCTTCACCAGGACTTAGTGGAAGGAACAGTGATCTATCCCCAGAACTGGCTTCTGTGGAAGTCACATGGGGTGACAGGTTGGTCCTCAAGGGTGACATCTTCCAAAGGCATTTAAAATAGGTTTATTCTCTCTCTCTCTCTCTCTCTGTGTGTGTGTGTGTGTGCGCGCGCGTGTGCGCGCGTGCATGCACGCACATGCATGTGCAGGAGCCTTGGAGAACAGAAGAGGACATAGTATCCTCAGGAGCTGGAGTTGCAGGTGATTGAAGACTACCAGACATGAATGCTGGGAACTAAACTCAGGTCCTCTGCAAGAGCAGACCCTTTAAAAAATATTAAAAATTTTCTGTGTATGAGTGTTTTGCCTTCATATCTGCATGTGTGCCATGTGTGTTCTGGAGCTTGGAGGCCAGAAGCGGGCCTCTGAAACTGGAGTTAAAGATGATTGTAAGCTGCCATGTAGATTCTGAGAACCTGGGTCTTCTGCTCTTAAATGCTGAACCGTCTCTCCAGCCCGCTCCAAATGTGTCTTCAAGGGCGATTTCAATGTGGTTGATTTGGCCTGTTGTACTGTGAGGGGCCCCACTCTCACGAGCTGGGTGACTGAGTCCATGACTGAAGACCCTGCGGGATGTGGCAGGAACCCTTGTCTGTCTGCAGCCTGTTGGCTGTTCAGAGCTGTGGCCAGGCTGTCCACTTACCTCAGTGAGCCCTAACTGGCTACTGTGAGCCACTTGGCATGGCTGTGGAGGGCACTGCAGGGTCGGATCCCCATGTGGCCACTTTTGTCCTTCATTTCTTGTTCTTTGCCCATCTTAGGAGGTCACCACCATATGGGCAATGTCCATCTTTGCTTTGAATTACAACTAGGGGTGTCTCAGGAGTGTCTGGTGCATACACAGCCTGCTGGAGACAGAGGACGGCTTCTGGCCACAGAGGATTGAGCCAAGTTTCTAGGAAAAAAACAGCTGGAGCAGCGAAGGGGCTGAGATCAGGGGATATGAGTGGCTGGATCCCCAAAGCCCTAGCCATTAGGGACTGATCCTGGTGGTGCTTAAATGGGAACAGACCACACTGCTCTATGGTGTCAGACTCTGTAGCAGACCCCTGGGGAGGGCTTTGTTTTCTGGGCTCCCCATCCCCCCACTCCCAGGGCCTTTGCACAGACATGTCCTCTCTCTGCCCGGAGGGCCCTGGCATGCTGTGCCAATCACCCCATCATTTCCTCTTCTTCCTAAAATGCCAATTCAAACCTAGCTTCTTTAGGAATGCATCCCGTAGGGCTTGTGGCACCCGGCACGTCTCCTTTGCGGCACATGCGACTTAATTAAATAGTTTATTGCATAATTACTGTTTGTGCCTTCAAATATGAGCACAAGATGATCTCCTATTTTCTCAATTAAATGATGAGAGTGGTCTTGAGGGTTTCTGCTTACACATATTACGTTTTGTCTGTTTGTTGAGACAGAGTCATAGTATGTAGTCCAGGTTGGTCTAGAACTTGAGATCTTCTCCCTCACTCTCCACAAGGCTGGGGTCTAAGGACACAGTCAAAGAAGTTCATGCTTCCTTGAACAGTCAGTGAGTGGGACACAGAGCACATTTGGTGCCACCTGTTCTGCAGGGTGGCACACACACCGACAGTGTGGCTGCCACCACAGCTGTGCTCTGCCCACATGTGGCATGGCCGGGGCCTTGCCTTTGCTGCCTGGTGCAATGTTTCCTCCTGGCCTGCTCCTGCTCTGTGTCTGTAAGGTGGGCTGAGGTGGGATGGTGCTTGAGTCTACAGAAGGTGCTCTCAACAAATTTGTCCAAAGCTGTGGGCGCCACTAGTGCCAGAATTCTCCATGAAGTAGCTGATTGCTTTTTTTTTTTTTTTTTTTGCGATTTTTAAGGACTACTTCCCAGTGACATCAGCACCTGCAGTTTGGAGATCATGGCCTCCCCAGAAGCTGCTGTTGTTGGTGACGACAACGACGATGATGTTATCCCATTTCTTTTCTTTGCCTTTCCCCTCTTCCTTCCTCACCCACCTTCTTTTTATTATGAATTCCATTAGGTGACTTCTATAATCTTCCAAAACTAGCAATTGAGGACCTGCAGGACTCATGTCTTTTGCTTCAACTTTAAGCAAGAAGTAATTGAGACCAGAGCCTCGCAACGAGACTGGAGGCTTTGCAGAGACCAGCACATGTGCCCCTGCCTACGCCTTTTAGGTTGCTCTTGGGAACTCCTGCCTGGTTCTCTGCCAGCCATGGTCACTCTCTCCCTTCTCTTCTCTGGGCTGTGTATATTTCAGAGGGCAGGCCCTCCTCAGACCTGGCAGCCCAGCACCTCGTGAGGAGCCAGCACTCTGGATGTTCAAAACTGTTTCAGAATAAAAGCAGCGTGGCCATCTTCCTTTTGGAGAAGGGAAAGGGAAGCTGTGTGTGTTTGTGAAGCGCAGTGGGGGTGACAGAGAGGACAGAGGCCCTTCCCTCAGGAGGCATTGCAGGGATAAGGCTGGGAGCTGCACCCCACATATTAGCACTTAGAAACATCACACACATACACACATCTCACCTACGTAAGAAGATACAAACATATACACACATCTACATATGCCATACACACACATAAACACCCAGAAAGACAGAAACATGCATACATATTGTCTTAGGGTTTCTGTTCCTGCACAAACATCATGACCAAGAAGCAAGTTGGGGAGGAAAGGGTTTATCGAGCTTACACTTCCATGCTGCTGTTCATCACCAAAGGAAGTCAGGACTGGAACTCAAGCAGATCAGGAAGCAGGAGCTGATGCAGAGGCCATGGAGGGATGTTTCTTACTGGCTTGCTTCTCCTGGCTTGTTCAGCTTGCTTTCTTATAGAGCCCAAGACTACCAGCCCACGGATGGCACCACCCACAATGGGCCCTCCCCCCTTGATCACTAATTGAGAAAATGCGTTACAGCTGGATCTCATGGAGGCATTTTCTCAACCGAAGCTCCTTTCTCTGTGATAACTCCAGCTTGTGTCAAGTTGACACACAAAACTAGCCAGTACAATTGACCCCTTGTCAACTGGACACACAAACACATCACTATTAAGCCTTGACCCTTACTTTCATATTCATCCCCAAGGTCTAAATAACTTTAAAAGTCTCAGTCTTTGCAAATTCTTACATATTAACATTTCAGTTCCTTTTAAGCATCCAATCTCTTAAAATTCAAAGTCTTTTAAAAATTCAAAGTCTCTTAATTGTGGGCTCTACTAAAATACTTTCTTTCTTCAAGAGGGAAGAATATCAGGCCACAGTCACAATCAAAAGCAAAATCAAACTCCAACCGTCCAGTGTCTGGGATCTACTCACGATCTTCTGGATTCCTCCAAGGGCTTGAGTTACTTCTCCAGCTCTGCCCTTTGTAGCACACACCTTGTCTTCTAGGCTCCAGATACCTGTACTCCACTGCTGCTGCTGTTCTCATAGTACTAGTGGTCATCTCATAGTACTAGTATCTCCAAAACACTGCTATCTTCCGCTGCAACTAGGTTTACCAACAGCCTCTCATAGGCTCTCTTCATGGTGCCAAGTCTCACCTCCTTTGCATGACCCCTTCAGTCCTGGGCTGTCAATGCAACTGAGGCTGCACCTTCACCAATGGCTCTTCTAGCTCAAAGTTCCAAAGTCCTTCCCCAGTCCTCCCCAAAACATGGTCAGCTTGGCACAGGAATACCCCACTTCGCTGACACCAATTTGTCTTAGTCAGGGTTTCTATTCCTGCACAAACATCATGACCAAGATGCAAGTTGGGGAGGAAAGGGTTTATTGAGCTTACACTTCCATGCTGCTGTTCATCACCAAAGGAAGTCAGGACTGGAACTCAAGCAGGTCAGGAAGCAGGAGCTGAATCAGAGGCCATGGAGGGATGTAACTTACTGGCTTGCTTCCCCTGGCTTGCTCATCTTGCTCTCTTATAGAGCCCAAGACTATCAGCCCAGGGATGGCACCACCCACAAGGGGCCCTCCCCCCTTGATCACTAATTGAGAAAATGCCTTACACCTGGATCTCACGGAGGCATTTTCTCAACTGAAGCTCCTTTCTCTGTGATAACTCCAGCTTGTGTCAAGTTGACACACAAAACTAGCTAGTACACATATACATACCACATACCTATGCACACAAATGCACAGGAAGCTATACACATACACACATACACACTTACCACAAACATAATCACACAAAGAAAGTACATAGAAGGACACAAACATACATGTAGTACATACACACCAGACCTAGCACACATACAGTCACACAAACACACCTAGAAACACATATATACACATACCACACACAAAGGCATACACTACACACAAAGACATATACCACACACAGAGATATGTACACATACAGAGGTAAACACACACATGTACCACATATACACAAATACAGAGAGGTACACATACCACACAGACCCCCCCCCACATATACATACATACGTATCTAGAAAGACAGCACATAGGGATAGAAAAGAACCACAGATACATAAAGAAAGACAGGCACACAAATTCCTACAGAGATACACAGACAGAAACAAACACACAGTCACGAACACATGAAGATATAAGCAGATGAACATACAGGTGACATAGAAACAGACACACATAGTTGCACAGACATACAAAAACTAACAGATATATACACGAGTAGACATAGACTTAAACACATAGTAACATATGGGTACACATATGTAGAACTGATAGGCATAGACATGCACACTCCTGCAAACACACAGACACAATGATACAGCAATAATATGCACACACATTCTCCAGAGCCCAAAAGAAAGAGCCATCAGACCAAGTGGGGGTCTGTAACCAGTGCCCTGCAGTGGCCAATCTCCTGCTCTGAGTTCTCTGAGGACCTCCACCTGTGTGACATTGTTGTTGGCTCTCTAATGTCTTCCACTTAAGTAGGAGGCACTGAGGTGTGGGGTTTCCTGGTGCCTAATGGCCCAGGGTGTCGCTGAGGGTTATTAACCCTGCTGGCCATTAATCCCAGGCAATGCCAGAGGCTATTACAGGCTCTATGGCTCTCAATGAGCAGTGATACCGGCCCCTGGGAATGTCCCTTGCAGAGTTTTGACTCCTTGTGGGGTGGGGACCATTGGGTCTTTGCTTGCGTGTGTGTCTGACCTGTGCACAAATACGCAGAATTGAGGGGCCATGGCTACATAGAAGAAAAAGACAGATGCCCAAGCACCTAGGGGAATCCTGGGTCTAAACCAGAGGCCAAGGGTCCTGCTGCTGTGGTTGGAGGGCTGAGGACAGGCAGAATTAGTTGGAGAGGTTCTGGCTGGTCTTGGCTTTTTTTTCGGAGTGCAGGAGACAGTGAGTTCAGAGACCCATCTTCAGTGCAGGACAGAAACACATGTGGAGGTAGGCCTGAGAGGGATCTGACCTCTGCAGAGATGAGGACCCAGCTTGGGCTCAGCACCCCAGCCCCAAGCAGCTCCAGCAGCCTCTGCCTGGGCTCACTGGCTTGTGCTGTCCCTGGTGTCCTGCTGTCTTCAGCCTCTCTGCCTCTGCCTCTGCCTCTGCCTCTGCCTCTGCCTCTGCCTCTCTGCCTCTGCCTCTGTCTCTGCCTCTGCCTCTCTGCCTCTCTGCCTCTCTGCCTCTGCCTCTCTGCCTCTGCCTCTCTGCCTCTCTGCCTCTCTGTCTCTCTGCCTCTCTGCCTCTGCCTCTCTGCCTCTCTGCCTCTCTGCCTCTCTGCCTCTGCCTCTCTGCCTCTCTGCCTCTCTGCCTCTGCCTCTCTGCCTCTCTCTGCCTCTGCCTCTGCCTCTGACTCTCTCGTCTTCTGTTTCACCTTTAAAATAAAGGGCCAGGAAGGAGAGCCCAGAAGTGCTGGGTTCACGCTTTACTTCTCTGTTCTGGGAATGTTTCCTTCCTCTCCCCTTCCTTACCCATATCCTTTCTTCCTGTCTGTTTTGTTTATTTCTTATTCCCTCTGCTTGTCTTCGGCTTCTCTCCTCACTGTGGTGCTCTCCCTGCTAGGGAGGAGCCTCCCTGCAAGCTAGAGTTTCATCTTTCCTGTTAAGGCAGCTACCCACAGCAGGTTGTCTTTGGGTCAAAGGGCTTGGTGGGAATGATTTGTGCTGTTTTGGGGGTGCAAGGTCCCCTGCCTAGGGATGGCAGACCAGGTACAGTTCTGCTTCACTCAGTTCTGTCCCCGTACATCACCTCAACTGTCACCATGCAGACCCATGTGAGGATTTACCTGGTTCTGCATACTCTATCCTTCTACACTGTCTGTGAGGTTGACTTGGCCATTTTTCTGACCCCATTTTTCAGAGGTGAATTTTCTTGGCAGCCACTCCCTCCACATGGCACCCGGTGCTTGGGGGGTGTGTGTGTGGAGATGGAGTCACAGACTCAGTTCGACTCTAGTGATGAGGATCAGATTTGGCTAAATTCTCATAGAATTCCTCAATCTTCGACTTGGAAACTGGTTGCTCTCCCTCAGCCCCCTGGACTCTGGGATGGCTCTGAACTCAGAGAATCCTATGTAAGTCTGTCCTGATGCCCCAAGCATGGGAAGCAGTGTTGCCCACCCTGAGGAGGCTGGCCATGAGGGAGCTGGATATGAAGGCAATCCAGGAAAACAATCTGGGGAAATAATGTCCAGCCTCATCCACTGAAGAGCCAGGCCACAGAAAATGTCACTACTGGTTTATAAAAGCACACCATTATCAGCCCCTTGCAATGGGCAAGTGGATTAAAATGCCATTAACGCAGCAAATTAAGCTTAGAGTGAAGTAAACAGAAATTCAATCAATAACCAGCATAGGGGGACAGCTGCAGTTCCCAAACAGTCCCCTGGGGAGTGTGTCCAGAGGGTGCCTGAGCCTGGGATGGGATGTGGCTGGAGCAGGAGAAGGTATGAAGCATGGGTGGGACTCACTTATCCAGACACTGAACAGTTGACCCGTCCCTCTGGTGGCATAGGCCTTCCCTTCTGTAATTCCCACCCGGGGGCTCCTGAGCTCTGCCCACTGCATCTGCTTTTGAGAGGGTTTCTAGGCGATTTCACCCATGAACCCTGCCCCAGTTAGGGTCACTACTGCGAGAATGACCATGACCACGACCAAAGGCAAGTTGGGAAGGACAGAGTTTGTTTGGCGTACCCTTCAACATCAGTGTTCATCACTGAAGGAAGTCAAAGTAGAAACTCAAACAACAGGACAAGGACCTGCTGGCAGAGCAGATACAGGGGCTGTAAAGAAATGCAGTGTTCAGGCTTGCTCCCCATGGCCTGCTCAGACTGCCATTGTACACAACCCAGGACCACCAGCCCAGGGATGACCCTACCCGAAATGGGCTTGGCCCTCCAGCATCAATCAATCAATCAATCAATCAATCAATCAATCAATCAATGCCTTACAGGTTTGCCTACAGGCCAGTCTTATGATGGCATTGTCTCAGCTGAGGTACCTTTCTCTCAGATGACTCCAATTTGTGTTAAATTGATCTAAAATTAGCCAGCAGAAACCCAGTCATCTTCTCAGGCAGCTCTTGGGTTTTCCTGTGAGCACAACTTCCAACACTCAGTCCCCGTTGGGCTTGTCCATTCTTAGCTCGAGGCCAGTGCCTTGGCTGGTGTATTTGCAAGAAGGCATTATGTATGCTCTTCGGCCACAGTGTTTGACCCAGCAGTGCTCAGTTTCCCCACATGTGAGCTTAGAGTCAGTCCAAGACACACTGCAATGCAATCTGTCCCCAGGTACTGGTGAGCAGCCAGGAGGCAGGTGGGAGTCCTGTTACACCAGAAACTTGGACAGAGTAGGAGACCGTAACCTCCCAGCCAAGGGCAGGGAGCTGGAGACCAGACATGGGCGCCTGGACCAGCTATGCCAGAAGTTCTGCTTCATCTATCCCTGGATTATTTTTAGGGCTCTAACTTGAAAAATAACTTTATTGCTTAAAAAATTATCTATCTCCAGGAGTCTAGGGAGTTGGTCAGTCAGTAAACAAGCATAAGGACCTGAGCTCAGGTCTTTAACGCCCATTCAAAAGGCCAGGCTGGATGGCACGCATCTGTAATCCCAGGGCTGGGGAGCCTGAGACCTTTGTAGAGCTTGCTGACTAGGTGTCCTAGCTCAGTTTGTTTCAGGTTCAGCATGAGACTGTGTCTCAAAAATAAGGTAGAGAGTGGTTAAGGAAGACCTCTGGCCTACAGACAGACACAGAGGCTCAGAGAGAGACACACACATACACTCTTACACAGACACGCATAACACATGCACACATACACACAGATTACATACATATATACACAGACCTATATCTCCACATGCACATACACACATCCCCACACACAGAGAGAGACACAGAGGCTCAGAGAGAGAGAGAGACACACACACACACACACACACACACACACAAACGCACATACACACATAAACACAGACACACATAATGTAGACACACACATGTACATGCACACATACATACACACAGAGAGACACAGAGGCTCAGAGACACACACACACACACACACACATACATACGCACATACACACATAAACACAGACCACAGACACACACATATGTAGACACACACATGTACATGCACACATATGTACACACTCATACTCTCTCTCTCTCTCTCTCTCTCTCTCTCTCTCTCTCTCTCTCTCTCACACACACACACACACGCACACACACACACACACACACACGCACACACCACACACACACGCACACACACACGCACCCCTCTAAGGACAAAGGCCATGTGATGACAAGGTACAGCGTGTGAAGTGTTCCTTGATCAACTCTGTTTTTCCACCAGGTCCCATCCTTGTGGGTGCTGATCCTCAGTCATCCCACCTGTTACCAGGTGGTGCCTACTGTCCCCCAATGCATTGCTCTGTCTGTCTGTACAGATGGGCTCTGCTGAGCTTGAGGACTCCTAGTTAGGATTTTAGCTCCTTCCTGGGTGAGTTTCTGCCTTTTTAGGGAGAAGAAAAGGAGGAGGAGCTTGAGAGAGAAAGGAGGAGGTAGGGGGAGAATTGAGAGGAGGGGGAAGTGGGAGATGGGAGGGGGGTCTGAGGAAAAGGATGGGGAAGAGGAGAGATGGGGGAAAGGGAGGGGCTCTAGCTTTGAGTCCAGCATCTTACCTTTTGAGCCTCAGTCTGTCTAGAGCAGAGTTCTAGTCAGGGACATGGAGATTCCTAAACTCTTTTCTCTTTTAGTCCTGCCCTCCCCACTTTACCCAGGGTCCATGAGGAAGGGGAGCAGCCAGGGCTGGAGGAGAGAAGCCTGTTTCCCCTGAGGAGACCAACACTATCCATAGGACCAAGCTTCCAGCGAATTCCCTCTAAAATCTACCTTCTAGCACAGCGGTTCTCAACCTGTGGGTCCTGTCTCCTTTGGGGGTTAAATGACCCTTTCATAGGGGTCACATATCAGATATCCTGCATATCAGATACTTAGAAGATGATTCATGATAGTAGCAAAATTATAGTCATGAAGTGGCAATGACAATAATTTTGCGGTTGGGGGTCACTGCAACATGAGGAACTGTATTAAACAGAACTCTATTAGGAAGGTTGAGAATCACCATGAGGATAGGTAGTACCTGCTTTCTCCCACCCACCCGGGGTCTGCTTTACAAAGTCACGTAACTGTATAATGTCCAGTTCTGCCTCAGTTTCCCCTCTGCTCCTTGGAAGCAAGGACTAAAACTTGTCCTTCCTTCTGGATTCAGTTCAGGGCCAGGAACTTGTGCAGTGCTGACCTAATGCAGCTTTGCCCACAGGGAGGAAGGGAGGGGTTTGGAAGGAAAAATGACACTGGAGGTAAGGAGGATTTCCCTCCAGGCTGCAGGTAGAGCCTCTGAGCCTCTGGCTGGACATCTTTTGGGAGTTTGTGGACTCTCTTTTTTATTCTCTGTGGTGCCCAGGGTTTCGTACATGCTGGGTAAATGCCCTACCTTTAGCCTGTGTGCGTGTGCGTGTGCGTGTGTGTGTGTGTGTGTGTGTGTGTGCGCGGGTGCGCGTGTGCGTGTGCGTGTGCATGTGCGTGTGCATATGCAGATGCGTGTGCGTGTGTGTGTGTGTGCGCGTGCGTGGGTGCGGGTGCGTGTGCGTGTGTGTGTGTGTGTGTGTGTGCGCGTGCGTGGGTGAGGGTGCGTGTGCGTGTGCGTGTGTGTGTGTGTGCGCGTGCGTGGGTGAGGGTGCGTGTGTGTGTGTGTGTGTGTGTGTGTGTGTGTGTGGGTTCGTGTGCGGGTGCGGGTGTGTTTGTTTGCGTGCGTGCGTGCGTGTGTGTTGAGGTTTTGAGATAGTCCTGTGATGGAGCCCAGCCTGGTCTCAAGCTTGTGATCCCTCTGCCTTACCCTCCTGAGTGCTGGGACTACAGGTGTGATCCATCATGCCTGCCTTTCCTGGCCTCTCTGTGGGGCCAAGATCTCTCTGATTTCTCACCTATGCACTGGTTTCTTTTCTGAGGCCTGTGGATGCCCACACTGTTCACTGAGAGGCTGTAAGCTCTTAGTGAGTAGGGTGCCTGTGTCTAGAGGTGGCAGTCAGCGTGAGGGTATGGGGATGCCCCTGGAATGAGGCAGCTTCAACAAGCCTCTCTTCACGTTGCCAGGTCAGTGGCCTGCAAAGTTGCATCTATAAGACCACCACAGGGACAGAGGGAGTACTGCTTGCCTGTCCTAAGGCGAAGAGACACCCCCACAGACCAGCATTCTCTGTAGAGAGACCAGGGGCATCCCTTTCCTTACCTACAGGTGGGAATGAGCTGGAAGGAGGGAGCTGGTCCGACTCTGAAGACTTGGAAATCCCTCTGTTGATTTTCTTCCCTGCCCCCCATCCCAAATCTAACCTGAGCGCCTGGCCAGCTGTTAGAATTAAAGGATTAACAGCTTCCCGGTTCTCAGAGAGCTGTATAGTTCAGGTCAGAAGCCAAGGCCATTGCTCCCTGTGGCTGGGGAATTGTTCCTTGGAGCCCCATTCACTTATTTTAAGACCTCACTGGTAATTGCTCAATGTCCAGCAAGCAAGGAGAACCCCAGGTGCTATCTGTTAAGGGCTCTCTAATTGAGTTCCTAAGAACATAGTGCCAGTAGGTACACCTCTAAAACCAACCAAACTTCACAGTGTCTTTCTTCCTGGGGACCCCACCTCACAAAGGCACAGATGCCAGGTTCCTCCTGAGGACCAGGGAGCTGGAGGAGAGACACCCGCTTGAAGAGTTGAGAGATTTCCTATGGAGAAGTAGAAAATTTCTGAGTGTACGTTGTGTATGTGCAAGTGTATGTGTGTGTGTGTGTGTGTGTGTGTGTGTGTGTGTGTGAACACATGATGGCCTTCCTAAGCAAAAGGAGCAGACTGACCCTGGGCTAGGCGGTCAACTTGGCAGCAAGTGCCTCCAGCTCTGGTTCAGTACGCTTCTGCCAGTGGCCTCTGGCAGGCAAGGTGGCAGAGGCGCGGATGAATCAGACACAGCATGTCTGCAGACCTGGGATGCTGGTGACGGATGTTGTTCATCTTTATGGGGAGGGGGACAGCAGGCACCACTCCATATGGGTGAACCTGGAATCCCAGACTATCATTTGCTGGTGACAGTGCCCTTCATGGGACATAGGCACTTTCCTCTGACGGATGGCCTCTGCCTGGAAGGATGCTGAGACTCCGCGCAGGTGTGCTCTCAGATGCTGGAATCCCTTGACACCGTGTCGCTTCATCTAGCTACAGCTGACAAATGACATTCACTCCCTCCTGTGTCTCCAGGAAGGATGGCTTTCAAACATTTCTTAGGATTAAGCCACCAAGCAGCTTCTTTCCTAAGGCCTTACCAGGCTAGACCATAGGACCATTGTCACCTCTTAGCTCCCCTCCAAGGTGGGCAAGCAAATATATAAATGGTGTCAACTGTCTTGACCTTCAGACAAAGCCCTTCATGCCACTGTCTCCTTCGGACCCACCTAGGAGCCTGAGAACCAGAGCCTCAGCTCTGGCAGCCTTTTCCTGCCTGTGGGTGCTGTTGGTCTCTCCTCATGTGTGTGGTGCACGATTAGTTTGGGCTGAAGTAGCCAGGTTTTCCGAAGAACAAGTAAGAAAGAGTTAGTTTGTCTGAATTCACCTTGTAATCTCAGCACATGAGAGGTTGAGGGAAGATGATTCTGAGTTCTAGGCTAGCCTGGGCTAAACAGCAAGGTCCTGTCTCTGAAACATAACAAAACAAAATGTCTTCCTGGTCTAGGAATATAGTTTGGTTGGTAGAATGTTTGCCTATCATGCAGAAAGCCCTGTGTTTGATCCCTAGCACCATATAAAAACAACAAAACAAACAAATAAAACAAGCAAAGGAAACCAGGTGTGGTGGTGCATCCTTGACCTTAGGAGCTGGAGGTCGGAGAGTCAGGAGTTCGAGGTTATCCTTCACTATATGACAAGGCCAGCTGGGTTACATGGAAATCTGTTTTAAAAAACAAAACTACAACCAAACCAAACCAAACCTTCCCCCCTCTCTTAAGTTCTTTCTGTCAGGATTTTGAGCACAGCTGTGAGAAACATGGCAAGGAGAAACAGTGTGGTGTCACTGTCCCCTTCTGGGCCGAGGTGTGACCCTGAGCCAGTCATACTGGTCTCATTTACCTCCATCCGAAGATAGACGCATCATGGATGGACAGCAGAAGACATGATGACCTGCGGGATTGGACCCGAGTTGGGGACATCTGTGTATTTGCCTATGTAGGTTGAGACAGATGCGTGTAGAGACATCTACAGCTGTGCGCACACAGGACACAACGTGTTTATTCATGCGTATCTCTTTGATCTGTGCACTGGACAGCTTTCTACTGCTGTGACAAAATCCGCTTACAGAGGGACAGAGTTAGGTGGACAAGGTGGCCTGGTGGGAAATGGTGCTCACCATCAAGTTTGATGACCTATGTGGGGTCCAAACACTGGAAGGAGCACCAGTGCCCACAACTGTCCTCTGACCTCCACAGGCGCTTATCCATGAACATACGTGCATACCCACCTGTAGTCTGAAATTAATTTTATGAAGGGAAGGGAAGGTTTGTTTTGCCCCATGGTTAAGTTTCAGATCTTGTTTCTAATGCCAACCTCAACAACCAGGGTTCATTAGAGAAATGGTTGAATCTGGGGCAAGAAATATACAAGATGAACCTGGAATATCTTATAGTGTCATAAAGTCGGAAGGGCTCGTATATGTGTGAATGTGAGTGCACACACACGTGAATACACAAATACCTGTGAACACATAAGCATATATGTACACGCATGCAGGAACAAGTATAACCCACATACACACACATATTAACACCCTCATGTATACACACATGAACATACACACATAAACACTGTATATGCGTGTGCATTTGCATGAGTACATGCACAGGAACACACAGATATGTGTGTATATACTTGCACGCACACAAACATGCCCGTGAACACATATCCACATGCATACACATGTGAACACACATGCACATACACGTAAACCCACACACACAAACATTGTCCAAGCACATTAGTGCACACACAAACAACAGACATGTGTGTATACACACTGACACATATACATGCACACACACACACACACCAGACACACACTAATGGGATGTTCAAAGCTATTTGGAAGGGCTTCCAATGACCATCCTGGAACAATCTGGACAATAAAGTAAATGTGGAATTGGATTGCAGCTCAAAGCACAAGACAAATATCCACAAGTCCATGGTGATATGGATAATATCACAAGTTAGTGGGTAAGGGCAGACAAATACACTGTGCCAGGTCCATATGGTTCCTACAGGCTTTGCTCTTCAGGAGGGGCCTTGGGCTCCCATGTACCGGGTACGGGCTGCATAGACTGATGTCCTTCCAAAATACAGCATGAGAGAGAGGACAGGTCACTTAGGTGTAGAGAAATAAGGCCTTAACCAAGTGTGCAAGGTCAATGCCAACAGCAGTCGGTTGTATTGACAGTATGAGACTGTGACAGCATTTTGGCCCTGATCCTTTCCCTAAGACCCCATGACCCTAGTCTTATGGTAAGAAAAAATATGAAGAGTACTGATAGAACAAGATTCTACTAGATGCCTGAGCAGCAGGGCCTTGAAGACCAGGAACTCAGTCCAGAGGAGCCACAGCTAGACGCTACTATATTCACACCCACAGAGCCCAAGAGGTCTGAACAGAGTATGCGTTTGTAGTGACACACCCAAGTTGGCTCTAGAGGAATGAAGTGTGTACAGCCGAGGGGTGGGGTGCTGACCCGCTGCTGTGTGAGATACTTTCCTTGTTGCTGGAAAGAAGTACTCAACAGAAACAAGGGAGGAAGGATTTCTTTTGGATCATAGTTTCAGGGAGTTGAGTCCGTGTCACTTGGCCCCAGGTGCTTGGGCAGAGCAACATGCTGATGGCGAGGAGGAGCAGAGGAGAGGGCGGGTCCATCTAAGGGGAGCAGGGAAGGCACAGACCCTGAGGACACAGATCCAGTGACCCCTTTTCTCCAGCCTCTCAGCAGTACAGTCCTGGTACGGATTCTTCTGCTGCTCAGGTCAGAGCCCTGGAGATGTAACTGTCTTTGGAAAGTCCCACAGACACACAAAGGAGAACACCACTCACCCGCTAGATGTTTTCTAAGGCAATCAAGCCGATGATCAAACTCAACCTCCATTCTCTACTGCTTTCCTGCAAATCTGCAACTATCCCTACGCGGTCTCTCCTTATAAACGGGCACTCTCTTCCGACACAGCAAAGCCACTGACTTGGTGCTAGGATCGTGGCCTGGTGCTAGGGGACTGGCTTCTGTGTTATTGTGTGACTCTAAGCAAGTCACTTCCCTTCCCTTATGGGCCTCAGTTGTCCCACTTGTCAAATGACAGGGTTGAATTGGCGGTTTGTGCCTTGACAGTTCGTACTTCCTTGGCTCCCTAAATGATCAGGTAGGGAACGTTTTGACGCAGATCGAACTGGTTGGTGGCACTTTTTGCAGTGCAGGAGGATTGGATTCCCAGTGGCTTGGCCAGAGGCCACCTGCTCTGTCATCCGCCTGGCTGGGCCTTTTCCTTCCTAGAAATGTCTTGGGGATTGTCTGCTCATTTTGATGGTGCAAAGAAGCAGAGATAGCTTTTAATACCTTGTTGCCCAGGGACCAGAATGAAAATTTTAACAACTCAGAAGCCTCGCATAGAAAGATTTCCCTTCTCCTGCAGGTTCTCAGAAGGGTATTCAAATGAAATTGCAGAAATAAATATGCATCTACCTCGGTTTTGATGTGTGATCACTGCACAGAGCCCAGCTTTGTGTGCGTATGAGCACTCTCCTTAGTGGGAAGAGAGACCCCACTGAATTATCTGGCTGTGGGGCTTTGCAGCCATGTGTGTGCTTCACGGTCACCAGGCCACACACTTTGCAGGACTCACCAAGCGCTGACTCACCAAGCGTATGAAGACAGAAAACAGCCCAGAACAGAGAAAAGGAATCACTTTTACGCCATTTTTTCTTTTAAAATGAATTGTTTTTTCTGTTACATGTGAATATGTGCATGTGTTGTTGGTGCCTTTGCATGCAGACATGCATGGTCTTGCACACGTGCAGGAGCCAGAGAAGGATGCCGGTGGCCTTGTTCTATCACTCTCTGCTCTACTCCCCTGACAGGGGGTCTCTCACTGAACCTGCAGCTAGGCGGGTGGCCAGAGAGTCCCAGCAACCCTCCCAGCTCTGCTGTTCTGGGGTTAAAGACACACATGACCACATTCATCTTTTTTATATGGGTGCAGAGGATTTGAACTCAGGTTCTTATGCTTGCATAGTAAATGTTTTTACCTGCTGGATTTTGTCTGGCTTGGACTTGTATAGGTCTTGTGCATGCCGTCACAGTCCCTGTGAGTTCTTGTGTGCCTCGGCCTTGTTGTATGTGGAAAACGTTGTGTCTTTGAAGTCATTCATCACCGCTGGCTCTTACCATCTCTCTGCCTCCTCTTTCATATAGATCCAAGAGCCTTGAGGGGGCGTGCTAAATAGGCCTCCCATTTAGGGATGAGGACTCTGAAGTCTCTCAGTCTCTGCACCTTGGCCAGTTGAGAGTGTCGGTTCATTTCCATCGGCTGGGATGAGAAGTTTCTGATGAGGAGAGCTGCACAGATCTATGGGAACAGCAGAATGTCATTAAGAGTCATCTATTGCTGTCCATTTTGGAGAATAACAGTAGTAAGTTCTCCACTAGGTCCATGATCTGGACAGCCTCAAGGTCTTGGCCTCACTGATGGTGTCCAGTATGGATCTCTTTTTATCCTCTCTCACGGCTGTGAAGTCCAGGCCTGCCCAGGATGGCACACAGAGGTCATCTGGCCCCATTTTGCACCGTAAGTGAGCCGAGCTGGGATTCCTGGAGTGTGTGCCATCTGTCCCCTTCCTACATCTCCCAGCCCTGTCCCTAAGTCTTCTTTGACTACCTGTAGGAATTGTTTAAGAAGAATGAGGGCAAAGATTTTTCTCACAACCAGAAAAAGAAAGAAAGGAAGAAAGAAAGAAGAAAAATCCCTCACAAATCCCCAAACCTGTTAACTGGAAAATATTCCAAGATCAACACATTTTAATTCACTAATTAATACAGCTGAAAGGCATTTTTCATATTAGACTTATTAAAATCACTTGTATTTAAGTGTTTTTGAGCCCACATTTTCCGATCCTGCGTGTTTTTCTAAAGTGTTCTAGTCATGTTATGCAAATGCCTATTTAAATTACCAGGGGTATTTGTTTTCTATTTCTACTCTGTAAAACATAATTTTAATACAAGTTATTTGTGAAATGCACATTGGAAAAAAGAAAATAAGATTTGAGATGGCATTTCTATGATAATTTTATTGCAAATGTTGACCATGTTTTTGTATTTGTCGGCAAAAGGTAATGTGAAGTATACATAAGACATATTTCTGGGATTTATTGTCGTATGCGAACCAAATTAGTAAAACAGAATTTGCTTCATTTTTTGAACCCGAGGCAGGGCAGTCCATCAGCTAGGAAGCATGTTTTCAAGGGTGCAGTGACGGCCATGCAGCACCAGCTGAGCCTCGAGCGATCACAAAGCTTTGTGCTCTCCATGCGCTCGAGCGAGATCTCTGACACCTGCGCACTGTCTGACATGACGTTCGAGGCAGATACACGGGCCTTTGCGGAGGATGTGGATGCTCAACCTAAAGCCGGGTGGGATGCTGAGGAGGTGTGGCCAGGGTCTCAGCAGTGATCAGGTCGAAAATGTAACGTGGTGGGGCCGGGATGGAGTTGGAGGAGAGCTTGCATTGGCCAAGGGTCTCTGGGGAAAAAAATCACATCCGGGGAGAAGGAACAAGGCTGCACTGGGTAAGGGCCCCTGGAGGGTCTTCTTGTGGATTTTTCTGAAATATGTACTCTTCCTGCTTCCAGAACCTTGTTTATACACATGTCCGGATGTAATACGATGTTAGAGGGAAAAGATGGTGTTGAGGGAGGAGGTCCTGGATTAAAAATGAAGCATCAGTGCTAGTGCAGAACCTCCTGGAAGCCAAGGGAGGAGAGAAGGGAAACATGGGGTCTGTTGCGATCCATCAGTCAAAGATAGCCACTTCCGGGGAAGGACAGTTTCATCCAGTCCTTGTGAAATCTGCAGAGGGCCTTTAAATGGGGGAAAAAAACCCAAAGCACCGAGCCACACCCTCAGCCCCTCACTGGGGGATTCCAGGCAGGGGCCCTACCACTGAGCCACGCCCCCAGCCCCTCACTGGGGGATTCCAGGCAGGGGCCCTACCACTGAGCCACACCCCCAGCCCCTCACTGGGGGATTCTAGGCAGGGGCTCTACCACTGAGCCATGGGATTCTAGGCAGCAATTCCATTGCTAAGTTATCAACCTCGTGCTATTTTTAGTTTTTATTTTGAGATATTATCAAGTTGCCTTGGCATATTTGAACTTGTGATGCTCCTGCGTCAGCTTCCCTGGTAACTGGGATGCAATGGTGGGCCATTAGGCCAAGCTTCAGTGAAAGCTCTTGTAGGGAAGTGATGGGATCCCACGGGATGTGGGGATGTGTATTGATCACAGGTCCGTTTCCATCTCCACTGAGGCTAGGGACTGTGAGCTGGCCCCTTATGGCTTTTATTCTGCTACTTCGTAAGATAAAGACAAAATGAAGAGAGTTGAAGATGACAAAGTATATGCAGAGATCCCCCACATGCCACCATGCATAGGTACCCAAGTGACCATATTGTGGGTATATGGGTGGCAAAGATCAACGTATAAAGTGCCTTATGGGAAAGTGTCCATTAAATGTGCATAGTTGTGTCAAGTGGTTAGTCGTAACTGTCTTCATGGCCATTTCATGGAGAAGTCACCGACTCAGAGAGGCTCAGTGACCTGCCAAAGAATGCAGAGTACAGGATGGGTACTGTTGGGATGAAGTTCAGATCTCAGTCCTCTCCGTGTCTAAGAGAGGTGGGACCTCCTCATTCCACAGTTCTTTAGTAAGTTCCAATACACGCCAGGCCACTTGAGAGACATTCAGTGTACACAGCTGTAGTAGTGATTTTTTTTTCGCCTCTGTGACAAGATGTCCCACAGAGACAAGTTAAAGGAGAAACCTGTTGGCTCAAAGTCTCAGAGTCTATGGCTGGCGCTTAGCTCCGTGTGTCAGGTGGTAAGGCACGTGTAGGAGGACAGAGTTCACTTTGTGGCCAATCAGAAATCAGAGATCCTCAGTCTCTCTATAAGAAGCTGCCTATGGCCACATGCATGCTTGTAACCCCAGTGCCGTGGGAGACCGAGACAGGAGGATCATGGGACTGCTGGTGACTGACCTAGCTCCAGGTCAGTGATGGTACCTAAAGGGAGTGGATCAAAAGTAGAGCAGGCCACTCCACATCCTCCTCTGGCTTCTGAACCTGTATACGCACACACAAATACACCTCATGTATACATTTTTTAAAAGTGCTTGCAGACAAGTTTCATTCTCCATTTTAAATAGCTGGGCATGATGGCCTGCTTGTATTCCCAGTGCCAGGGAATCAAAGATAGGTCTATCTCTGACCAGCCAGTCTAACCTTATCAGTGAGCTTCAGGTGCCAGTGAGAGACTTTGTCTCAAAAATCAAGGTGGGAAAGCACTTGAAGAACCCGGGATTGAGCTCTGATCTTTACATGTGCACACACACACACACACACACACACACACACACACACACACACGCGCATGCACACACACTCACAGATATGCACATGTACAAAATAAATCCCCATGGCTGGTGTGTAGAAAGAAGTAAGGAGCCAGTGCAGATCAGGATAAGAGTGCCTGAGACAAAGACGCACCAGAGAGCTGGGCCTGCAGGAATCGCAAATGCAGGACTAGTGGAGGGTATCAGAGAGGAGAGCCAGGAGAGCTCGGCCTTCTGGCCTTAGGCACCCACGTGGAAGGCCTGACCAGAAACTGTCTGTCAAAACTGATGAGGTGAAGGGGTCAGGCACGGAGTCGGTGTCGGTGTTGCCTGTGGTTGTGACTGTGAGAGAGGCACGTGTCCCTGAGTAAGGAGAAAGCTTGTGAGGAGTGGGAAATGTCTGATGGAGGGAGATGCCTGAGCTGGTCCTGACAGGATGAGTCAGCATGACCTATGAGGACAGAGGATAACTGTAGGTGGGAATGGGGTATGGAAATAAGATGGGAAGGGGCAGGAGATGGGCAGTGTGCCAGGCTGGCACGGAGTGGGTGGAGCCTGGGGGCAATGACTCAGATCCCTCTCAAGGTCTTAGACACAGGGGTGAGGAGTCTAGACTTAATCCTGAAGGTGCAGGTGCGGGTATAAGTCTGTCAGATCCATGAAGATTGGAAGTGTGACTAGAAGGCCAGGTGAGACCCATTATTGCTAGGACCCAGCATGACCTGGCCACAGAGTCCCGAGAAGCTCCAGTGTAGGTGGCAGAAAGCAGGCCATAGGCATTCCTTCTAGACACGGTGAATTCTAGGCCTGTGAAGCCATCTGCCTCCTCTGACTTGATCTGTGGGCCCCTATACAGTTGGGTCTATTCTGCCAAGCCTTTCTTTTTCATTTGCAACCTCTTCCTCCCAACTAGATAGGCCCTGGGTCTCCAGGCCTTTTGGTACTCGGAAACCTCATGTTCCTTTGTACCCTGAGGCCATTGCATCTGCTGCTTCCCTCACCAGAAGGCTTCCTCCTCCATTTCTCATAGCCAAGTCACATAATCCGGTCTTTGTCCTGAGCCTGCCAAGAGGCTGTCCTGGTCGAGGTACTGATGGAGCCCTCACCCTGGCTCTGCTCTGACTTCTTTCTTGTGCCTATTATGGATTTTGGTGACACTGTCTTCTTGCTCATGACACATCTTCCACCTGCCCAAACACAAAGGGAGCCTCAGAACCTCAAAAGATTGTCTACTGTGAACACTGCAGGCTCACCAGGGCTGGGCACAAGAGAAGCAACCCCCAGAGTTTGCTGACTGAACATTTCAGGAGACCCTCTGGTAGAACTGAGTGAAAAAGTCCCACCCTGACTTTATCTGCAGGTCCTGAGGCCTGGAGCCTTTCTGGAATGTACCCCCAGTGAGGGTGGGAGGGAATGGATCTGCTGCCATCTCTCTGGTCCCAGCCGCAGGAAGGGCAGTCATGTTCTGTGTTTGGTATTTTTTTTTCTAATTGGTTTGATATGATCATGAAAAGCATCTGAAAATTGGACATCTGGAAATGTTTCCCTCTCATTTATTACTTAAAACAGCCCTGGAGTTTAGACTTGTTCTTAAAATTAGATTCTCCTCACTAAAAGAAATAGGGGGAAAATCGCCATGAACCCACTGTCAAATATTTTCAAGGAGACCCCACAAGGTCATGGCTGGGCCCTGGTCTGTACAAGTCAGGGGCTGCATGCCCCCACAGTCCAGACAAAGCCCGGAGACACCCAGAACTAGGGTTGGCCCGCATGCAGTCACAGAATCAGGAGGGGGAAATAAATTAAGATGAGTGTATCATGCAGTCACACATTAACCACAACAGTGAAAAAAGGACAGCGAACGTTCAAATGGCCTAGACTGAAATATACTGAGGTTAAAATACAGGGTAACTTTACAAATCACTAATAATTTCTGTGGCTTTCACTGCAATAACATTGATTTAATTCATTAGATTCCTTTCGAAATCTATATTTCAGTTTTAGAGTTGTCAGATTCTGTTAATGACAATTTTGCCCCATCTGTTCCAACATGAAAATGAGGCTCCTCGCAGCCGACAAGACGGATCTCCAAGAGTCGAGGAGGAAGAAGTCTTAAAGGTATTTCACTTGGATTGGTCCTCGCTGGTGATTCACACCCTTGGTGAAGCTGCCCACGGAATAACTTCCCATAGACGCCCACCAAAAGGCCCGCCCCTCCCCCTACAAAGACCCCCTCTGCTCCCAACCCTTCAGCTATCTACTAATCCTAGGGACCCACTGTGTCATCCTCATGTCATATTGGGGAATATTCAAAGCATTCCCGCCCGTTCTTTTATTTTTTTTAATGACAGAGCAATAATTCTGGGTGTCAGCATATCAGAGTCCCAGCGGCTGTGATCGGAATGAGAATGGCTTGCTGTAATTTGGCCATTCAAACCATCCTATTACAGTAAGTCATTTCCGTGTGCCCGGCGAGCTTCTGTCGGCCTGCCGAGGGGCAGTATCTGGGTTCCCAGCTTTGAAGAAACGTGATGACACCCTCCAGCCTGCCAGCCCACACATCTGCCAGTTTCCTGCGGGAGATGGCTTTGAATGAGTGGGAGAGGAATGCATGTAGATCTAGGTAGCACATGGTGGCTTTGAAGGGTCTGTCTGTACTGGGCATGGCCTCTTGTCATTAAGCGCATACACATTTCCTGTGGAGGAGATGAGGCCCTTGTCTATCCAGATGTTGGGAAGGCATTCTTGATCCTTCATTGGTATCATGTGTGACCGGGAATGACCTCCTAATTGCCATCATGGAAAAATAAACACAATGTTAAAGAAGACACACTGTGGAGTACATGACCCATGGAACCTTCTAGAAAAATATGCAGGCATTAAAACATATATGGAATTAGGCCGATGCTCAAAGTTAATATTCACCATATGTATTTATATTCAACACAACTCTAGCAAAATTGAGTGCTGCATTACTGCTCCGACAACGGGGAGATTGCCTCTCACGCAGCTGACATTAAGTTGAGTTACTGTTGTTCTGTAGACTTCTCCAGAAAGTCTGAAGACAGTTGAGAAAATTAGGCCGGAAATCCTCCTTGTGGATCTGCTGCTTAATTTCAAATACAAATTAGGGAAACTTTAACGTTTCCCATGTCATACCTTGAGCAAATTAAAAATCAACAAAAATATTAAGGTTCTATGTTACCTGTTCAAGTGTACAGAATGTATAAAAACTTTAATCAAACACCCGCGTTTGCTCAGTTTTAAATTGTGTTAGTTTAATAGTTTCTTTTCGCTGTTTATATTAATGACATATTCCCTTCTAAATGCATTGCTGGCTGGGAAGCCATCATACTTCCAAGGTTGAATGGGTGCAGTTCTATTCATAGTTTCTTAATAAAAAGATCTCTTTCTATTAAATTTCCCTCTTCTTTCTTTTTTTCCTTCTGTTTTTTTTCTCTCCAAAGATTGAGGTGCTCTACAATGACACTGTGGGCCGTATAAACACAGGTCCCTGGTGCCTCATTTCTTGTGTGAAGCCACCTGCCATCCCTTCAGGAAGAGCAGAGACTGGTTTCCCAGATGACGCACACTTTCCTAGTCTAGACTGAAGGTTTTGTCACCGTGGAAGATGTCTGCATTTGCTCTTTTTACGGAAGTGTTCCTCTGTGCATTTGATGAGTTGTACGTTCACTTGTCTTTGCTCAGTCTGGAAAGCTGAGCCAATGGCATTGTTCAGGGCAGGGACAGGGGCTGAAGGACCAGCTGGGGCTAGGTGAAGGATAGCCAGTTTCAGTTACTGACCATTTTGAATGTGTCCAAAATTCCTTCAACACCTGAATCACTTAAGCCTTTTGTTCCGCACTTGAGAGGCTGAGGCAGGAAGATCATGAGTTTGGGGCCAGGCTGGGTGAAATAGTAAACTGAAAGCTGACTGGTGCTATGTGCAAAACTTTGTCTCCAAAAACTAAGGACTGGGAAGTTAACTACTGCATTTTCTCTCTCACTGGGGAACTAAGCTTTCAATTTTTAGGTCTGTATGCTTACCTTGGGATATCTGTAGAGGTCAGGAAGCCAGAAAAAACCCACGAGAGGAAGGTAAGAAAAGGTAATAAACACGTGTGATATACGTGGAAAGGCGAGGAAGATACTGGGGTTAAGGTTTAAATAGGGGTGGGGCTGAGAGATGGGGAGAGGAGGGGCGAAGGGTGGGTTAGCATAGCTAAGGATGTGTGGAGAATTGTTATGGAGGCCTGTTACTTTGTAGGCTAATTAAAAATATAATTAGGGCCTGGAGACAAGGTGGATCAGGTAAGAGCCTTTACTACTCTATCAGAGGGGCAGATTTCACATCTTAGCACTCACGTCAGGAGGATCACAAGGAACTTTAGCTCCAGCTCCAGGGGATCCAGTGCTCTAGCCTCTATTGGCACACACACACACACACACACACACACACACACACACACACACAGAGAGAGAGAGAGAGAGAGAGAGAGAGAGAGAGAGAGAGAGAGAGCAGACACACAGAGAGAAAGAAACACATAAAATAAAATTTAAAATATAACTGCATAATGGAGTTTGAATGGAAAAACTCTTCAGGGGTGGACAATCCTGCTCCCAGAAAGCAGGAACCGTTAAAAATTTCAGTGCTAGGGATGAAAGACCTTCTGCTATGGCTGGTACAGGGAGTGGCACTATTAGAAGCTGTAGCCCTGTTGGAGTAGGTTTGGCCTTTTGGAGTAGGTGTGTCACTGTGGGTGTGGGCTTTAAGACCCTCATCCTAGCTGCCTGGATGTCAGTCTTCCACTAGCAGCCTTCAGATGAAGCTGTAGAGCTCTCAGCTCCTCCTGCACCATGCCTGCCTGGACGCTGCCACATTCCTGCCTTGATGACAATGGACTGAACCTCTGAACCTGTAAGCCAGCCCCAACTAAATGTTGTCCTTATAAGAGTTGCCTTGGTTATGATGTCTGTTCTCAGCAATAAAACCCTAAGACACCTTTCTTTTTTTCTTTTTCTTTTTCCTTTTTTCTTTTTTTGGTTTTTTGAGACAGGGTTTCTCTGTGTAGCCCTGGCTGTCCTGAAACTCACTCTGTAGACCAGGCTGGCCTAGAACTCAGAAATCTGCCTGCCTCTGCCTCCCAAGTGCTGGGATTAAAGGTGTGCACCACCACTGCCCGGCTGACACCTTTCTTATGAGTTATTGGTCAGGAGGGCTCCAGAGAGCCTCCCTCCCCACAACACAGGCCTTTGTTCTTGGTTGCCCAATACAGCTAGATGGTAAGATCCTATAGATGAAGATACTATAATGCACAGTTTGATGGCAGGACATAGACAAATCAACCAGGAACTTAGCAGCAAACTTCCTCTTTGCTAATGTTCATACTGCATTAAGGTCCTGGAGGAGAAAATAAATCAAGGTCTTATCCAGCACTGGACATTGCATGCTATAATACCAACTTGTCTAGCAAGACGTGCCCACTGATACAGAAGTGGCATGACTGCTATGAGGGTTACCAACCATTTTCAGATGGGATTTGAACTTGATCCGTAGGAGGGAATTCGTGCCTGGGATTATAAACCTTGTCAAAAACCCATGGCTGGGAACATCCTAGGTCCTAGAGGGGAAACTATTTTGTATATATTTAAAATTTTAAATTGTTTGTTTTGTTTTATGTGCCTCCCCGTATGTATGTGCACCACCTGGAGGTCAGAAAATGGCATTGGATCCCTTGGACCTGGAGTTGGGGATGGGATGAAACACACACACACACACACACACACACACACACACACACACACACACACACATGCATACACACACATGTTACATTGTCAAATTGCTTCCTGAACCTAGGCCAGAGAAGCTTTTTGCAGTGGGAAGTGGTTATGGGGGACTTATAAATGATCGAAGTGTTGGAAATAAGAGACCGTGATACTCAGTCCAAATGAAGTGTATGGGTCAGTCCTCTCCCTCACCCACCAAGGCTCAGGGACTATTGCAGAAGAGAGCGTGGAAAGAACATAAGAACCTTAGGGAACGGAGAAAAGCTGTGAAGTGCTGTATTGTGGATATAACACTGTTATTATATCATGAGCTCACTGTAACTGTGGGTACCTGCCTAAGACCTGCACAAGATTAAGCCAGACAAAATACCAGCATGTATATGGGAGGGGCCCAGGAGCCCCGTCCTCAGACCTTTTGGCAGTTTATGGCTGCTGGGGAGAGTCTTTCTTTGGAAGTGTGACCGCTGGCAGATTGCCAAAGCTTCACTGGGTTGCCCCATACCTATGTGCACATGGACATCTGTAATTGGATTCACTAGGTCATTAAAAAGAAGACAGAGAAATGAAGTTTGGATGGGACATCTTGGGAGGATATGGGAGGACCTGAGAGTAGATTGGATAAATCATGTTGTGATCAAATATATTTTATACATGCATAAAATTCTCAAAGAACTCATAAAAGTGTATTTAAAAAAAAAAAATCAAGGGTTGAAAGCATAGCATAGCCATACAGACTTGTCTAGAATCCTCCACTGAGGGTCTTGGGGGCAGCATGGTTCGGTGGTAGAGCCCCTGCCTAGATTCCTCAGTGAGGGGCTGGGGTGTGGCTCAGTGGTAGAGCCCCTGCCTAGAATCTCCAGTGAGGGGCTGGGGGCGTGGCTCAGTGGTGGAGCCCCTGCCTAGAATCCCCCAATGAAGGGCTGGGGGCGTGGCTCAGTGGTGGAGCCCCTGCCTAGAATCCCCCAGTGAGGGCTGGGGGCGTGGCTGGGGGCGTGGCTCAATGGTAGAGCCCCTGCCTAGCAAGTACAAGACCCAATACACAAAAAGAAAAAGAAAAAAAGAACGAGAAAGAAAGTGGGAGGAAGAGGGGCAAGGGTGGGGAGAGAGAGGAGAGAGGGAGGGAAGGAGAGAGGGAGAGAGAGAGAGAGAACTTCCACAGAGCCCTTCCTACACAGCCTGCCTGCTGTCTGCCCTGGCGCTCCTTCCAGCTGTGACCAGCTGTGAAATGCAGCTACTATAGTCTTCTATGCTCACCCCAGACTTTAATTTTGTCCAAACCAAAGCTGACCTTTCCCATTTTACAAAATTGATCAGCTGTCAAGGTTCAGCACGAGGGAGGAAGGGTGAGTCACAAGTTTATTCAAGGATTATTTGAAGAAGAACTCCCCGGAAGCAGGAGGCTTTGAACTTGCTTGCTCTGGACTTGAGCAGATGACTCCAGGCAGGGGGCCTGCTCCTTGCTGGAAACAGGGAGCTGTGTGCAGTGGCTATAAGGATCTTCACGATCTAGGATCGGTCCCAACTGGAAGTAGCCAATCTTTTGGCTTATGTGTTTTGTTTGTTGGATTTTCGAGACAGGATTTTGCTAGTCTGGAACTTAATCTCTTCCTGACCTAGCTGTTTTAATATAAGATAAACTTATATCGCCTATAAAATGTACCTACAAACTAATGTTAATTTCCTGGACATTTAGTTCTGTAAAATGAGGCTAGCCAATTTCAAACCTGTTTACCCGCATGCCCCAGAACACCGAGGACTGGGGCTATAGGCTTAGACCACCATGCCTATTTACTCTCAGTGTGATGTCATATGTGTTTCAGGTGTTTCCCAGGCTCTTGTCCACGCAAAGACACCCCCATTCAAGAGGATGTGATGTAGCCCAAACCTTTGGCAGCTTGTTGATTGTCTAAATTTCTTTTTCTGTTGCCCTGATTAAAATCCCCCAAGAAAAGCAACTTAAACAAGAGAGGGTTCCTTTCGGCTCACAGTTCAAGGGTATAGGCCATCATGGTGAGGGAAAACAAGGTAACAGGAACTTGAGAGAGCTAGTTACATCACATCCACAACCAGGAAGCAGAGAGTTAAGAATGTTGCAGCTCTTTTCTACCTTTTCTATAATCTAGGATCTCAGCCCAGGGAATGGCACTACCCACAGTGGGTGGGTTTTTCCATGTCACTTAACCCGATTGAGAAACTTCCTCATAGATAAGCCTAACCTAGATAATCCTCATGGCTGTGCTAATGGTTTGTCTCCTAGGTGATTCTGTATCTCATTAAGGTGACAGTTGAGATTAACTGTCGCAACAATGATTGACCTAGAAAGAATTTGGTACCTGGCCATGCCATCTTAAACCTCTTTTTCCTTCATTTCCACAAAGAGAGAGAAAGAAGGACAAATATATGATCCATAGGCCAGAGAAGTATGCCTTCAGTGTGCACCGTGACTGTCAGGCCAGAGAAACGAACTCTCTGGGCCAGGAGAGCTAATGAGGCCGCAGACTCATGAGGCATGGGTCTGTTCGGTTAGAGGCACTTCCCTTTTATATGTCTTTCCCAAGTGGCTAGAAAGTACCTTAGTTCTTGTGTGGAATTGGTTAAGGCAACAATAGTTCTCTGTCTGTGCACGGCGGGGATTTGAGATGTGTCTCTCTAAGCCAGTGGCAATGAGATTAGGGGCTTTGGTAATCAACTAGAAAGATTACTGGATGTGAAATCTTTACCTGTTTAAGAAAATGATATAATATATTTCAAGCAAATTAATTCCATCTGGACCCGTTACAGCCCATAATCAGCTGCGTTATGCAAATAGTTATCTTTGTGGTTGAAATCAATAACTTATTTTCTTCTGTAATAAAGAAAAAGGGGAATAAGTTTTTATTAATTATGTACAAAATGAAATCTTCTCTTGCAAGGCCGTGGGTTTCATTTCATTATCATGGCCCTCCTTACACCAGTTTCTGAAACTCTGATGTGGGCTTTCAGCAGAATGTCCTCAAGGCCACCGCTCTCTAGGGAGGTCTCTCAGGAAGCTGGCTGGATTGCTAGGGGAACCAACCCTTGGTGGTGGTGGTTCCTGATGGTGATACCTGCTAGCCCAGCCCATGTCCGGCCTTCTCCAAAGTGTATCTGTGAGGATCACCTTATTTATAAAGCTGGCTGAGCCACAGTTCGTTAGTGCCTGCTCCAGTCATAGTTGAAGTTAATGACAATATTGATAATGGCATAAAAGCTGTGTTAATGGTAAGTATATTGTCTCTTAGCCGTAAGGAGGGAGGTATTTATGAACGTGGCTAAGTCCTGCAGGAAAAGTCACTCTTTGGATCTTAAGGAGTATTTTTTGAGGCTTTCCGGGGGAAATAGGCTGCAAAGACACCAACCAGCTAATGCTTCATTCCAACTGGGGATATTTATGTCCATTTATACCCACCCCATGGTCATTACCACCTTTCATTTTTTTTCCTGATCGTGGAGGGAGCCCCCTGGGAGTCCAGGCTCAGTCTGCCTACATGGATGGATTGGGGACCCCTTCCAGCGTTTTCTACATCACTTGAATGAACCTTCTGGGAGGTGTTCCTCCGGCTGTCACTAGAGCCTGGTGGATTTTGAGTCGGGACATGAAGTCGCAGTCACCTGCATTGGCAATTCACTGGAGCCTCTGGGAAGGCTGTGCCCGCCGCCATTATTTTTGGCCTTCTGCCATTTCATTTATGAGGGACTTGTATTTGACTAACAGATCTCCTTTATGCATTTAGATCAGCCTTCTTCCTGCCTGATAATCAGACACAAAAGAGTGTCCTGACCCAGCCTGCCATCCCTTGGACCAGGGCTTGGCTTTTGCGAAGCCTGCTTTGCTCTTTAGTGAGGGGCTGGGAAGCAAGGGTCTCTTAGAGTCTGTTTTGTATCTTGCAGGAAAATGTCCCCCCTCAGGCTTTGGATGCAATCGCTGGGTCTTCAGGGGACCAGAGAAAACCTTGCTGCTGGAAAAGCAGTTAGTCACAGGCCAAGTGATGATTCTATAAGACAACCTTTAAGGGAAGTAAGGGCGTGGCTTACAAGTCCCAGGTGTTTCGGGAGCCAGAGTTCTGCCTTTCCATCTCTCGCAGCCTTTTCAGCTCGCCTCCTGGGAAGTGGGCGGAGTCACGGCCCTCTGCTTTAGAGTGGTGCCAGGCAGACATCTCGTTCATACAGTCCTGTTTATGGATTTCTGTGACTGAGCCTGCCAGGATGCCCAAACTGGTTGTAGACAGCTGGTCTGCTTGGCGTTTTATGGTGATGGCAGTTTCCCTAGGCCGGAACTGTATATGCTCGCGAGCAGTACTGTGGGACACCAGCAAGAAGGGAAGTCAGTACAGAGGGATATACCTCCCCTGCCTGGTCCCTTGGTGGTCTGGCCCCAGCGGCTGACAGGGCACCACACCGGGCCCTGCAAACTGCTCTATCACTGGGCTGATGGGAGGGTATATATGCAGAGCAGGCTCAGACAGTTCATGCAGGCTCCTTCCAGAGGGGAGCCCCCACCCCAGACGGAGGCTTTCAGTATAATGACACCCCCTGGGGAGGCACCTTATTGTTCTTCACAGAAACAATCTCTACAGAGAAATTAATTGTTTTGTTGTTGATGAAAAAAGAAATGGAAGCTATTTTAAAATATTCTCTCTTCTTGAGAGTGTTAAAAGGGTGGGTCACAGGTGTTTGTCTCCAGCTCCCACAGTCTGGGAGGCCAGGCTCTACATATGTCTGCCTGCCCTCTGCTGAGTAACTTCTGCCTGGGATGGGCTGAGGGCTGGGCTACTGGGCTGAGGATGAGGCAGACACCCAAATCATCACTTACTAACTACACACTGTCAGTGTCCATTTCCTGGCTTGAAAAAAAGTGGGGTGAATAATATGTTTTTATATAGGGTGGGTGTAGGTATTACATTCTGTTTAGCTGGAGTCATGGCGGGTGTCCAGGCACTAGGTAATCGGAGCTAGATGCATAGAAAGTGTGCTAGTCGACTTTCCATTGCTGTGATAGAATACTTGAGTTAGATCAAAATATAAAGGAGAAAGGGATTATTTTGGCTTGCCACGTGAGAGGGTTCAGTGTGTGGTCACTTAGCCTGAGAGAGGAAAGCGGTGGCTAAGAGGGTGGAGACGGTGGGGTAGGCAAGAATCATACCCTTAGGTTATTGAGCTGATGATGCCACTAGCTTCAGTGCCACCACCAGACGATGCCCAAACCTCCAGCCATGAGCTGATGAGACCCAAACTGTAACCGGCAGACTTCATGGTTGGCCAAAGCCATCTTGTAGGCAAGATCCAGCTGCCCCACCCCCACCCTCTGCAGCCTCCCAGGTGTGATGACCCATCTAATCCTTCAGTCCCCAGGCTTGGCCATCCTGCCTCACCTAACCCTTTAGGGCAGTGGTTCACAACTTGTGGGTCGTGACCCCTTTGGGGATCAACACCTTCACAGGGGTCACCAAAGACCATTTGCATATCAGGTATCCCACATATCAGATATTCCTTATAATTCATAACAGTAGCAAAATTATAGTTATGGAGTAGCAACGCAAATAATTTTATGGTTGGGGGTCACAACAACATGAGGAGCTGTACAGTGAACCCTCTACCCATTCTCAGACACATCCTAGTGGGGACCTTGGCAATGTCTTTTCCATTTATAGAACATCTGGGAGAAAACGTCCTTGTGTGTGTGTGTGTGTGTGTGTGTGTACACATACACCAGGATAAATGTATGGACATCAGAATACAATGTGAGGGAGCTGGTACTCTCCTTCCTCCACATGGGATTTGAACTCAGGTCGTCAGGCTTGGCAGCAGGTGCCTTTACCCGCTGAGTCATCTGTTGGCCACAGAGATGACATCATTTATGCCTGAACTTTATGGACTTCAGTGGGCAGGATTGAGGCAGAGAGGAGCAGTAGTTGTGTTCATCAACTGGCCCCCTCCATGAACGAACATGGACTTGAGAGTCACAGGGAGCCAGGAAATCAAGGCCACCAAGGCAGTATTGAGAGTGTTCATGAGACCTGAGCTGGCACACAGAGCGCTGATTCCAGCAGGGCCCCATGCTTGGTGTAATCTCCTCTCAAATTCCATTTCTGCCACACCTACTGCACTGCAGTAACAAGGACTGAACCCAGAGCCTCATACATGCCTAGCGAGTACTCTGCCACTGAGTTATATCCAGCTTCTCTTTTTATTTTGAGACAGGGACTCACTATGCTACCCAGGCGGGTCTCTAACTCCCTCTGTAGCCCAAGCAGGCCTTGAACTTATGATCTTGTAACCTCAGACTCCCTTATCAGCACACTCAGCATTGATATTCTTGATAATTCTTGATATTCTTTGACATTCATCTCCAACCATCTTCAAGCATCAGCTTCCTGACAGAGGAAAGTGGCTCACCTATGGTGGCCAAGATGGCGGCAATGGCGGGGGAGGCACGAATCATACCCCTAGATTATTGAACTGATGCCACTGCCTTCAGTCATGAGCTGGAGATAATTCACACCCAAAACTGTAGCAGGCAGACTTCATAGTTGGCCAAAGCCATCTTGTAGGCAAGATCCAGCTGCCCCACTCCCACCCTCCTCAGCTCCCCAGGTACGTTGACTCATCTAATCCTTCAGTCCCCAGGCTTGGCCCTCCTCCCTCACCTAACCTTCCAGGGCAGTGGTTTTTATGGGAATACTCTTTTTATGGGAGACTGAAAGATTGGGTAGGCAAATGAGGTACATCACGGCTCTACAGCACACAGGCCATTCACACGCATGCGCAGAGCATTCATGAGAACCCATCTTACAGAACTGTGGTGGGCATCATGCCTGCGTGTTCAGCATGACTTGCTGTGAGCACAGAAAAGTGGGCTCATCTGTGATTAAGTGGAACCCTTCCACCCACAAAGAGGCCATGCTTCGCCTGTGAACCGGAAGTTGTTCCTTGGAACCGGAAGAGGACAGCTGTGCTCAAAGAAACCCCATCTCACCCATCCTTCCAACTAGGGTTACTTCACCATAGTAACCAGCTCCTCACACCAAGAACCACACTATTGGAGGAAGAGGAAGACCTGGTATCCTACAGAGGGAGGTAGAAGGGACGGGAACGGAAGAAGGAAACTAGAGTAGCCGAATTAGCTCTGCGCAGCATGCACGCTGCTCCCAGTCCGATGTATATCACGTGGCTCAGTTGGTAGAATGCTTACAAAGCTTGCTCAAGTTCTTGGGTTTGATGCCAGCATCACATAAACTAGGCATGGTACTGCATGCTTCTAATCCCAGCACTCAGGAGGTAGAGGCAGGAGGACCATTATGTTCAAAGTCACCCTTGTGACCATAGCCAGCCTGATATATCAAGGACCTCATCTTAAAAACAAATAAACACCACCCATCCCACAAGAAATCACATACTTTTGGTGACTCAAATACTTTCTGCAGATATTTGAAACTGGCATGGTACAGTACAAACAGGGAAAGATAGAGTTCATATGAACAGGACAAAGGTCTTCTATTCTTTACTGAGAGTGACAATAAGCAGCAATTAAAGACCCCACAGCACATTGACAGAGACGAGCAAAACAAAGATGCTTTATTTTTTCATGCCTTTAGGGGTGTTATCGCTCTCCTCTTGTGAACAAGGGACCCCACATTTTCATCCTTTGTGGGTCCTAGCTGTCACACAGCTATCCCTGGGTGTAGGGCCCCAGGAACTTTGGTTCAGGGATTCCTGAGTGTGAACCATAGTCTCCATACGGGGCGATCAGGTCACCGGAACAGCGATGTAATCGCCATAGCTTGGCTATGCTGCACCCACGGTGAGTCAGGCACTGCCCTAGAAAATTGGCATTTTCATTTAGTCCTAAAAATCCCAAAGGTAGGGCCATAATGTACCCACTTTTCAGGAAAAGACATTCAAAAAGGTGGGCTCAGTAGAATAGGAAGATGCAAACTAGGACTCCAGCCCTGCCTGAGGCTGGGCTGCCTTCCCAGCCTCCCTCTTGCTGTGTTGGATGGGATGGGGAACCTGAGGCTCAGACTCAGGTCTAGACCTCAGTTTGCAGCCTCATACCTCTGAATGCCTGCTTCTCCCCACGCTGTGCTGTCTGCTCCTCCCTCCTCCGAATTGGCATGTCATCATTTGTCATCAAGGGCTCCAGTGTCATAAGAATAACTCAGGGAGGGACTGTGCTCTACATTCCTGTCTGAGTGATGACATGGGATCCCAAAATAGCTGTCTCTGCCCCCTGTTGCTGCCCTACACATGCACATAAAGCTGTCACACACACACACACACACACACACACACACACACACACACACACACACACACTGCACACTGCACACAGAGGCACATATGCACATGGGCACAGATGTACCACTGATGGTCCTGCCTACTGAGGACCTACTGAGGACTGATCAAGTGATTGGTAAGCTCCCATCATGCAGAAGCTGTGCCAACCCCACTCACATGTGCACAGATGTGTGCGCACACACTACTTGGGCAGACAGTTGTGTAGAGATGTGTGAATACACGCTTCTCGTGCACACTGTGCAAACCGATATGTATACATTCTCACTCAAGCTCCAGATTCACTCATGTGTGTGCACACAGGTGGCAGACAGGCAGGGACACTCAAACACAGGCAAGGTAGACACCGAGCCTGCCTAAGGTTGCCAGAAATGCCTCAAGCCTGTGGTGTGCCCTGCACATACTGGCATGAAGGAAGCTAACGGGCACAGTGGGGGAACTGTCCAAGGGCTGTTAGCTGCTCTTACAACACACCCTTGTTGACACCTTTAACTGGAGGGAACTAAGATAGCATGCAGGGAAGCATGTCGGGAGATAGCACAGAGGTCATGTGAAACCCAGCGACAGTGGCCTATTTGTGGGTGAACGTTTGTTTGTTTTGTATTTCCGACACATGAAGGCCCAGATAGCACACACAGAAAAAGTGATTGTCCATATGTCACATTCTGGCTTCCTGTGTTGAATAGGGGACACCCAGCTATGCAAATAGGTAGAAAGTCACTGTCAATGTGAGTCAAAATACAGAAATGGCTGGACCTGAGGCAATCAGAAAAAGCTTTCTGAGGGCACAAAGTTTGGTCAGTGCACCACAAGATCCATCTATGCTCCTGGTCCTGTCCCCCTCCCTCCTTCCTGTACAGGAATGAGCTGGCCTGCAGTAGGGTTACTAGACAGTCTTACTGTGACAACCTCAGGCTCTTCTGAGTCTTTGCTGATTTTGCTCTTCTGCCATCACCTAAGAGGGAGGTTCCCTTCCCTTTCTAGCATTCAGAGGAAGAAGCAGGCCCCCCTCTTGGCTGTGAGGGCTTGGGGCATTGCTCTGCTCGCTCATACAGAAACTGCCTGGAATTGACTATGCTTTAAAAGGGGCTGGAGAACTTAGGGGAGGCTCTGTGGGAGACACGTGGTCAGCAGCATTTGAGTGGCTGGGAAGCCAAGTCCTTCTCTGTGCACTCTAGCTGTGTGGTCTGTGAAGTGGGTATGCAGAATAGATGAAATTAAGCAGGCCATGGGCAGAGTAGTTGCAGCATGTCTCCAAATGCCACTGTCCATGCTATACTATTACAGAGTTACGTCTCACTATCATTATCCAGCCCTCACTGTGCTATTACAGATTAATTGCAAAGCTAACTAAGCATTGCCAGTGGGGTCCTGGGGGAGTGTGAATAAAAAAAAAATAATGTGGTGACCTGACCTTAGAGGTCAGGCTGGGCCCTTTCTGAATCTTACAGCAATATAGTCAGCCAGTCCACTGTGCTTCCAACCCCCTGTGAGCCTGTTTTCTGATTCTTCTGCAATCCATGGGGAACCCCAGCTGGTCTAAGAGTGACACAGCTTCCTGTTGTGTGACCTTGGACATGTCTCAGAACCCCTTTTATCAAGATGAACCAAAACATCTACCCTGAGAGAGGTTTGGGAGTTCAAATGAAAGAAAGAAGATTTTAAGGGTTTTGACCAGATACATAGAGCACAGGATGGTAGGTAGCCTTCAGGAAAGTCCCTGTGTACAGTGATCCCTACTGCACAGGAAGACATCCAGACTGAAGAGAAGGTCTCACAGCTAGCTCCCCCTCCAACTTGCACCAGAAGGATGCACTCTGCGTGGAGGAGAGTAGTCTTAGTCATTCTTTCATTCTGTTTGACTTAATTTATAGAGTGCTTAGCACTTGGGGCAATTTTGTATTGGTGGCAGAGGGTGTGTAGGATTTTGGGAAATCCCCAAGTTCTGAGTGACACTTCCCTTCTCCTATATCCAGGTCATGATGTTCACACACACACACACACACACACTTGTTTGTGCACACGCACATGCATGTATGCAATGTGTGCCAAAGGGAAGGGGTGGAGGGGAAGGGGGACCCAATTATGGCTCATATTTGTTTTTCCTTCCATCTTTATGTTCATTTCAAATATATGTGTGGAGAGAGTTGTGAATTTTTATCCCTGACCTTTGTAGACATAAAACCATCCTATTATCATATACCTGTCAAAAGAGGAGAGAGACTCAGACCGATGCTCTCTGCCTTTTATGCCTTGAGAAAAAAAAAATGAGTCAGTTATTAGCATCTTTCCAACTGGAATTCAAAATGAAACAAAACAAACCCTCAGGCACCCACACTGCCGACAAGCTCTCCACACTGAGGACTGCCCTGGGGTGTTCCGGTCAGCTCTCCTGTACCCTGGCCCAGGCAGGAGCCAGGAACCCGCCTCCTGCTCCCTGTCACCTCAGAAAGGGTGCTTCTTCATGGTCAGTGTGATGCTGTGGGGAGAGACAGCTCCTCTGAAAGTTCGTTTTCAGCCCTAAGGGAATCCTTCTCTCATCCCAAAGGAGACTGGGTGGCAATTTTGAAAAAGAGACAGAGAGAAGGAAAACATTTCATTTTCAAACCCATGAATTTTTTCCCATTGTTTTTTGGACAAGGGGCCCCTTCTTTTACAAAGCTGTTCTGGGGTGTGGGACCCCAGGGGCCTTTGCCTCCGGGGGTGCCTGAAAACCTGGGTCAAAGCATGAGGCATGAGGCCAGTAGAATAGCGGTGCATAATTATAACATTTGCCATCTACAAAGACACACTAAGCCATCCTCCAAGCCCTCACAGACAGTGCCTCTGTATGCCCATTTTACAGATAAGGACATTCAAGTTTCAGTTGGCTGGATGACATGGTCAGGAAGAGAGCCAGTCCTTTAAATCCTGCCTTCCTTGTCTGCAGAGTGGTCACAAATTTGAGAATTACTTTAAAGGAGTGTTGTCTTAAAGACGAGAAGGAGCTGTACCCATAAGGGGATCCTGAGGTAGATACCGCATCTCCATGGTATCTCCCTTGAGGACCCAACAGTGCTGGGCATGTCCTTGGATGGCCCATTTCCCTAGATTTCTTGGACTAGCCTGTCTATAACCATCTGTACTCCATGGGTCTCTGGGATGGATGGCTCATGGACTCTGACTCCCTCTACCAGGTCCCAAGTCCAAAGACACATCCCTGCAGAGAGCCCTTCAAGAGGCAGACACCCGCCCTGTCTCTGCAGATACTGGGATCTGGAAACCATCATGCACTGTGTTTCATGGGCAGACGTGTACCCTGCAGAAGGCAGGGATTTGGGTGATGCTGACAATAAAGTCTAATTTTACCTCCATATTGCAAGCGGCTCTGTAATTCCATATAATTATATTAACTGGAAAAGCATGCCCGCCTCCCATAGACAGGACCGGATTATTTTGCAGGCTCGGATCATGCTTTTCATCCCCTTTGCCCGGAGAGGTCTGTTTTGCAGCTTGAGCTCCAAGAAACAGCCATACGCCACCGCGGCATGCATCTACTGCCATTTACTCGTGGGTGCCTTCACATAAATAAAAAGGGTGCTAAAATGTGTTGGGGGGGGTTGCATTTAAAGACGAAGTCCCCGTGGCTGGAGCTGAAGCCAGTGTCAAGGAGCTGGAGGATGTGGCATGTCCCGGGGGGCTCCCCACACCAGACTTTCGTATCATATGCGTGACGTTTTAGCTTTCTTCTCTGTTCCTTCCCGCTCCGAACGGAGGTGCCCACATGCAAAAAACATGGGTGAGAATCGGTGGCTCTGGTGATCAGGTTGAACAGTAAATAAGAACATGAGAAACTCTAATTTGGTGACGCCAGGTGATTTTCCTTATTTGCCCCTTATTTGCCCCCACCAACACAAAAAGACCCTCGTCAGATGCCGCCTCATCTCTGGTTTGGATATAGTCTGAAAAAGAACGCTCCAAGATGATATTTTTTTTTCCTCCAAGAAAGGAACTATAAAGGTGTTTATAAAATGAAACTAATGAGATTTGGAGCACAGTGGTACCTGATACTAGGCTGTTTTGATGAGGGAGGCAAATTGCCATGGTTAACAAATGTGAAACCATCACTTTTATTGATACAGGTTTGTGTATGTGTGAAATTAATCAAAGCGTGGGCGATGATGAACGGTTTCTGTGGAACTCTGTCAAAGGTTAAGAGCTAGTTATTTTTAAGAATGACATGAATCTAGGAGAGACAGTGATTGCCTAAATGACCATTGTAATTACCAATTACTTCTCGAAGCAGAGAATGTATTCACGGCGTGCAGTCCTCTAAATACTGAGAGGCATTAGCCCATTTACGTACTAATGCAGATAATTTAGCTCCTGAAAAGGGCAGATGGGAACACAATGAAAGATATAATAGATACTGCCTAATGTCATTCCATAAGAATATTGGATTCATCAAAGATGAATATTACTTTATGTCAGATTGTTTTTTTTATAAACCGGTCAAAATATATTTCATCTTATTTTTGCACTCGGTATTTGGGTGACAGTGTCAACAGCATCTTTGTAATCTAAATTTAGGTATCTCTGGGACTGAGCCCTCACCCTCCAGGGGGGACAGAGGAGCTACCTTTGGGAACTGCATCCAGGAAGTGGCATATTTGTCCTTTCTGGGGGAGGGTGTCTAGGAGTGGGCAGGAGACACAGCAGCATTACAAAATCCTGGGGAGCAGGGCTGGGAGCCCACCTCTTTTTTTGGGCACAGCATCTCTAAATGCTCCTGAAGGCGACTTTTTCCGTGCCCCCTTCTTGTCACAGGTGTTGAGCACTGGTCTCCAGGTACAGGAAGGAGGGGGAGGGAAGTGTCTTGTGCCCACACCAGTCTTAATGTCATATTTGGATTGATATAATGATAGCAGAGATCTTGTTTCCCAATGCTGCAGAATCAATGTAATAACAGTAACAGAAATATTATTTAGTTAGTACAGTTCTGCTGGCATAATGTAGTCACGCTTTCAGCAAAATGATGGAAAATATAAACATTTAATCAGCCCTTATTCACAAAAAAGCCGAAAAATTAATCATGTTTAAATTCTGTGTCTTCGGGAAGCAATTCAGATGCTAAGCAATTCAGATTTTTTTTTAATTTTTATTTTTCTTTTTTTTTTTTTCTTTCAGATGCTCCACCACTGATAACCTAGTGCCGGTCTCAATTACAGTCTCCTTGGGAAAGTCTCAACTGCTCACGTCTGCCAAGACTCGGTGACTCCAAGCTGTGGATTTGGTCTATGTCCCTCTGAGTGGGTTGCAGCGTGTCTCATTTTCTCCTTTCTGTTACCGATCAAGGGCAGGGGGTTATATAATACCCTGTCAAAACAGGCAGCCACCTGCTCCCAGACTGCTGGCTGAGCGGTGGGGGCAGGGCTGAGCTGTTTTCAAGGATAGTCAGGGTGCACAAATGCCTACTGTGTGTGGGATCTATGCCAGGCAGAGACCTACTCCGCCTTGCAAAGGTTCTTCAAGGTCATGGCCAGAACCCTCTCACGTTCTGAGTCCCCGAGCACACAGGGGACTGTGGGGGAGGGTAAGAGGGAAAATGAGGGAAATGGGGGTATAGCTGGAGAGACTGAGAGAGGACAAGAGCAGGAAAAGGGGGGAAAGGAGAGAGAAGACTGCCAGATTCAGGGTCAGACATCTTGGCTAGATGACCCTGAGGATAACTTCCCACGCCTTTGCTTTTTGAGTCCCTATAAAATCCAAATTAGGAAGAGACACAAGCAAGACAGTGCAGGTATCCTGCGCCATTAACTACATGGGGTGTCTCTCCTTCTGCTGTGCCCTGGGGCTGCCTGGAGAGGCTTCTCCACCTCCTTGCCTGCCAATGATGCCAAAGCTTCCTTCTGATTCTCTGAGTCTCTGCATGTATCTGTCTACCCTTCCTGGTGGCGTTTTCCCTTTTTGTTCCCTCTTTAGACCACAGGCTCCCAAGGTGGGCCAAGTACGCAACCCCTTCCCTTAGAGGCATTTGGCAACATCTGGGGACCTTTTGGGTCATCATATATGGGGCATGTTCTGGGTATCTCGGCAGTAGAGGCTGCTAGATAACTCTGCAGCACACAGGCTCTGTGTGGTGTCTCCCTCTGCCCGATATTAATTCTTTAGTTCCAACCTTCACTTGGCTTGAGTGAATGAAGATAGAGACTGGGTACAGAGAACCACCATAGTTCCCATGAGCAAAGAAAAGTAGTCTCCTGATGGCTGTGGTATTCCTTGTTCTCTCTTGAGCCCACTTCTCTGTCTTTACCCCATACAGTAGCTGCTGCACAGCCCACAAGAGGCTCCATCTGCTGGAGGACAGAGCAGGAACACCTGCTCCATTGCCTGTCAGGGCTGTGACTGCTCTAGACTATGCTGAGAACTCTGCACTGGAGGGCACAGCGTGCTACGGCTTTTCTTCTGGGTGATTTGTAGCAAGCAGGGGATACTCTTTCTCTCCCTGTGTGCCAAGCCTAGTGTTATGGAGGGATGCTCAAAAGGGTGTCTCATACAACTGCTCAAGATTTTCCCAGAATTCCCCACAGCACCCCCTTGTATAGAGGGAGAAAGAAAGAGGAAGGGAGAGAGAGAGAGAGAGAGAGAGAGAGAGAGAGAGAGAGAGAGAGAGAGAGAGAGAAAGAGAAAGGAAGGAAGGAAGAAAGAAAGAAAGAAAGAACCAAGCTGGACTTTGGGGCAGGAGCATACTTTTTTATTTCTATTTTTCATCTTTATTTCTTGACTCTGGGAAAAACCCTGTCCCGTTTTGTCCTTACACTGAATTAGGAAGACCAATTTAGGCCTGTCATTCTGTCCTAGTGTGGGTTTGAGGACAATGGGGACTTGGCAGGTCGGGGGTCCATGGAGGTAGAGTCCATGGGGGAAAAAGAAAATGGTGAAGTAGTGCCTGGGCTTGAACATGCTCCGTCCAGAATTCTGCGTTAGAAACTTACTCTCAAGCACAGTGGGACCCTCCGGAAGTGTTTCTGTCCTGAGGGCTCTACCCTCACTTGGGGATTAGTGCATTCATAAAGGAAGTCGGCAGAGGGAGCCTAGATCTCTTGCTCTTTGGCCATCTCCACTGTTCCACTTGTAGAGAAGATGGAAAGTTCAAGGTGCATCTTAGAAGCCGAGAGACGCTGTCACCAGATACCAAGCCTGCTTGTACCTTTATCTTGTACCTTAGCCAACCGTGGGTGCTCTGTCCTGGCACACAGACAAAGACAACCATACTGCTCTCATTCCAGGCTGTGGGGAAGGGCATTGAGAGTGGAGGGACACAGGAGCACCAGGGTAGGGGGAACAATCTACAGACCATGCAGGATTTTCAAGATCTTACTTAACCCCTTGCCTCCTGATCCTGACACTGAGGGTCGCTTGGTGCCAGAGTCCACACAGCATCTCAGCACAGAGGGTGGCGTTTCCTACAGGGATGCAAGCCTCGTAAGACCAGGGCAGTCCACTGCAGGCAGGAGCATTGTGATCCAGGGATGGAGCCATCATCTCCTCAGGACTGTTAAAGGTGTCCACCCTCAGGCGGAACATCTCTGGGCTGTGGCTTAGGGCTGGCCGCAAGGAAGAGCTGCAGGGCTTAGCCAATTAGAAAGGCTTTGCTTTTGGGGGGGTGAGTAAAGAAAATCCCTAAAGGCTAAGCAGCAAACTCCCTCCCAGCTTTCCCTCTGGGGAGGCCCTTGAAGTCTCTGGGGGAAGCTAGATGCACAAGCACCTCCTAATTTACTTCCCTTAACTACCTTAAGACCTAGAGTAACAGTTAAGAATCACATTAGTGTCTTTTTATTGTCTCTAATTTTTACCCAAATGGTTTCTGCTGTGCCAGACGAAGACGACTCTGTTTTCCTTGCTGTCTTCATATCTGGGAACGTCGTATGTCTGGCCATGGGTATGCTCCTATTTGTGTATTCTTTAGAGAGACCAACTATCTAAATGCTTTCCTCCTTCATTTAAGAACTGGCCTCCTCCTCTCCCTTCCTTGGAGGGATCCCTGGTCTTACTCTAGGGGCCATGGCTATGGGGCCTTTGGGAGGGATGACTGTGTCCCCTCCCCCCACACCTGTGAACCTCTTTGTCTTTCTCTTTGACCTTGTAGCTCCTTGGCTTGTATGTAAATGTTTTCCAGAATGGAGTGTGTGTGTGTGTGTGTGTGTGTGTGTGTGTGTGTGTGTGTGTGTGTGTGTGACAGTGTGGCAGTTGTATGATAGTTAACCAGAGTCCTTTAGTTAGAAAAGGCAGAATCCCAGTTATAACAAAGGACTGGGGCAAAGAGCCATCTTCAGCCATGGTTAGCTCAAAGATGTCACAAGAGTCTATCTTCCCAGCTAACTCTGCCCTCTTCCTTAGAACTGTCTTTCTTGGGAAGCAAAGAATGGGCCAGTCACTTCCATCCTTCAGCTTAGCAGCCTCAAATGGGTCTAGAGAGAATGTTGTATCTATCTCTCTAGCCAGGTGCCACGCCCATGACTGGTTGGATATGGATCCTCTGTACCTATCCTGGTAGATAGTCAGGAGATCAGATAAGTTGATTAGCCTGAGGGTTGGGACTTTCTAATGGGACAGCTAGAAGCTGTGACCACAGCCAGGAAGGACTCTTGGCCAAGTCACTTCCCTATTCAGGCCCCTACAAACCTGCATCCACAGTTGGGTCTCACCCTGTTGTGTCTGCAGCCATTAGATTTCGGCCCCTGGTAGCCACAGCTGGGATGATGGTTGAGTGTTTGGCTCCACGTCTGTCTCCTTTCCTACATCTTTGCCAGCCCCTAAGCATGCTCAAGGATACTGGACCCTGCCCCACAATGTCAGGGCAGTTCTCAGCTCCTGCCCACATTCCCAAAGCCCCATTGAATGACAAGGACAGCACTCCCTTGCTGGCCCAGGAGGCTTCTGAACCCAAGGACTGTTGATATTCTCTAGAAAACACAGGCTAGTAGCTGCAAGATGCCCTTCCCTGCCAGTCTCGGCCTTGACCTCTCTCTCAAGAGCTTAAGGATTTGAAAGGCTAAAACATCACCTACCCTTTCCTGCTTCAGAGACTCAGAGAGGCTAAGCAAGTCATTAGGGCCACTCAGTAGGTACCTAGCTAGAGATGAGTGGGGACTGAACCTGGGTCTATCTCTTGAGGGTACCACTGAAAGAGATAAAGATCTTTTAATTTCCCCACTCCCTCCTCCTGTACTCCCCTCTTATGAGGTAAAATTGATATATTTACTTTATATTCTTTTCTTTTCCTCTATTGTCCCTGCCTTGATGGAGATTCAGAGACCCAATGGACACATCTTTCAATCTAGGCTGCAGAGAGTAACCCCAGGAATGTCTGTCCACAGCAGCTTCTGTGTCCAAATGTGGTCAGAGAAACCTGTCCTACAAGGACCTTCCTCAAAGCCAGATGCAGGGATGAGGATAAGAGCTTCTCAGACATGAGCTGTAGATGAGACAGCAACTGGAGGGAGCTGGCACCTCCCCCAATTCTGCTTTTGGATAACACCTATAGGAGTGGTGATAGCCATCTCTTATTTACCCAGAAAGTTCTATGTTTAGTATATTGTTTTCCTTCGGAGAATAAAATCAATGTCTCTGAAAAGAGATTTGGAGCATGTTTCAGGAGAATAGATGGGGCCAACAGCCCTTCCTCCCTCCTGATTCTTAACCACTTCAGCACCCAAGACAACGGGTTGCAGCATGCCCAGGTCACCATGGCAACAGGAGGGCACAGAGCACACTGTCCCTGAAAAATGGGTTTCTGGGCCCATGTGATGTCTCCAGGTTGTCCCAGAAGAGCTAGCTTCATCAGCTCCCTCCTGCATTTTCTCATTTTTACTGTTAATGGACAGAGACTTGGAGCCAGTTACAGGCTGGCCCTCTCCTCTCCCCTCCCCTTTCTAGCATCAGAAATTGAACCTAGGGCCTCTGAGAGCTGATGTCTTTAAATGTTGCCACGACCCCAAGGACCACTGTGCTGCTATTAACACCTGTCCATGAGTCAGGTGTTTAGAACTCCCCAAGTCCAGAGATCTTGCCCCAGGTTCTGCAGGCCATGGTAGTGTGGGACTCAGACCTTAGTGACTTGGTGCCTAGGCACTGGAGCCCTGTGTCCTGCTGAACCAGGGCAAATGTGGTCCCTGCCCCCTCTCCCTTGCGTACTTTGCAGGTTATGGTTCATTCCTAACCCTGAGTAAACCCCAGAGTTCCCTACTTTCTCCTAGAGATGACTAGGGTTTGGATGTTAGGCCAGTGGCAACTTCTGAAGTGACAGCAACACCAAAGCCTTCTGCTTCCAGGTCATCTTCTGCTTCCAGGTCATAATCTTTGTTATGGTTCTGTGTTCACTTGCTGATCTTGTGTAGCCCATTGTCCATCGTGGTATAGGCCTGAGGAGTCAACCACGTTTTTCAATCTACCTCTCACTTTCCTTCTTCCCTTCCTTTCTGCTTTGCTGCACCTACAAAATTAAGTGTACTTTATGTTACATTCTCAACTGCTATCTATAACTCACTATATATATATATCTCCACTCAACCATCCATCCATTTACTTACTACCTATCTACTTATACACACTTATCCACCCATCCATCCATCTATTTACCCATCTGTCTACCTGCCCACCCATCTGTATATCTACTCATCCCTCATCTACCCACCCAACAATGTACCCATTCACCCACCCACACACCCATCTATCCACCTATCCATCCATCTACCCATCAATCTATCCATCTACCCATCCATCCATCTATCCATCCATCCATCCATCCATCCATCCATCCATCCATCCACCCATCCATCCATCCATCTACCCATCTGTCCACCTGCCCACCTACCTGTATATCTACTCCTCCACCCACCCAACAATACCCATTCACTACCCACCCACTCATATATCCATCCATCCATCCATCCATCCATCCATCCATCCATCCATCCACCCATCTACCTATCCATCCATCTATCCATCCACTCATCCATCTACCCATCTGTCTGCCTGACCACCCACCTGTATATCCACTCATCCACCCACTGAACAGTCTACCCATTCACCTACCCACCCACCCACCCACCCATCTATCCACCCATCCATGCATCTACTTATCCACCCATCTATACTTCAATCCATGTACTCACACATTCAATCTTCCTTCCGTTTCTCAATATCCATCTCTTCCTTTTTTAAATGTAATGAATATCTACTTCATCTTCTACCCTATGAAAGCAAAGGCCGTTTGATAGCCAGTTCCGTGCATAGTCTCTTCCCCAGTATTTCTCTACTGGTTACTTGCGTGTGTTCCCAGGAATGACCACGGCAAGATGTCCTCATATGCACTGATGACAGACAGAGCTATCCCTCTTTCCATCAGTGCATCAGCCTTTAGGCTGCCACTCTATGGACACTTGGGGTCCTGTCTTTGATTTAGAGCAAATTTACAGACAACCCCTCCCCAACACACACACACACACACACACACACACACACACACACACACACACACACACACACACAAGAATTGGCTTGTCTGAGAACAACCAAGGACAGAAAATTGAGCCTCTGCCTCCAGTGGAAATGCAGATTTCCTATTGAAATACAAATCCTTCCTTTCAAAAGGTCAGCTGGAATGGTACTTAAAAAAAGAATTGCAGCTGGTTCCATAGGACACTGGAAACAAAAAAGTCCCATCCAAGAATACTCTCTGGCCCTGTGCCCACAGCATCTCCTTCTGATTCAATCGGCTGCGCTAACTTTCCCTTCTAGTCTGTCACTCCTCCTTGTATGTCTGGAGAGAGATGCTCAGTCAGACAGAGACTATTGCTCAGGTGGTCTCTATAACAAAGTAGACCTTCCCAGGACGGCGGTATGGGACCAGGGTCTCCTTTGCCTACTCCTATTCCCAGTCAGGCTTGGCTTGGTCACATTCTGTTTCTCTGACCCCCTCCCCCTCCTTACCCATCTCCCCCTCACCCTCTCTTCCCCTTAGATCTTATTTTTTACATTGAGTTGCACAATATCAGGTTGATCTGGAACTCTGAACTCTCTTGCCTCTACCTCCCTAGTGCTGGGAATACAGGCAAAGCCACCCACCATTCCCAGCCAGTCTGTTTCTTGGCATCCTAGTGTCAAGCTTTGGTCAAGAATGATCATCCTCCATCCGTGCTGACTCAGGAGTGGCCATGGCCTTGAATAAATGATCTCCCCATTCTTTTATGGCCACACTTGACGTTGCCTCTCCCACATTTCAGGTCCTTCCAGCCCCTATTTCCTGGTCTTTTAGAGATGTTTTCACAGCCTCCTCTGTGTCTTCTGGCTCTACCTTGCTGGTGGTGGAGCAGGAGAGACTGTCATACCACCAGGCAGGCATGCGTTCTTATGTGTTGATCCACATCTACTTTATTCCAGAAGCATTTAATGTGGAAGGCAAAAATACATTCCGTAAAATAGCATTAAAATATAAAGCAGATTAGGGTGAAGAGAAAACAAGGCATGAGCTGAAACCGAGGCCATGGGGTAAAGCCACAGTAGAAAGTTATATTTGGGAAAGTTGTGGGCCTGGTAGGGGCTTTATTAAGTAGACTCAAGGCACAATTGTTGGAAATTTCTGTAAAATAGGGAGGACTGGCTCCCATTACAGACACGCATGGTTTTGCTTCCTAATAAGGATTGTGTCTGAGTGTTTTAGAAGGACCTAGCAAGCATATCTGCAGAAGACACACAGGTTCTAAAGACTCCTTGGACACAACATGGAAGGCGAAGCTATGTAGCATGATCAGCCGGTGTGGACTTCTGAAAACCCACTTTGCATGTGTTCCTGGGCACCTTAATGGTATCTCTTCTCTCCAGCCTTCCCTATGTCAGTTGATAAGACATGGATTGGCCCAATCTCCTGGTTTCCCCTTCATATGGTCCCTGTGGAACCATGAGTCCAGAGGATTTTTCCTCCCTTAAATTGCTTTTGTTAGGTATTTTATCAAAGTGCCACAAAAGTAGGCTGGAGAAATGGCTCATTGGTTAAGAGCACTGGCTGTTCTTATGTAGAACCTAGGTTCAATTCCAAGTATCCATATGGTGTCTTAGAACTGTCTGTAACTCCAATTGTAGGGGAACTGAGGCCCTCCTTTGACCTCTGTGGGCCCTGCATGCACATGGTGCCAACTTTCTTGCAAGCAAAACACGCACCACGTGATATAAAAATAAACAAATCTCCTTTGAAAAGTGGCACAAGGTAACTTTTTTAAAGATTCATGTACTCACTCCGGCAGCACATATACTAAAATTGGAACAACACAGAGATTAGCATGGCCCCTGCGCAAGGTTGACAGGCAAATTCGGGAAGCATTCCATAGTTTTTGAGTTATTACCCTAACGCCATTTGATGATGGACTGTGGTATGGAAATATAAGTGAAATAAGCCCTTCCCTCCTCAAGAACCAAAAGGCGTTGCTTATTTTACTTTATATGTATGTGTTTTGCCTGCATGTACACATCCGTTGTCAACGCCCATAGGATCCCCTGGAACTAGGGTTACAGATGGTTGTAAGCTACCATATGGGTACCAGGAATTGAACCCAGGTCCTCTGCAAGAGCAACATGTGCTTTTAACCACTGAGGCCCTTCTCCTGCCCCCACGAGAGTAATTTAACATATTTATATATTGATAGAATCATCCTGGTATCAGACACTTCTCTATTATCTATGTTGTAAATATTTTCTTATTCTGTGATTTTTTATTGTGCCAATAGTCTACTGTAGGCCCTGGCTAAGAAATGTGGAGGGAGAAATATCAGTCATCTAATCACACAGTTAAAGGACAGACATTATTGTCTTAACTTCCTAGGAAGGCAGATGCAGTCACCAGAGACCCTGGGTGTGCAGGCATCCATGAGATGGTGAGGACTTTATCTAGGTGACAGAAGGTAGAGGTCCTGCAAGAGAGTGGGCATGTAGCTATGAAAGCCGATAACAAGGCTGTGGTTGTGTTGGGGATGAAGGACAGGGCCGAACTTTACAGTTAGAGACCTTGGGAGATGTCCAGCAGATGCTCACATAATCGGATGAGGTTTGATGGACGTGCGGTTTGATGGAGGTTGAGAGAGCAGAGAAGGTGCCTAAGATTTCCAAGAGGGACACGTGCGAGGCGAAGGAGGTAGGGAGCTGCCTGATCTTCCCTCCAAACCATCAGCTCAGCCTCCTTCCCTGCTGCTTCCTGCCAAGTCCCACCAGCACCGCTGCTCACATTGGTGTTGCATAGAGGAACTGATGGTCCCAACTGCAGATGGCTGCAACCCCTCCCAAAGCACCTCCCAGTGTCCAGTTGCCCCTTTTTGAAGACATGGAGGCACGCACTCCTTTGCCATCAAAGAAGCATACATCAAAGCTACATTGAGATCCCACCCAACTCCAAAAATTCTCCAAGAAAGCAAATAACAGCCTGTGCTTATGAGGATGTGGGGAAAGAGGAACCTTACACACCGTGGGTGGAAATATAAACTCTTTTAGCCAGTTACGGAAATCTGTATGCAGGTTCCTCAAAAGTCTAAAAATAGATATACATAGACAGGCAGTGTAGGGAACAACCTTTGGAAAAATAAGTCCTGGGACCAGACACAATCTGCAACATCCCAGGCTCCTGGGGGTAATTTGTGGTCAGGCGCTTCTGGTAGAGAGTTAAATAAGGTCTGCTCAAACCAGCTAGGGTTGGGTATAATAAGCACAATGAGAAATAATCTGTCCTTGAAATGACTTATCAGGAAACCCTTCTATTTACCACCATCTTTTCTGTATGGCTTAAAATTATGGGATGTATGTCTATTCCTGTACAGGTTGTCCAAAGTTAAATAACAGCTCATTTGTCAGTCAGGGTAAGGATCCAACCAATCCTGACCCCCGGGACCATCTCCTCCCTCTTCCTAAACTCATGTAAAAGATGTCCAGAGAAGAATGTAGGGCTTCTCAGCCATCTTGCCTGAGCCTGGAGAGATGGGATGGATGGATGGATGGATGGATGGGTGGATGGATGGATGAATGGGTGGATGGATGGATGGACGGATGGATGGGTGGGTGGGTGGATGGGTGGACGGATGGATGGATGGATGGGATAGATGGATGGATAAATGGATGGATGGATGGACGGATGGATAGATGGATAAATGGATGGATGGATGGACGGATGGATGGATAAATGGATGGATGGATGGATGGATGGATGGATGGATGGCATGGATGGATGGATGGATGGATGGGATAGATGGGTGGATAAATGGATGGATGGATGGATGGATGGATGGGATAGATGGATAAATGGATAGATGGATGGACGGATGGATAGATGGATAAATGGATGGATGGATGGACGGATGGATGGATGGATGGATGGATGGATGGATGGATGG
>CM052717.1:60764641-60811232 GCA_028551405.1 Uromys caudimaculatus | reverse complement strand
GGATGGCATGAATGGATGGACGGATGGATGGATGGACAAATGGATGGATGGATGGATGGATGGATGGATGGATGGGATAGATGGATGGATGGATAAATGGATGGATGGATGGATGGCATGGATGGATGGAAGGATGGATGGACAGATGGATGGACAGATGGATGGATGGATGGATGGATGGATGGATGGATGATTGTCTTTGGAAACAAACCTTTAGCTGTCAACTGTGCAAACTTCTTCAGTCCTTTGATTAGCTTGCTAAGAACCTAGAACCCTGGTAGGTCTCAGAGAGCCATGGTGCTAATAATGTTGACTTGACTGGATCTAGAATTACCAAGGAGATGAGACTCTGGGTGCTCTGAGGACCACGTGGATTAGGTTAACTGAGGCCAGAAAGCCCAACTTAATTGTGGGAGGTAACTTCTCATGGGCTAGAGTTGAAGAAACAAGAGAAAGTGGGCTGAGAAAGAGCATTCAGTTCCCTCTGCTTCCTGACTGTGGGTGAATGCAATTCGCTGCTGCAGGTCTTCGTCATGACCTCCCAACATGTTGGACTGTACTCTAGTCACTCCTGTAGGTAGTTTGTTGTTGCAACCGTAAGATGAGTTACCAAGACACCTGGGAACACTAGGACCCAACTATCCTGTCTTGGATATGTGCCTGAAGGAATAGAAGGCACTCATCACCAGAGATGTATGAGCACTCATGTTGTTTGCTGCACAACCTATGGAAGCCAAGTCACAGAACCAGTCTAAGTGCTCGATGGTGGCTGCAGAGAATGTGGCATAAATATAAACAGAATTTTATTCAGCCACAAAGAAGAAGGCAATCATGTCATTTTTTTCCCCAGGAAAATAGATGGAGCCGGAAATCATGATGTTGAACAAAATAAGCTAGACTTGGGGAGTTTAAAAAAAAAAAAGACTTGTGTTTTTCCTCATATTTAGAGTCCAGCTTTAGAAAATAAAATAAAACAGAGACAAGACACAGAAGTGGAAGGGGAAATACTGTGGAAGATTGAAGGCTCAGCAGAAGGGAGAGGCACAAGAATGGGTTGAGCAAAGTACATGGTGTACATGAGCAAAAATGTCATTTGAAAGTCATTGTCTTATACTTGTGACTTATAATCATAGATAGCCAGATATATTTATGACTATACACTAGTAAAATCCTGCAGCTGGAGAGATGGTTCATCGGTTGAGAGTGCTTGCTATGAAAGCACTCGGTCGGGCCATAGTTCAGAACTCAGCAGCCCTGGAATAAGCCTGCCACAGTTTGTCCCAGATCTGTAACCCCAGAGACAGGGGGATCACTTGGGCTTGCTGGCTGCTGCCTAGCTGGACAATGCAAGCTCCAGGTTCAGAAAGAGACCCTGCCTCCAAAGGAATAAGGTTGAAGGTGAGAGGAAGACACTGGATACTTCGCTGGGAAACCAGGCTGGGCATGCTGACCAGCAGAAGTGGACTTGGGATAAGACTAGAAGTATGTTTGAGGGCTGGGGGAGGCTGCTTGTTCTGGAGATGACATTGTGGGAGGGTGTGGCCAAGAGGGGCGTGGCCAAGCCTGGACAGCACAGGCAAATATTCTGTGCTGACAGAAGTTATGAGGCCTGGCCACATCTCGAGTGAGGGTAGCTGAACATGAAGGATGTAAGCCAAGATGGAAGAAACAGACTTATTTCTCTAACAACCTGGGCTCAGCAAAGAGAGGTCAGACCTGGTAGGTTCGTAGAAGGCTTTTTTTTTTCCCTAGCATGAGGATAGGGAAAATGTGCCTGCTTCCTGCTGGTGATCTCTAGGCCCTGGGTGACTTAGTAGTGTGGCAACTTGTCTGTGAGGGGGCCCAAGCTTGTCACTACAGCTTGCCCAATCCTTGTGGGTAGGTTGGATCTCTTGTGGAGCTCTGGGCCTCCTAAGGGGAACCCATGGACCAAGGACAGTATGACTTCAGCAGGGAATTCCAACGTGGACACAAAAACACTAATTTTCACAGACTCTGCCTTGGGAGCATCTCTGTGGGGGATTACAGCCCTAGCCAGGCACTGGCCCCATCGAGTCTGGAGTCCCAACCCCAAAGAGGTGCCTTTCCGATTGCTGAGGGAATACTGTGAAGCTCTTTCACCTCCTTGCTCTCCCCCTTCCCCCTCCTGCCCCCCCTTCCCCTTTCTTTCTATCCCAGGGTGATCTTTAAAATCCCAGAATATGGCAAGAAGCCTCTAACAAGGGGAGAGAGAATTAAGCCAAATTAATTACACCAAAATAAGAGGAATTAGGCTCCATTTAAGCAGGTAGCAGGAAAGTCCGCGCTGCTCTCTCTCCCTCCTGGAAGGAGCCCGCATCAGCTGCTTGGAGCCGAATGGAAGGGCGACATGGCTGTGCTGGTTCAGAGCAGCCCACCTCCCTCGTTTGCCATCTTCTCCTGGATGGGGATTATGGGTTTGCAGGCGGCTGACCATGGTTGAATTTTATCATTATTAAGGTTCAGTGCTAACCTCCTCCTCTTATTTCCTTCCCATTTAAAGTTTCAGGGATAATAAATTCTTTTGATTTAGCAATTACAGAAGAACAGAATTAGTCCATCGAAGCCTTGAGAACTTAGGAGAATGGGGACCCAGTGGGTTTTTGTGGAGCCAGGCAAGCACAGGCCTGCCTCCCAAGGATCTGGGGGAAATGGTGCTTTAAATCTGAAACTGGATGAGCTTTCTTTGGGGACTAACTCTTGCTTCTCTGGGTAAACAGAAAATTAGTTATGTTTGTGGGTGACATGTTCTTGAAGTCAATTGTGCTAAACCACTGTACTGAAGTACATCATACAGACTAGTCTAGGGCTGTGCTCTCCCATCTATAACACTGAGTTGGCCAGGAATAAGAATAAACAATAAGAATTTTATATCATTTCATTCATCTTCTTTTTGGTGTTACACTTGCAAAGTGCAATATAGTTTTAGAAAACACAATGCTATAACCAATCCATGACACAGAATGATGTGTGTGTGTGTGTGTGTGTGTGTGTGTGTGATCAAAGGAAAATGTGGGGACGATGAGAGGTGCTTTGATAGGGATGCCAGGGCAAATCCCCGCCTAAGATGTTTGTTCTTTTTGAGTTGGTAGAGGCCCAAGCAAATGTGCAGCATCACCGGACCAAGGCCACCTCCCAGGGTCACCAAGGAACCTTGCAGCAGAAGTTGCGAGGCATGGTCACTGACCAGTTCTTTGCTAGTGCTTCTTTGGGCTGGCTGGAGGCTTGGCTTCCAGAACGCTGGGCCCTGCTGGGAAGATGTAGAGCATCAGGGCACGGAAGGGCTCTCTGGAGAGTCTGAAGGGACCAGGACAGGGGCTCTTGCAGCTTCCTGGTTTAGGAGACAGCCTGGTCTGTAAAAGTAACAATGAGCCGGGCAGTGGTGGCGCACGCCTTTAATCCCAGCACTTGGGAGGCAGAGGCAGGTGGATTTCTGAGTTCGAGGCTAGCCTGGTCTACAGAGTGAGTTCCAGGACAGCCAGAGCTACACAGAGAAACCCTGTCTCGAAAAACCAAAAAAAAAAAAAACCAAAAAAACCCACAAAAGTAACAATGAGATGAGGCACCCTGGATTCTCAGCTTTACCTCAAATCACTCAGCAAACAATGAGCTAATTTGCCTGCCAGGCTTACCTGCCGGGGTGGGGGTGGGGGGTGGGGGTGGAGGGGGTGGAGGGGTTGGAGGGGTGAGAATCCAGTTGTCTCTGAGAGCTTGAGGGTAGAGGTCTTAGAAGCCAGAGCCACTTGCCTCTCCTAGACTGATGTGCAGAACCAACAGTGTGGTCACAGCTCTGCCGTCTGTCCATCACTCTTCCTGCTCCAGGCGCAGGCACGCACGTGTGAATGTGCACAGGCGTGTGGACACGGGTACGAATGAAACATGGATGAACTCAGGAGAAAGCCAACTGAGCACAATTCTCTGCTCTTCTTGCCCTGGCTTGAACCCACTCTCGCCCTCAAGGCTTCTTTATAGGACGGGCTGCACTCACTCTCAAACTATGAGCCAAAGCAAACTTCCCTCACCTAAGGTATTTCCTGTCATGCATTCAGTCATAGCAGTGATTAAAACAACTAATAACAGGGGCTGGAGAGATGGCTCAGCGGTTAAGAGCACTGACTGCTCTCCCAGAGGTCCTGAGTTCAATTCCCAGCAACCACCTGGTGGCTCACAACCATCTGTAATGGGATCCGATGCCCCCTTCTGGTGTGTCTGAAGACAGCTACAGCATACTCGCATACATAAAATAAATAAATAATTATTTAAAAAACCAACTAACAACCTATGTTGGTTTTCTCAGATATTTGTCAAAGACTAAAAGTCAGTTGACACATAGCCATGGACCTAGATTATGGTTGATAAACTTATGCTCATCTGGTGCTGTGTTGCCAAAACTGGGCTTTTAAGGAGCTGAGTGTGCACCAATCTGGCCAGCCTGACACAGGGCCAGTGCTCATTAAACACCACTCAATTTTATCAGAGGATGTGCACAAGCTCTGTGTGCCAGTGTATGGTCTTATGGGTAAGCAAGCATGTGAGTGTGTGTGCTGTGTATATGTGCAGGTGAGTGTGTCTGTGTGCACATGTACCTGTGTGGATATAGTGTGTGTGTGTATTCTATGAACTGAATGTTGGTGTCTCCCAGATTCATTTGTAGAAACCCCGCCTCCCAGTGGTGTTTGGGGTGGAGCCCATGGCGATAACTGACCTTAGGAGAGATTATGATGACGGGTATTAGACCTTTGTAACAAAAAGAATAGACCCAAGAACAGGATCACTGTCCCCAAAATGGAAAGACACAGTAAGAAAGCACTCAGCCATGTCTTTGTTCTATTGCTGTGACAAAATGACACGAACAAGGTGACTTCTAAAAGATGGTATTTAATTGGGCTTTAGGTTTTAGGGGGTTGGAGTCCATGATGGCAGAGCAATGACATGATGGCAGGGACAGCTGAGAGCTCACACTCTCAAACTTCAAGTGGGAGGCAGGAAAAGCACCCTGAGAATGATGTCTTTTGAAACTTCAAAGCCTTCCCTTCGTGACACACTTCTTCCAACAAGGCCACACCTCCTAATCCTTCTAGAACAGTTCCATCGACTAGGGACTAAGTATTAGTATATGAGCCTCTGGGGGTCATTCTGGGAAGTGTCCTGTCAGACAGTCAGCATCTTGGTCTGTCAGAACCTTAATCTTAGACTTTCAGTTTTCAAAACTGTAAGAAATAGGTGTGCCTGAGCCCCAGTCTACAGAGCTTTGCGATGTCAGCTTGGCTGACTAAGATGTTGGGACATACAATACAGAATGTGTGTGTTTGATGAGAGAGTGGGTGGATGACTGTGTGGAAATTTGGATGCCTGTGTGTTGACGTTGTTTCCCAGAGCCCAGATGCTTCAAGGGCTCTTCCCAGGCTGTGGAATCTGAGTCTTCTGGGCTGGCTCAGGATGGAAGCAGGACCATGTGGCCTCCTGGAAGAAAAGTAGATAGAGTTTCTAGGGAGCCAGTAGGAGCCGCTTTAAGCCCAGCATACAACCTGGGTTGGCCTGAGTGTTTTGAGGGAACAAGGAAGTAGGGACCCTGTTTGGACCCATGCAGATCCTGCTGGCAGGACGCCTATGGGGTCTCTTCTGGTGTACTTCCAGCATTCCACTCAGACACTGGACACCTTGCCCTTGGGGAACTGGTGGATGCTACTGTATTAGGGACAGAGAGTCTAGTGATGTGAAATTGCCGCAAACCGGAGCCTGGATGGAGAGTCACAGCTGCAGCCCTCAGGCAGACTAGGTTTCTGAGAAGGCTCTGAAAGTGTGTGCATGTGGGTAGAGCATGGGGCTTTTCAGCTTGCCTGCTTCCGAAGGGAACTGAATACATGTGGCATCTGGACACCAAACGAGGACCTGTTTGTTTGTTTGCTGAGGGAACAGCAGTAGGGGTGGGCAGCAAGGGCTGTCAATAGCTTGTTCTTATTTGAGACAGAAAGCGCTGTGAGCCATGGAAGGGGTAGATAGAGCTTTCTTGGGACTGAGGGGAGGAGAGTGTAGACTATTCTCTCCTGGTCAGGGTCAGGAAGCACGTTAGCTTTCTATCAGATGCCCCCATGTCCAATGGCAGCCACATCCTTGATGTAGGCAGCAAGCAACTAGCTTGAGCACTCATAGGTTTTGATAATAAGGTCCCACAGCTAATGGGGTTGCAGGAAGACATGCAGAGAAGATCCTAGCCTGAAGGTAGACTCTTGACTCCCTTACAAGCAGGTGGACCCCGGTCATCTGTTACCTCGACTGCTGCCTGGCCCTTCCTAGTAGGTCACAGCTATTCCTGGAAGCTTGCCCACCAGCCTGATCTGACAGGTCAACCTGTGTCAGGCCACACCAGAGTCATTTCGTGCCAGATGTGTGGAAGACCTCTGGAAGAGCAAAAGGCCCAGGTCTGCGAGGCAAGAATTCACCTGGCACTGGGACCACCAGGTATATCCCTGAGCTGCGTCCCTCTAGCAGGCATCTGTTGGGTAACACATGCCCCGAGCAGACACTTTATTTAACACACAGCAGGCAGACACCCCAGGGAAACCGTACTGTCACGACTCAACCTCTCAGAGATGCCATGGCAATTTAAAAAAAGTATAAGTTCTGTACACTTTTTGTCACATCTCCGATGTCCTTCCGCCCACAGAAGCTGTCAAATAAAAATTAATTTTGCTTTAAAAAAAAAAAACACCGTGCATATTTTTGACACTCTATGTCTGTTCATTTGCATGGGACACGCTCTTCCATAATGAATCATCGTAATGCTTAAATTAAACACAGTAAAAGAATGGTTAATGCCATAGCACGCTGACAGTTTAACCTGGCCAATATTTTTATTGCCTTGTACAATAAACCTAACAGAGCACAACTTGCTTTTGACTGGTGGAAAATCGGTTATGAACCGCCGGGGAACGGCCAATTTTTCAAACGCAGCCATTCAGTCATACCAGGGCCACTAAGACTTCTTTCCTCCTATACACTATTGCTGTTATAATCTTTTGAGGACATTTTATCACAGCAATAACCGCCTCAGAATCGGCCTTTACTGCAGTTAACGACTGGACAGCTGGAGCTGTTACTGGCCTTGGCTTTGCCCCTGGCTATTAGCTAACAAACCAGTTGTTATCTGCAGGTAACAACCAATTTCTTGAGGAATTTTCTTGATAAAACGACTCACTGGATGTAATTTTCTTTCCCTTTCTGTCCTCTCATCTGGCATCTCAAGGATCTAGTGGTAAGAAACAAGAGGCTGGTGGCGCCCTAGCTCCCAGGTGGGAGACCCCTAAATCCCCGCCCCCACCTGAAGCCACTCCCATGGATGACAGGAGAGGATCTCTCTGCTGAGGTAGCCAGACAAGGAAGAGATCTTAGTGTCTGTGAGTTGCTGAGCCCTCGTGAGGCAGATCCATGCTTCCAGAAACCCGTGGGAGTTTAAGATGAAGCACAAACCAGAAGGGGAACCCCAGACAGAGCCTAGCATGTTGACGCATGCCTCTAACTCAGCGCTCCTCAGGTCGGGGAGAGAGGATTAGGAATTCAAGCTCTTTTTGAACTACATCATGAGTTCTAGGTCAGCCCAAGCTGATAGTAAAGAGTCTCAAAAATCAAATCAACGAATGAATAAATAACAGTTGGTAAGTTATTCAGGCTCGGAGAGTTGACAGTTACTCCGCGTGGGACAGATCTCTGTCCCTACATTTACATATCTTCCTTCATTTGTGCAACACTTTTGATCACCCATGAGACATGTGTGTTTTTAAAAAGAATTTAATTGTGTGTGTGTGTGTGTGTGTGTGTCGTGGCCAATGAGCCGAGGTCAGAGGATAATTTTGTGTCGTCTATTTTCTCATCCCTCATCTGAGGCCTGGGAATGAAACTCAGGTCATCCGATTTGGCACAAGCCCTTTTTACTGGCTGAGCACTTCTCCAGCTCAACCTCTGAGTATTTTTAACGGATGATTAGAGGAAGGAAATTTTATCTTTTTTACAATGAACATTTTTTTTTTTTTTTTTTGACAAGATCAGCAAATGTAGGCACCAGCACCTGTGCTAAGTCATAGTCAGGATCAGGGATGGTCTTTATAGGTAAAATTCAAAGACAGAAAGCCAAACTTGGACACAGAAAGCCAAACTCAGCTTAAGCTGCTTGGGAAGAGGAAGCTCACCCTCAGTGCCCTCAGGCTCCCTGCAGATCCTTCTGCCTCTCCTTGCTCCAGAGAAGGGCGGCATCTTGCTTCATCTGTGGCTGCCTGAGCATCCTGGTCCTCTGGGAAGCAGATGGGTGCTTCAGTCCCAGTGACAAAGCACTATGGCTCTTGCCTACTCCCAGCAATCTGACACTCCGAAGGTTGATCAATGTTTACTGTGTGAGATTAAGATTCCTGAAATCACAGTGTTGATTACACTAACTTTACACGTGCATCTTTAACAAGCAGGGCAAAACAAAAAATTAATGTTCTTAAAAGTGAAGTAAGATGTTTTTTCCCTCTACCCTGAAGAGAAGACCAATTAAAATCACTTCAAAAATTTTTAAATGAGTTTTAATTTAACAGAGTGGAATTCTTTTAAGAATGTGAGTTCTGCTAAATATTTGGAATCATCGTAAAATCATGCTTACAGAAAACCCACATTGCTTGTAAATTAAGTAAGAAGATTTAAAAGAAACCTTGAATTGACTTTTAAATGCTCTTTTAGGTGACTCCCCTGGGGGCAAGGTCTAACTTCTGAGGATCACTTTGGGCAAGCCAGAGGGTAAACCATTTATTGACTACAGCTAGAATGAACCAAAAACCCAAGTTGCTGAGCACATCTGTGAGGGATTTTTAGCTGATTGGATCTTTTGAGGTGGGAAGACCCATCTTAAATCTAGATCACTCAGGATTGGAAGACCCACCCTAAATCTGGGCCACACCTTCTCATGGCAGCCTATATAGAGGACATGGAAGAAGGTAGCTCTTGCTTGACTGGCTTTACAGTTTACTTCTTCAGGATTCTGGTGGACACTGAAGACCAATAGATACCGGTCCTTCTGGACTCTTGAACTTCCTGTTGGGAGAGACACTGTTGGACTAGCTGGTCCACATAGATATATATTCATCTTTTCATCTCTGATACTCTAGGGAAACCCCGAGCACCACATTTCCAGGGATTCTCCAATTCTGATATTGCCCTGGACTAAAGTGGACTTGTGATTTTAGATCATTGAGAATTTCATAAACTCCACTCTTTAACCTTTTGTAAATGACAAAAAGTGCATCACATTTTTAACACTTCTGACTATTCTTCACTAGCCTGGCCCATAAAGCTCATCTTTTCCAAATTTAAGCAAAAAAAAAAACCAAAAAAACAAAAAACAAAACAAAAAAAAAAAACCCACCAAACATGAAGTGCTTCAATAAATTTAAATTGGCATATGTTACGCATATCAATGGGAAATAATTCCAGCATTAGAGGCTGCTAGTGGCAAGCTAGGGTGAGCAAATGGGAGCCTTCATTGCCACAGGATTGATTTTTAATGACTTCCTATTGATTGGGTACCTTTTAAACCTGATGGCCTCAGGTTGATTTTGCATAAGTATCACACGGGGTCTTTGACCTATGCTTGCTCTATCCAGGGCACATGGGAGGTTGCTTTCTTTGTCTTTCTAAGATGGTCTCCTCAGAGGATGCTGGTTGGGATATGGGAGGCGCCAGACATGAACACTGAATGGACCACACTCCAGAATAGCGGAATGTTGCTCAAGACTCTAGCAGGTGTATCTAACAGCATCCAACTGGGGCCAAGAAGAAATTTATGGTAGCCAAAAGTCTTTCCGTGGACCAAGGAAGGCTGAGCTCAGAGACTACCCTCTTCTTCTCATTCTCCTCTTCCCTCATCTCCCCCGCCTTGCTTTTTAGTGGAGGCACTTTCAGGTGATGTTTTTAGTACTCAGTAGCTCCTGCCAATTCTATGATTGCATTCTCACAGTTCCAAGTCCACTAGAGAGGGATGTTGTCATGATACTGCAAAAGAGGCTCAGGTGTGTAAACCTCACTGAACTAACTTTGGTGACAAGCTCCTCTCTGGGCAAGTCCCCAGGGTCAGGGCGACTTGGAGTTCTGATTGGACACAATCCCACTCCCAGAGGCAAGACTAGAATGCAGTCCTAAGTCAGAAATGGATGAGGGGACAGTAGGAGTCTTGTTCTGAGGCACGAAGGTACTAAGGTCTGCTATGCCTTTGGTTCCATCTGTTGGGTGAAATGGTAGGTCAAAATCATTTGAAAGTCTGAGTGCAATATAAGGGGAGCTTAGGGATATCACATAGAAAGTAGAAACCTGAAAGACTCTATCTAGACAGTGGGGCTACCCATGATGGAAGTAAGGAAAGCACACAGCACATCCTTCTTGCCTGATGTGGAAGTACTTAGCAGAAAAACCCCATACCTAAAATACATGGAGCATTGACTATAGTTGGGTAGGGATACTAGTTGGCTTTTTTAACACTGTGATAAAATACCGGAGACTATAAACTTATAAGGAAGGAAGGTTTATTATTCTCTAATGGTTGAGGTTTCATTTTATAAGTATTCAATGCAATTAGTTCTGGTGTATGTATGGTGGATACCTGTGCTTAATGGGGTAGAATTAAAATGAAGAAGAGAAGGAGACCAGAGTTCCACTATCTCTTTCAGGGACATGTCTCCTGTGCTTGTTAGCTTTTGCTTTTCACCCTGAGAAGGTGTGGTGGCCCATAGGGATTGGTACTGTTAGGAGGTGTGGCCTTGTTGGAGGAAGCGTGTCACTGTGAGGATGGACTTTGAGGTCTCATGTATATGCTCAAGTCTGGCAAGAGACAGTCTCTGTTGACTGCAGTCGGATCACGATGAGAACTCATGGCTCCTTCTTCAGCACCATGTCTGTCTGGATGCTGCCATGTTTTCTGCCATGATGATAATGGCCTGAACCTCTGAACCTGTAAGCCAGCCTCAATTAAATGCCCCTTATAACAGCTGCCTTGAGCATGGTGTCGCTTCTGAGCAATGCAAATCCTAACAAAGACAGAAGGTAGTTCTGGGTAGTATAAGAAAGCAGGCTGAGCAAGCCAGCAGGCAGCATTGCTCTATGACTTCTGCTTCAGCTCCTGCCTCCAGGTTCCTAGTTTACTACTTAGTTCTTGCTCTGACTTCCCTCAGTGATGGATTATGACCAGAGACTGTAAGATGGGAAAAAACTGGTAGATAGGGATTTAGCTCAGTGTTAGAGTGATTGCCTAGCAAGTCCAAGACCTTGGTTCAATCCTCAGCTCTGAGAAAACGAAAACAAACAGCAGCAGCAGCAACAAACACACACACAACAAAAACCAACAATGTAACTGACATATACAACCAGTGGGGCATGGTGGCACACAGGTTTACTCCCAGTACTCTGGAGGCACAGGTAAGCAGAGCTCTGTGAGTTTGAGGCCAGCCTGGTCTACAAAGAGTTCTAGGACACCCAGGACTGAAATCATGTCTTGAAAAACTTATCAAAACAGGACAAAACAAAACAAAAACAAGAAAGAAACAATGAAACAAACAAACAAAAAAAAACAACAAAAAAAAACAAAAAAAAAAAAAAAAAAAAGGAAAAGGAAAACCTTCTCTTCCCTAAGTTGCTATTGGTCCTGATATTTGTCATGGCAAAAGAAAGCAGACTAGAACACCCCCAATGACCTAACTTCCTCCCGATAGGCTTCACCTACTAAAGGCTTCATCACCTCACAGTAATGCTATTGTCTGGGGGAACAAATCTTTTGCAGACAGTCTTTGGGGAATGTTTCAGATGCAAAACCCAGCAGGCACTGAGGGGGCTATAAAGCTGGGCAGAAGAAACAGAGTGCTAGAATGTGGCAAAGCATTTGGCATGGCTGTCACATATGGTGATTTGGGAAATGAGACACAAGCACCCAGCTCCTGAGGATAGTGTGGAGGAGGAGATGCTTATGGTGCCTGCTGGCTGCATTTGGCAAGGTGCTAAAGATAAAGATGAGCTTCAGTTATTTCATTCACAAGTAGGAAGGAAAAAGGCAACATTTCCACAACTTAAAAGGTTCCAAGAAGCAATAGGAAAGACAAATTAGAAAACACTTTTGATAACAAAGGCTTATGGAAAACTTAGCCTAATGGAAACAGAATGAAGGGCCCAGCTGATAGGTTGTTTCAAACCTCAGGTGGGTTGACAGGTTTCAGAGTGGAGGCTAAGGGAAGGTGTGGGGTCCCTTGAATACTTTCAACTGATCAAAACCATTAAGATTTATTTATGCAAGTATGTGTGCCTACATGAGTTTATATGCATCATATGTATGTAGTACCTGTGGTAGCCAGTAGAGGGCATCAGCTCCTGGATCTGGAACTACAGATGATTGTGGGCAGCCATGTGTGTGCATTCGAGCTGAATCTGGGTCCTTTGCAACAGCAGCAAGTGTTCTTAACCACAGAGTCATCATCTCTGCATGCTCAAAACTCAACGAAGGTGTGGAGTATCTAGAATGCTTTCAATTGATCACAAATTTAAATGGAAGAGAAAAATAAGATGAGATCTCTACCCCCCCCCCCCAAACAATATTGTGCAGGTTAGTTTTTTCTTTTTTGTCAACTTGACACAAAAAGAGTTACCTAGGTAGAGGAACTCTCAACTGAAGAATTGCCCCCACCACATTGGCCCCTCAGGCATGTTTGCTGAGCTTTCTATTGCTGAATGATTGATGTGGGAGGGCCCAGGCCTCCAGGCACAGTGCTATCCCTGGGCGTTGGTCCTGAGTTGTGTAAGAAAGCAGTATAAGTAAGTCATGGGGAGCAAGCCTGAAAGCAGTGCTCCTCCATGGCTCTGCTTCAGTTCCTGCCTCCAGATTCCTGCCTTGAGTTTCTTTCCCCAACTTCTCGCAGTGATGGACTATGACACGAGAAAGTATGAACCAAATAAACCATTGCCTCCCCAAGTCATTTTGACATGGTGTTTATCACAACAATGGAAAGCAAATCAGGACGAGGCTCAAGCCGTGTATTATGAACATAAGGGGAGGTGTGTGGAGCTGGGAAAAATGACTCTCCCACACAACAGGAAAGGAAGCAGGTCAGAGGTAGTCTCTGCTGTGTCCACCACAGGGATGAAGCTGCAGGATGACCACCTAACCCCACATCTAGAGAGAAACGGGAACATGTAAGGAGATGAGCTTGCTCAGCTACAGCGAAGGCCACCAGGCCCCGGCGTAATAGAGATGCGGGTGGAGGCTGCATGAGGGCTGGAGGAACTAGGTGAAGCCCAGGGTGCCTTCTGGGAAACCAAATATCTCAGTGTGAGCTTTTTCTCCACTGCCTAGAAAGATAGGGGGACTCTCCAAGAGTTTCCTTTGTATTTCCCAGAGGAGGGAAACAACTATGCAAAAAGGCTATGAGGTTATCTACACCCAGGCTAGTTCTTTGCATCTCTCCTTCCGAACAAACGTCTTATTTTGCAGAGAATCGGGCATGAAAAACCTGCTGCATTTAAGAAACTAGGAAAATCTACCACAGCTGGGATGAAACGGCAGGAAAAAGTCCTCTAGCTCAGGGGGAAGAGCTGGAAAGGCACTCATCAGAACCTGTCACCAGGGCCTTTAGAACCTGTGTCTGCTCAGTTACAATAGAGATGTTTGAAGCCCCTTGTACCCTGGGGAGGCCGTTATGACAAGCAGCCTCTAAGTTAACCTACTTCCTGATAAGAAGTGACACAAACCTAAACCCCACTTTATAGCTCAGAAGAAAGAAAAGTTGTCCATGTCTACCTCAGACAGTGTCCAAGGTGCCAGTCCACAAAAGGAATGGCACACAGAAAGAGTGTCTGCCACACAAATGTATATTTAAAGAATATAACGGAAAAGGTGCACAGCGTGTAAGATCTAAGGGGTCATTGCCGGAAAGGGTGGGAGCTCTAAGAAAAACCAGGAGAGGGCTGGGAGCTCCAAGAAGAAAGCAAAGGGCAGCTCTTAGAAGGAGCACGGCAACACATGAAGACTGTTATAGGCTCCTGAGGGATCAGGAAACCCCACAGCAGAGAGGGCTTGAGGACAGGCCAGAACATAGCATCTATGAAAAAATACAAGGGAGGAGAAGACAGAGAGGGCAGGACAGACAAGGTGTTTGAAGAAACAGTAACTAAATAAATACAGTAACTAAATATAATAATGAAATATAATAACTAAATAATATAATTACTAAATATAATAACTAAGTAAATAACTACAGATCTGAATGTAATAACTAAATAATATGATAACTAAACATAATAACTAAATAAATAACTATAGACCCGAAAATTTCAGGCATTAAATGCACCTACCCACAAAAAGTCAGAACAAAATAAAAAAACCAAACCAAATAAATCAAGTAGATGCGTTACATTCCGCCCACTGAAAACAGAGCACAAAATCCAAGCGGTATATCACATATGAAAAAAACCAAAAACCCAAGGGTACTTACCATCAGAAATTGGGTAAACCAGAAGAAAATGCGGTGGCAGCCTCAGAATGGTTTAAAAAGGGTCTACCTGGAATTCTGTACTCAGTGAAAATATTTTTCAAGATATAGAAGACTATTTTTTTTTTAAATAAACTAGAATTAGGGAAGCTCCTTCTGGAAGATTTAGGTTAGAGGGTATCAAGGGGGGCTTTGGCCGCTGATACGAGATTTGGAAGTGCCTAGGAAGGAGAGTGAGTGAGAACAAAGACCTGTTCTACGGAGATGTAGCCCAAGCATTTGCTCTTACACAGGTATGCATTGCACGTTGAGGCTATCACACCCATGTCCCTGGCTCTTCCTTGTTCTCAGTCCCCTTTGCTGCCCTAGGCAGTCGATCCTCTACTTTCATGCCATGCACACATCTGTGTAAAATCTAGGAACCGTTAGTGAGATTGGCTTATTTTGCTAAATATGTTTATCTTTGGTTTTATTCATTTTCTTACAAATGACATAACTTTGTTCTTTTTTATGGATGAAAAGTAATTCAATTATGTATGTTTATCACGTTTTTCTTTATCCATTCCTCTTGTGCTGACTAGGTTGCTGTTTTTTTTTTTTTTTAATTTTTAAAGGTTTTAGCTAAAACATTATGTGTATGAATGTTTTGCCTGCATGTATATCTCTATACCATATGTACGCATAGTGCTCTCAGAGGCCAGAGAGAGTTTCAGATAGCCTGGACTGGCGTTACAGATGCCATGAAGCTCTGTGTGGGTGATGGGAATCAAACTTAGGTCCTCTGGAAGAGCAGCCAATGCTTTTAACCCCAGGGTCATCTCTGCAGCCCCTGTCATTTGGGAAGAGGGAACTTCAACTGAAAAAGTGCCTCCATCAAATTTGTCTGTGGGCAAATGTGTAGGTGTGTTCTTGGTTGGTGGTTGATGACTGACGTGGAAGGCAAGGCTCACTGTGAGTGGTGCCGTCCCTGGGCTGATGTGTAAGCCGAGCAAGCCATGGTGAGCCGGCTAGTAAGCATCACTCCTCCGTGGCTTCTGCATCAGTTCATGACTCTAGGTTCCTGCTCTGGGTTTCTTTGATGATAGACTGTGATGTGGTGGAACTGTAAGATGAAGTAAATAAACCCTTTCCTCCCCAAGTTGTTCTGATCCTGGTGTTCCATCACAGCAATAGAAAGCATACCAAAACAGCTTTGTGTTGGACACCTAGGGTGGTTCTGTTAGCTCTGGGAGGGACTGACCCACAGCTACCCTCCCAAATGGGTTATTAGTGGCGACAGTGCCTCCAGATGGGCCACAAAGAGTTAGTATGTGGTGAGTGTTAAATAAAATGGAACACAAAGATGATTTGAGGTGATTGATTCCTGATGGGTTAGTTCAGGGCTCCCATAACAGGATGGGGGTTAGTGGTCCATACTAAGTAGGTCAGAATAAAACTACTTTATGCTTTCCTTTCCAGGGGAGCCTTTGCAGAATGCTGGTACCCTTTTCCTTAGTAAAAAAAAATTTCAATTTTAGGGGTCCTTGAGGTCCTACTCATATCCTTGCATCTTATACACAAAGAGTCTAAATGCTGGGTCAGATGAGTTCCCAAGAAAATCCCTCCCTCCTGAGGGAGGCAAGGTGGAGGGCTGGATGCTGGGAGATGAGAAGTACAGGCTGCTTCCTGCTGGGCCGTGTCCAGCTCTGCCGCTCCTCTCCTGGAGTGTATCCTTGCCATCTTACCTGTGAGCAGCTGTGTGGAGCAGTGAAGAAGAAGGACTTCTCCACAGGCTCCGCTACAGTTCCTGCCTCCAGCTTCTGCCTTCAGTTCCTTCCCCGACTCTCTTCCTTGATGAACCACGAGGTGGGACTGAAAGGGGAAATGGATCCTCTCCATCCCAAGGTGCTTTGGTTGCAGTGTTTTATTGCAGCAATAAAAACCCTAAGACAGTGTCCTTCTCAGGGGCGTCTATCAACCTCAGCCTAGCTTACCCAATTTTGCTGGCATATAGTTTTTCATTGTGGCTCTTTACATCCCTGATTTCATTTTGGTAAGCTCGGTAGTAATGTCTCATTTTTCATGTTTGATTCTAGTCATTGGAGGGCTCTTCTATAAATGATCAGTATCAGTTGAAAAGTTACCAAAATCATCATTCTAAAGAACTAGGTTTTGGTGTTATTGATTTTTTTTCTCTGTTTTTTCCTATATCTTGATTCATTAATATTCAATCTTCATTCTTTTTCTTTTTAGCTTAGTTTGGTTCTTATTTTTATAGTGTTTTAAGCTGAAAGAATAAGCTGGTTTTGGGTTTTCTGCATGCCTCATCTCACATGGCTGGGTCCCGGAAACCTGCCTGTAGTGATGAGGGACAGAGGGCTGACACCAGACACAGGTACAGAGAGAGTGGGAGCGGGTGGACCACGCGCATGCGCTCTGATGGACCGGCGCCACCAACCTGGAATCTCTGCACAGGGGCAGGAGTTAGCTCGTCTCCATAGGAAGTGTTTCTGTGGGAGCAGTCTCAGGTTGCTGTCATCCCGAGGAGGAAAGCTCTCTGGCTAGTGTTTTGCACACACTGCTAACATGGAGTAGAGACAGGCTTTGCCACTCCCATTTGTCTGAGGCATTGGAGTCCTTGACTTGGCCATGCCCATGCCAACCAATACACATCCCCTTGGAGCTTCATCAGCTCCCAACACCACCACCTCCTCGTCCTCGTCCTCGTCCTCCTCGTCCTCCTCGTCCTCCTCGTCCCCCTCGTCCCGCTCATCCCCCTCGTCCCCCTCGTCGTCGTCGTCGTTGTCGTCGTCGTCCTCGTCCTCCTCCTCGTCCTCGTCCTCCTCCTCGTCCTCCTCCTCCTCCTTGTCCTCCTCGTCCTCGTCCTCCTCGTCCTCCTCCTCCTCGTCGTCGTCCTCGTCCTCCTCCTCCTCCTCCTCCTCCTCCTCCTCCTCCTCCTCCTCCTCCCACTTTCTTCTTACTTCTCCTCCTAGGATCAAACCCAGGTCCTTGAGCATGCTAGGAAAATGCTTCATCACTAAGCTACAACTCCAGTCCTTCTTATTTATTTTGAAATGTTTTGTTTTATTTTTATATATATAGGCATTTTCCCCGTGTGAATGCTTGCATACCATATCTGCTCCTGGTGCTGATGGAGGCCAGAAGAGACCATCAGATCCCTTGGGATCAGAATTACCAACAGTAGTGAGCTGTCACGTGGATGCTGTGAACTGAACCCGAGCACTCTTCACCATCTCTTTAGCCTTCTTTCTCACTTTCTCTCTTTATTTTTAAAAGACAAGCATTTATAGCCATAAATTTGCCTCTAAGCATTTCCTCAACTCTATTGATACCCTGTTTTTTACTATTTCCTTTATGTTAATTTGTAATGTACTTTTTGGCTTCTTCTTTTTAAACTGAGATATATTTGATTTTTTGAAATTGTATGGATTTCCTAAATTGATTTCTAATTTTTATCACTACACATTAATTGTACAAAATGGCACTTCATGTGACATTTTTGTATGTACTTGAGTCATATTTACTTCTCTCCATCAGTCTCACTTATCACCAACTCCTGCAGGTCCCTTTCCTTTACCCTAACTTCTCTCTTCTGCTTGGATGCACTTCTTAAAATGTGATTTCTAATGTTATAGTGTGTGGTTACAGAGTGTATTTCATCTGACCCAATCCCAATGTGGAGGTTGTCTAGTGTATGGTGCGTTCTGGATAACGCTCATGTGTGTTTAAGAAGAGTGTATATTTTTCTCATGGGTGCATACTCTACAGATGCCTACGAAGTTTAGTTGATGTGGAGTGCTGTTCAATGTTCAGTTCTTTTATAGCTAGCTTGTTTTCCCATTTGTTCCTGAAAGTAGATTCTGAAGCTGTCTACTAAGACTGTTTGGTTGTCTGTTGATCTTCATTGATAACAGTTTTTGCTTCATATGTTTGTTGCCCTGTTGTTAGGTGTGTATATGTGTATTGTTATAGGCTCTGGATGGACTAACCTTTTACTGCAATTAAACAGCTTTTATTATAGCTTTTATTATAGGGTTTTTGTGTGTGTGTTCTTGTCTGTTTTATTTGATATCAATATGGCTCTATTTTCTGTTTTCTTATGGTTTCTGTTTGCAAGTATATATTAACATTTAAACAGTTTTAATTGAGTTAAATCTTTGAATGTAAATATGTTTTGTGATAGTATATAGTTAGCTTGTACATTTTTTGCCTAGGTAAATATGCTTCCTTTTTTCGATTGTTTAATCCACACACATTTAGCATTATAATCTGTATTAGTGAGAGTTCTCCAAAGGAACATAAATGATTTTATATATATGTGTATATATATATATATAATATATTATACACACATATATAAATTTATTTATTAGAAGGGGATTTCTTAGATTGGCTTACATAAAATGGTCTGGATAGTCCAACAATGGCTGTCTCACACTGAGGGAGCCAAGAATACAGTAGTTGTCCCTTCAGTGGGCCTGGATGTCTCAACGGTCCCGGGCACTGGGAGCCTGGAGGATCCCTGGAGAGCTGCTGGTCCTCAGTCTTTGTTGGCATCCTGAGAAGCTCGTTCTAATACGAAGGAAGACCTCTGCAGCAAGAATGAAGGCGGACATGCAAAAAGCAAAGCCTCTTCCTCCTTCCCCCCATTTCAGCTGTGTCTGTTCCCTCCAAATGCTCTGACCAAGAAAGGTCCTCACAGAAATATCCAGCAGCTTGTGCCTTAGCTGATTTTAGATTCAGTCAAACTGGAAACCGTGAGTAGCCATCACGTTATTGATGCAGTTAGACTTACAGTTGCCACCTGATCTGTTGTTTGCCCGTCACGATTTCTTACTGTATTGTTTTGCATCTCAATATTTGTAAATTAGAAATTTTAATTTCCTTAAACTCTATTCTGCTGTATTTTCTTGAGGTTTTTATTTTTTATTTTTGGTGTTCATTCTTGGGCAGACATTTTATCTCTTCATTTATCAAATGTTCTTCATGTGCATTCTCCATTGCAGTTAAGTGTAGACACATCACCGCTACAATGTTACAGTGTTGTTCCTGCTCTCCCTTGGTGGCATTGTTTTTTATCAATGTTCCATCTCTACACGTTACAAACTCAACAATTGCATTTTTTAAAAAAATAAATCTTATGTCTTTAAAGAGCCTGTAACAGGTCACCCACAGCAGAGCCTCTATGCTGTGACTGGGGAGTGGGAACAAGGGACCCTCCCCGAGCTGCTCAATTTCTGTCATTTGGAAACCACCTTCAGTACTGGCAGTTGAGGCACAATCGGAGACACCCATTCCTTGGCCCACAAAGATGGCCTTCTGTCTTGGGAGGTATGGTGGGAGGATGAAGGGACACTGTGTTCTTGGCTGTATCCGAACACAGTGCAGTTTCTACCTTTCTGAGCTGGGAGGAAGAAGGCAAAAAGAACGGGCTTAGTTCAAATGCAACAGACTCGTGCTGGGCCCGCTGCGATGCATTTGATAAATTGTCTGCATTTACAGTCTGCTTTAGAACACGTCTAACACTTTGGTTAGTCTTAAAAAAAATAATTTTCACTGGAGGATAAGCCTTTATCTCCTCATGAGGTAAAACTTTATGGATTCCAGATGAGTCATGCTATACATGAACTCAATGGAAGAAACGCTCTCAACTCAAGGGTAGCCATCAAATTCCCAAGGCTGCCATCATCCCCAGTGGCGAGTCATTGAATATTCTCTCCCTAAGACTGGGATTGAGGCAAGAGTGTTTCTCCCACTTCTTCAACAGGACCGTGGGAGCTAGTGCAATAAAGCGAGAAAAAGAAATAAAAGACAAATACATTAGAAAAAATGTGGGGAAATTTCTCTATTTTTATAGGACAAAATTATCAAGGTGGAAAATGATATACAATTTAGAAAACAATTTATGATGCAAATAAATGAATTTATCAAGGTTTGAGGATACAAGATCAACATACAAAATCAAATCACATTTCTAAATACTAGATCTGTAGGATTTTTTTTTTTTTTTTTTTTTTTTTTTTTTGGTTTTTCGAGACAGGGTTTCTCTGTGAAGCCCTGGCTGTCCTGGAACTCACTCTGTAGACCAGGCTGGCCTCGAACTCAGAAATTCGCCTGTCTCTGCCTCCCAAGAGCTGGGATTAAAGGTGTGCACTACCACTGCCTGGATGATCTGTAGGATTTTAATTCAAAATTTATAAAATAGAAGACTCATCATAGTATGAAACTGAAATATTTATATGTAAATCTGATAAAACAATTGTGTAAAAAGATCTGTATGCTGAAAGCTGTAAAACACTGAGGAAGGAAATTAGAGACTCAAATAACTGTAGAGAAATCCACAATTACAGGTTGGAAGACTCAATATCACTAAGATGTGAGTTCTTTCCAAATTGATCTAGTAGTCAGTCAACAACACTACTCAAAATCCTGTCTTTTGGAACAAATACTTATTAATCCCAATATTCCTTCAGAAAGGAAAAGAAAATAGAAAAGCTAAAATAATTTTGAAAAAGAACACAAAGTAGAGAACTCAAACAAAGTAGACAATTCAAGGCTCTTCGAGAAGCAGGTGGAATCCTGACATATTTATTTTTTATTTTTTTGAAAAAGTTACAGGAGTCAATAGAACAAAATACAGTCCAGAGAGCACTCTCACAAAAGACTTACACAATGATAAAATTTCCATTTAAGGGAGAAAGGATAATCTTTTTTTAAAAAATTGTGCTTAGACAACGAAAAGTTTCTATGTAAAGAAATGACCCTTGACCCAGACTTCACATCTCACACTCTCAAAACAGTTCACAATAGGGGGCTGAGAGATGGCTCAGTGGTTAAGAACACTGCCTGTTTTTACAGAGGACCTGAGTTTGATTCCCAGCACACGTGGTAACTCACAGCTATCTAGAACTCCAGTCTTAGAGGATCCAATGCCTTCTGGCCTCTGTGGGCACCAGGTATACACATGGTGCACAGACACACATACATGCAAAACCGCCTATACACATAATTATTTAATTGAAAAATACAACCTCCACAAAAAAAGCTCACAATTCAGAGATGTGAGACACACAGCTATAAACTTGGAAGAGAACACAGGAAAATGTCTGTGTCTGAGTTAGGATAGTGTCCAAATATGATGTTGAAAGTGTAACTCATAAGAGAAAAAAATGAGTTAAACTTCATTTTAAAATTTAAAAATTTCACATTTTAAAAAATTTAAAACTACACTGTTAGAATAATAAACAAGAAACATACTAGGGAAAATATCTGCAAATTTTTATTCTAGCAAAGACTTGTAGCAGGGTGTGGCGGCTCATGCCTATATTCTGAGCACTTAGGAGGCTGAGGCAGGAGGGTTCATATAAGTTTGAGGTCATCCTGGACTATGCTACAGAGTGAGATCCTGAAAATAGCAGCAGCAGCAGCAGCAGCAGCAACAAGGGCAGCAACACACACACACACACACACACACACACACACACACACACACACACACACACACATACACACAGAGTGTGGGGGAAGGACAGGGAGAGGGTGAGGGAGACGGAGACAGAGACACATAAAGATGCAGAAATACAAACGTGTGTTTGCACAGGGAAAGCACCTGTACGGGCTGGTTTTGTGTGTCAACCTGACACAAGCTGGAGTTATCACAGAGAAAGGAGCTTCAGTTGAGAAAATGCCTCCATGAGATCCAGCTGTAAGGCATTTTCTCAATTAGTGATCAAGGGGGGGAGGGCCCTTTGTGGGTGGTGCCATCCCTGGGCTGGTAGTCTTGGGGTCTATAAGAAAGCCAGCTGAGCAAGCCAGGGGAAGCAAGCAAGCCAGTAAGCAACATTCCTCCATGGCCTCTGCATCAGCTCCTGCTTCCTGACCTGCCTGAGTTCCAGTCCTGACTTCCTTTCGTGATGAACAGCAGCATGGAAGTGTAAGCTGAATAAACCCTTTCCTCCCCAACTTGCATCTTGGTCATGATGTTTGTGCAGGAATAGAAACCCTGACTAAGACAGCACCCATCAAATACTTTGGCCTGTGAGCAATGGTGATCGCCATTGGCATAGTGAATGCTCTAAGCCTTCTCTCCCGGTGTCATTCTTCAGAATAGGAATCCCGAACTTTCTATTGTAGAAGTAATGAACTCCAGCACAGGGCTGGGGGGGTCCAAGATGAACTGCAACAACTAGTCAGAAGTTGGATATGGTGGCTCCAGTCTATAAGCTCAACACTCGGGAGGAGGAGGCAGAAGGAGCTTGAGTTGGAAGCCATGCTGTGGGGTACATTGTTGGAATTCTCTTCTTCACCTTGTGTGGGGGTTTGTTTCTTATTTCCAATTGTTAATTCTTACTGGCAGAGAACCGAATGCCGGTGGGATTCTAGTATTGTCATTTCTATCGCCCATCACTGGCCTTATATTTTGTAAATATCGTCCTTCCTTACTTGCCTAAGGGCAATCTAGAATTGTGTCAGACGTTCTGATTGGTTGTAATAATGATATGACAGCCAATAGCTGGGCAGGAAGCCGAGGGCGGAACTTCCTGGAAGGGAGAGTGACACAGGGTAAGAAAACAGATGCTGGAGATTCAGGGAGCAGACTTGGAGGGAACAGACAAGGACCACAGCAGATCAGAGAAAGGTCGAGAGGTAGCTACGTGGCAGGTCGTAGGCTAGTTAGTTGGGATAAGTTTAGAGTCGTTTGGAGACTACCCAGGCAAAGGGTCTCAGCTTTAAACTATGTTAGAAGTCTCCGTGTCATTATTTATACCTCTGATGGTTCCAAGAACATCCTGCTATAGTATATAGTGATATCTAGGTTAGCCAGGGTTATGGTGTGAAATCTTATTTCCAAAAGAGGGGAGGAAGTTGAAGGAGGAGGAGGAGGAAGAGGAAGAGGAGGAGGAAGAAGAGGAGGAGGAAGAAGAGGAGGAGGAGGAAGAGGAGGGAAGAGGAGAAGCAGGATCAGGAGGAGGAGAAGAAGAAGGAGAAGAAGACAATGACACAGGAAGAAGATGAGAAGTGGATGTGGCCCCAGTGGTAGGACATCTGCCCAGAATCCAGTAGTAAGGGGCTGGCGTGTGTATGTGTGTGTGTAATAGATTCCAAGTAGGTGATTTGCTGATAGCTAGATCATCTTCTAAGCCTGGCCCACCATTCTGTCATCATAAGGACTTAGTCTTTGCTTTTCATAAATTTACTTGGGTGTCATGGCCTCTGTGTTGTCCACTGGGCCTCAGTCTCCCTTGTAAGTCTTGTATGCCTCAAGGAAGCTGTGGTAGATGGAGAGCTGGTTTCATTGTTTGCATCTTTTTTTCCAAAATGGAAACATAAGGCAGAGGGATTCTGAATCTTCACAACACACGTACATAATCCTAATGCTGCCAGGAACAGTGTCAAACAAAACAAAACAACACAACTCAAAATTACAAACAGAATCAACTAACCAATCGACCAGAACAAAAAAACCAAGCTGGGGAAGTTCTCAAACACAGGTGATTAGTTCTCAGTGTCAAGGTCCCAAAAAGTAAGGTCAGACTGAGGAGCAGTTACAGATTGAGGGAGAGGGGGCAGGAAGCCACCTCGAAGCTCAGTTTGACAACCGCTCCATAGTTTATGCAACATAAAACACTCATCAACTGGGTGAAGCATACAGGGGAATCCTCTGCACTGGTTTTGCAACTCTTCTGTAAAATTATTTCAAAATAAAAACTTGAAAACATCACCAAAAATAAGGAGAGAGGGAGCTGAGGCTGGGGGTGGGGGTAGGGACAAAGAACAAAGCAAGGGGTTTGGCTGAATTTATCACCAAGAACTTTGGGCACACTTTACCAGCACACAGAGTTTCCTAGAGGCACGAAGATAAGAGGCCTATGGCCCTGAGTGAGTGTACTGCCAAAGCCTTTTCATAAAGATGGGCTGTTAGAGACATAGAATCATTTCTGGGCTCCCACTCCTTTCTGAGTACATCATCAGAGAGTGAGAGGGGTCTTCCACAGGGCAGAGCCAGGATCAAGGGAGATGGCATTGTGAGCAGAATCAGAGACTGACCCCAGGGAAGGTCCCTGGAGCAGGGCCTGAGAATGCTCCGATGGGATTCTGGAATAGCTTTGACAAGGATCTGCTGGGGTGCAGCTTTGTCTTTTCTGAGTGGGGAGCCAGCCCCACTTTCTCAGTGGGTGTCAGCTTTTCTTCTTATTGTACAGATTGGGCACACATTGGAGCCCATTACCTCAAGCCGTGGCTTACAATGAGTGGGTTTCTGGGGCAAGATGGCTTCCATGCAGCTGGGTCTGAGTCATGGACTTGTGTGAGACGGAGAGAGGTGAAATATGGCGTCGTAACATCTTTGCCCAAAGCCAGTCTGCAGAAGTGGTATGCCAGTTTCAGGCAGCATGGAGCTCTCTGAGGCTCCGCCCTTGCCACAGCCACCAGAGTGACGTGGAAAGTGCTAACTGCTCTCATGGCCTAGGATGAGAACAAGATTGGGGTGCAGTTGCAGGGAGATACAAATGTTTGTTTTTAGTCACTGAGACTGAGGGGTGGGTGCTTTCTAGTAGAACCTATCAGAAATTGAGTGTGGATGCCAGGCAGGGAACTCAAAACTACTCAGAAAGTTACAATACCTTAAGACAAAACTGGGATACATCAGCTGGCTATCGCAGCCTTCATCAGCGGCCCACACATTCTGGTCACTGTTTTTCCTCTGCTGGATGGGATGGGATTTGTAAGGTCCAGGAGAGGAAGATCTGTAGGCTTGAGTCTGTGTGCAGTTGACTGGTTTTTCTTTCACAGCTTTTTTGAAAGTTTGCTTTTTAAAAATCCAGCCTTCCAGGATGGTTGCAACAACTATTCCCCAGTCTGTCAGGATAAAGAAGGAGCCATGAGAAGTCTTTGATACAGACAAAGTGTACACATGGGGCTGGTGCAGTGGCTGCAATGCGACATGCTTCGTGGTACGACCCACAAAATCTTTATACGTTGTCTGCTGGGGAGCCACCAAATTGGGAGCCAGAGACCTAACTGTCCCTGCTCTGCACAGACTCACTTGGACTGTGGCTAGACATTGACTCTCTGGGTCCCAGACCCTCAGTGTTCATTGAGAAATTAGGGAGGCGGGGCAGATGAAAGTTTAACTGAGTCAATGAGTCTGTAATGATTAAAACTTTTACTATCATTTTGATTGAATGGGGAGAGGCCAGGAGACCACCATGGCAAGGTCTGAGTAGTCCATAAGGGCATTTCAGAGCCTATTGCACCTTTGGGTGCTCTATCCAATGGATGGAGTGATCTCTTCATGAATAAATTCTACCACGGCATTACTGGGAGGAGTCGATAGGTAGGAACCGGGTCCTCTTCGGAGGAAGTGGGTCACTGGGGGGTGTTCATGGGGCTTTATCTTGCTGTGGGTAAGCATACGCCTTCCTCATCATGGTGGGAGCTGCTTTGTTCCACACAGTCCCTGAACCATGAAAGACCAAAACCATGAGCGAAAGAAACCTTTCCTCACTTACATGTGACCATCACTGAGTCCTTTCTCTAAAATAAAAAAAACAAAGGGCAGACCGGCTCGGACCTGTTTTTGACTATCCTATCCTCAAAAGGGCAATAGCCCTGCACTTTTGCACAGGCCAGCACAGGAGATAGTTTCGCTTTGGTTATGTCCATTCCTCTCCTCTTTATGAAAGTGCCCTTGGCAGCCCTGTTCCTTCACTACGCATGTGCCCCGCTCCAATCGATACACTTAGTCACCTCAGAACCCTGGAGCTCACACTCCGCCTGCACCACATGCTCCCACTTCTGAACGGTTAGATCTCTCTGCCCCTAGACACAGCTACATTCAGGTAGCTTCTCTTCAAGTGTATGCCTGAGGTATGTAGGTATAAAGAATGCAGAGGTATGTCCAGCCTGCATTCGTGTTGGGTTCATGCAGCAGTACAGCAAAACCGTGTCTAAAAGGAAACTTTAGGGAGAATCCCCTATCTATATAATCACATGCCTTATGCACATCTGGGCACACATGAGTAAAATTAAGGGAAGGTAGAAAAAAAATGAAAAATGAACGTAAGACATAATCTTTCGGTCAAGACAGAGAACCACTCTCATTCCCATCTCTCAGTAACCAGCTCCTCCTTCTCTGGAACCCTATAATATGAAACCCCAAACAATGACCAGGGCCCTTGAGGACTCTCACTGCCATGGTCACTGTCACCCTCCACAGTGTCTCCTATAGATCCTGTACCGTCACCTCCCCTTGCTAGTTTGAAAGTCTATGTGGATCATTGTTTTCAATTACTGAAGTTTAATTTTTAATTTCAATTCAAGAATCCAGAAGCAGCCTTCCAGACCCCCAAGCAGCAGTAACATTTCTCCCGGAAACCCCTTAGGCTTCTTAGAACGTACTCTGGGAACTCCCAAAGGCTCATCAAGTTCAGGCAGGGTGGCTTTTCAACACACCAGGAACAGACTGGGCTGTCATATTTCAGCTTTGTGAAGTGGCCAGGTACTGTGGACTGTGGGCTCTGTGACCCTCAGCTGGTACCCTAACATCTTGAGTCTGAAGCCAGCAAACACCCATAGATGTCTCTTTCACAGGACCGGAAGATCAAAAGAATAAAAATCTGGGGTGCTGTGACTCGGGGCTTATAATTCTAGCACCCCCAAGATGGGGCAAGGACATCAGGAGATAAAGGTCAACCTGAGTTTTATGACATCTTATCTCAAAATACTGTGTGTGTGTGTGTGTGTGTGTGTGTGTGTGTGTGTGTGAGAGAGAGAGAGAGAGAGAGAGAGAGAGAGAGAGAGAGAGAGAGAGAGAAGAGGAGAGGAGAGGGGATAAGGGAAGAAGAGACAGAGAGAGACCATAAAAAGAGACATGAAGGAGAGGGAGAAGAGAGACAGAGAAAGACAGAGACACACAGGAAATATCATAAAGAGAGACACAGAGACAGACAGACACACAGAGAGATTAAATGTAAAATGTAAAGCTCTGTATTTTTGCTAGCATCCGGATCAGCAGGGCATCCCCGTGTATCCTCTATCTAGGGAGAATTATCAAAGGTTTGAGTCTGAGTGTTCTGTGATGTGATTCCAGCTTTCCCATTGGTAGAGTGGAGCACCTGCCTACCAGGAGACAGAACCAAGAGGTGAAAGTGACAATGTACATGGAGAGCCAACCTCAGCACCTGACAAGGACGTGCCCATGATCAGCATCATCTTTACTGTGCTCATTATCTCTCTGACCTGGGCGACAAGGTCCCTACCTTGGGTGTACATCTAATGCACTCTGGTGTGCTGATAGTAACTTGAAGACAATCACTCCTCCTATCTTTCCCTGAGTCCCTTTACCCATTTTCCATATACAACCCTCCCAGGAGTGTGGATCAATGTGGTCAGAATGGATCAGTCTAGAGGCTGCAAAGATGGCTCAGCAGTTAAGAGCACTTGCTGCTCTTCCATTGGACCCACTTTCAGTTCCCAGCACCCAAATCAGGTGGCTCACAACTTCTTGTTAGGTCCAGATCTAGGAGATCTGAATCCTTCTTTCTCCATAGGGAGCTGCACACATCATACACACACACACACACACACACACACACACACACACACACACACACACACACACACACAGAGACACTTGCGCACACACACACTCTTAAAAACATTTTAAATTTATGTGTATGTGTGTGTGCACATCATGAAGTACCCATGAGGACCAGAGGAGGGCACTGGGACCCTAAATCTGCAGTTATAGGCGGCTGAGAGTTGCTTGACATGGGTGCTGGGAACTGATTGTGGGCCCTTTGTGAGAGCAGTGGGTAGGCTTAACTCATGGCATCTTTCCAGCCACACCCCTACACACGATCTAAATGGAAGGAAGGAAGGAAGGAAGGAAGGAAGAAAAGAAAGAAAGATCAGATCTAGTGGTCCCAAATTAGTGAGCTCCAAGGTAGGACTGGCTTAGGGCCAATGATCTCCCAACAATGCCGCTGGTTACTGTAGATGCAAAGGTAGTCACAAAATTCTGTCACAAGTGCCCTAGAATGACAAAACAGAACCTGGACACCAACGCCACTGAAGCCAACGGCTTTTGTCATCACCCTCATGTAGCCTACCCCAACAGGTCATCAACATCATCAGAAGGTTGCCATAACCTGAGGCTGTGTGTATTTCCTTGTGGCTCAGAAGGAGTTAAGTGAAATAAAGAATATTATCAATATTGTATCAGTCACAGATGAGAAACTACATACCGGGATCAGTGTAATTCATTCATTGGTTTATGGACACCGAGTCCTCCGGGGACTGTCACAAATCCACTTGATGTTCCTGAGTGTGAGATTTAGCATTTGGATCTTTGATTTAGCTGAAAGATGTGTAAAAACTCATGCAGGCAGACAACTCCCTACAGGCGATTCATCTGTGTTGGCTTTTACGTAACAGTTATTCCAATCAAGTGTCGGCAGTAACTTAAGCCCTGTAACTTGCATCTGAATTCACATTTCTGAGACTATGGATCCTGGAGGAGCAGCGGCAGAGGCACAGTGTCCTCCTGGGAGAGGGAACCTTCTTGCTTTCTGTGGTAGAGGTAGGCGTATCTAGCGGGGAACATGTTTGGAGAGAGGGTTAGACTGACTCCAAGGCCTTCTGGAAGGGTATCAGGGTGGTGATGGTCGGGCTCACAGCTGTGCCATGGTTAGCTCAGTAGCTCAGAAGAGCTGAGGACCTGGGGTTAACTTAAGCGAGACACATCGCTCTGAGGTCAATGGCTTGCTGGATGCTTTTCAGTCTTTTTTCTTCCAAGGTGCGTGACATGTCTGTCTCTCAGCACAGCAGCAGCCCTCTGGCTCTGAGTTTCATTCTGGGTTCTCATTACCGTACCAAACATAAGAACAGGATTGCTTCCTGTTAGTGCCTCCAGTGATACTAAATTTGTGGGTGGGGTAAAGCTCAGTGGCAGAGTAGTTCCTCGCATACAAGACACCTTGGGGTCTGGCCTCGTAAAAAAGAAGTGGATACGTTAATATATTCATAAGTCAAAGCAAAAATGCACCTTGAGTTTTCTTTCTTTCCTTCCTTTTCTTTCTCAAGACAGAGTCTTATTAGGTAGCCCAAGCCAGCCTTAAACATACTCTATTGTAATGGTTTGAATAGGTACGGCTCCTGTAGGCTCCTGTAGACACACGTGTTTGAACACTTGGCCCATAGGGAGTGGCCCTGTTAGGATGTGTGGCCTTGTTGGAAGATGTGTGTCACTGTACAGGCAGGCTTTGAGGTCTCAGATGCTCGAACTAGGCCTAGTGTGGCATTCACTTCTGCTGCCTGTGGATCAAGAACTCTCATCTCCTTCTCCAGCATCATGTCTGTCTGCAGGCTGCCATGCTTCTCGCCATGATGATAATGGACTGGACCTCTGAACTGTAAGTCAGCCCCAATTAAACGTATTCCTTTGTAAGAGTTGCCATGGTCATGGTATCTCTTCACAGCAATAGAAACCCTAACTAAGACATCTACAGTTCAAACATGATTCTCTAGCCTTTGCCTTTAAGCGCTTGGATCATGGGAATGAACTATCATGCAAACAAGCAATTGAATTTTTGTATGTCCAGAGCAATGCCCTGGCCTAAGGATATGAATGGACTTCCCATCCTGTTTTTTATTGATGCTGATGCTCACGATGGACTCAGAGAACATCTATACTGATGGAGAAAGCCTTTCCAGCTTCAAAGCTCTGAGTAGAAGGCTCATTTACAACCCTACATTGCAGAGGGTAAAATCAAGGTGGAGCCTGGTTAGCAAATTGGTTCAGGTTATACAGTTTGTACAGTGTCGGAGCTGGGCTTCAAAACTGGGTCTGCTAACCTTGGCTGTTCATACCCATGGAATCAGCCGTGCTCCCTGGCCCTATCGTGTTGGGCTGTATCACCCTACCCATCTCTGATTCAGTGACATTTATAATATTGGGACTTTGCAAGGGGAGTGGCATGGCAGTCTCTCGAGGAAGTAACTCACTGGTAGAACAGCTGTGGTTTACGTGTATCAGAGGAGGGATGTAGCGGAGTCTACAAGCCGGAAGGTTGGCACAGGCTCCCTCCCCCCCCCCCCCCGTTGTGATAGGCTTGGGACTGGAGGATTCCATGGGTAATGTTTTAGCAAGTTCTGTGGCACTTAGGATTCTGAGATAAACTGTCCTCTAACCATAGGAGAACTGAGGCAGAGCAAGGAATTACTCACGCAGATGCAGACCCCGTAACAGACACAGAGGCACTATGGCAAAGAAGAGCTGGCACACACCAGCAGCTAATGTAGAGGCTAGTGTGATGGCCGGATCTTAGTAGGGATTTTAGAAATATGAGTGGAGAGTGGGAGACAGGCACATTTTAGGGAGATGAATGAGTCAGAGGTTTTTTAGAATGGATGAAAGGCATTAATCCTCACAAATGACAGATCGCAGAGTCTCAGACAGGATATGATATTAAAATCACCTGACAACAGGATATGTCAGAGAGAGGGGGCTCTGGGAGGGAGTGTCCAGGTCAAAGGGTATTTATTGGAAAGACAGGACGGGATTCCCTTGGAACTGTGGAAGATGGCAGGCAGCTACAGCAACCTCACTGGGCCATGATGTTCTGTGGCTGCTTCCTCTGCAAGGTTGCCCCATGGGCTTCTGGGAGTGGAGAATGTATGTTACTCAGAACCAGCACCTGGAGAGGAAGGCTGGGCTACAAAGCAGCAGGAAAGTCTTCACGCACCATTGGCGGTGGCCCATCCACCCACGCCTTTGCCCTCCTACAGACAATGGAATGGAAAGGGGCAGTGCCCTGGGGTGCATTTACTCACCATGACTGAAGGAGGAGAGTCAAGGAGGGTCTGGGAAGGAAGCATCCTGGTCCCTCTTAAACATTTCTCAGGTGAAATGACACATGTAGCCTCTGATACTTAGACAGTACTCAGTAAAGCTAAGGGTGAATGAATGTTTATTGGGCCTGGGTGTTTTATATACATTCAGAGTCATCTCCATCAGTTGCTCTTAAGAGACACAGTATCATCCCTATCTCACAGAGAGTGGGTGAGCCAACTCTCAACTATCTACGAGTCAACATCACAGAATCCATTGTCTATGAACCAAGGCAACCGAGCTCCGATGTCCACAGGGACTTTAAATATTCTAGTAAAGGATTCAAAGAGCTGAGGGGGAAAGAAAGGAGAAGGAGACATAAGATGACATTTCAGAAAAATGAAGAGCTCATGTTACGCTCATAGATTCTGACCCAGCCACATTTATGGACCATTTGTGTGTATGTGGATTACCTGATTTAAGTCCCCTGGGACTGTCTTTGGCTGCAGTTTGTTTTCTCCATTAGAAAAATAAATGGACACATTTCCATGTTACAGCCACAGATTTTGACCTAGCTATGTATACGGAATGCCTGTGTGTACATGGCTAACTTGCTTTAAGCCTCCTGGGACTGCCATCGGGCATAGCTTGCCCCTGGGCTACTGTGGGAAGCATGAAGGTGGTGCGATGGTCATGGGAGCCAGATGAGGTCTGTCGTGCATCTTGAGGATGCTGTGCTCTCCTGAGCTGGCTCTCGGCAGCCAGGGACAGCCCAGATGCAGTGGCTTCTTCAGGCTCCGGTTTTTTAAGAGCCCTGGCTTGAAGCTGTTCCATTTGGGTGGGTTTCTCCCTAGCATTTGGTATGGGATTATTACCAAATGCTAGCAAGGAATCCTGCCAAATGCTGTATATCAGCTAAAACCAAACTCCTAAACAATGAAATATTTATAATAAAAACAGACCCCAGAGAGGGGCACAGATTGGGGTGCCCAGCTGCTGAGGGTCCCAGGTTAGTCTTGCCAGCTAATCCATGCTTGGCCATCTAGACCATGAGCTCCAAGTGGTGTGGGCTATGACTGGGCAAGGTTGTTCTCAGGAAGCTATCAGAATCGGTGAGTATTGCTGCTACCTAAAACCCCAGAAGACACAGTCTTTCCCTTCTTAGGAATCCTTTCTTCTTGTCTCCTCATGGAGTGCTCAGCATTCAGTAAGCACTCAATAAATGCTGACTGCATGCAAGCAGTGGACACTTCCAGGGTCAGCCAAACCTCAAGCCATGTGGAAACCGCAGGGAGTGAGACCCCAGCCAGCTGCAGATGCCAGCCAGCGCCATAAATTATTTTCATGTAACATTTTCAGATGGAAATATTCCTAAGATGAGGCACAAATTTCTTTTCCTTCTTACTAGGAGAATGTGGAACGCCATTAACCTTTCTGTAATGGCTCAGGGTTGCTGCTGTGAACCTCAGATGCTGAGCAGAGGTAACGCAGCCCTCGGGGCTCATGAGGCAGGCAGAGTACTTGCCCTCCACTAATGGCTGGGCTTGTAGAGTTCTCTCTAGTCACCAGGCCTGTTTCTTAGCGCTTGGGGGGGGGGCTTCTCTCACTCTTAGGCTTCTGCCTTCTGCTCTTGTGAGTATGGCCTTCTTTCCATTCCTAAATGACCATCTCTAATTAGCCTTGGACCAGAAAGCAGAGATCCAGGCTTATTCTGATGATAGATGACGTAAGCCTTCACCTGCTTTCGTAGAGTGCCTCAGGGGCTTGACTTAAGTGCAGAACTTGGCTTTGCAGCTGCTATTTTGGCCACTCAAAGTCATTCTTGCCTTTCTGTTTGACTTACAACCATATCTCAGAAGAGGAGGGCTATACTGCTGTGAAAAACCATGGCCTCTCATCAGAGGTGACCAGGGACATCCTGAGAACACTGGCTACCCAACTCTAAGTCTCCATGCACTTGTGAGTTTGTGTGACTTTTTCAGAGACTTGTACTTTCTAGAATCTTCCTCTGTGATCAGGACAGGCATGCTAGCTTACCTCTTGGTTAGGAAGCTCAGGAAACAAACATGCCAGGAAGACATGGTGGAGTATGGGTCATGTGGCTTATACACACCCATGGGGGTAATATCATTTATATTTGACCATGCCTGCATTCCAGGAGGAAAGCAATGCCCTGATGAGGGATACCTGAAGGTATCCACACATGTCTATACATAACTGAGAGAATCCATGAAGGGTGGGAAGGACTCAGGGACCTGCAACTGAGAAAGCCACTCCATCTCTCTTTGCACCCTTAGCTGGAGCACAGGGGTTTGACAGAGCATAAAGTCAGAGAATAGAGGCCCATGAGCTCCAGGAAGGATGGTCCCTAGGACTGGAGGCAAGAGACAGACACAACCATGCACTGGCCTGCTGCAGAGTAGGTGGGTGAACCCCAAAATTTCCTCCAGCCCTCCAATCTCAGTTGACTCTACTTCACATTCATTGCTGAGCTGGTCTCCAAGCCAGAGGTCAAGACAGCCAACTAATGTGCCCATGAGGGAGCACCTAAAGACCCTGATAAATGCAAAGGAGAGAGAGAGAGGGGAAGAGCTGCTTAGGTGATCTCCACTGCCTGAACAAAGGCCAAAAGTGATCCAGATGCAAGAAACCTCCTCTTCCCTCCATAGGGCAAACTGCACTAGGAGAACAGGTTGCAGGAGCCTGGTAGGCAGTGGGCATTCTTGTCCTTGGTGGGTGGCAGGTGGGTGGGTGGACTACAGAGAACGGTAGAGCTGGCCATGTACCGCCATATCCAGGGCTCGGTAGAAAAGCATCACAGAGCTGGGGCAGGTCTCCCTCTCCTCTAGAACTCTGCCCTAACCTTCTTCAAATGTGAGTCACGGATGCTCTGTGATACTTGGTTTCATCCCCGTGCACCCCACTTTTGGTAGGATTTTACCATATAGTCCAAGCTGGTCTTGAATTGTGGATCCCTTTGCCTCAGCCTCCCGGGTGCTAGGGTTACGCATGTGCACTGCTGCGCCTGGAGTTTTATCTGTTTCATGTTGTTTTTTTCCAGGTAAATGTTTAGCTTCTCTGGTTATTGAGTTGCTGGAGCTTTGGGGCTTCTCTTATATGAGCAACAATAGGAAAGGCAGCTCCCCTGTTGAGGTTTCGAAAGGATGAATAAGTAATTTATAAACTATCTTCCTGTGGCCTGCCCACCTTCTGCAGAAGACCAAGGCAAGGCAGGTGGAGTCTGGTCACAAAAAGCAAGTTCTCTTTTTAAAACGTGGGAAAGAGTGAGCAAGCGATCTGAAGCAGCTCCTGCTACAGCCTGACAAGGAGAGCACTGGTAAGAAGCCAGGTGTGCAGATGCCTGCTCTGTGCTCTTATACTGGGGAGGCTGAGGCTGGGAGATTGCCTTGGGTTTGAGGCCAGCCTGGCCTCTACAGTAAGACCCTGTCTTAAACACACACATAAACATCTAGGTGACAGATGAAACCATTGGCTTGAGTGTTTATAATGTGACCAATGAGAACCTTCTCCCCCTCCAGATCTGATCTGATCAGTTTCCCCACAGGCAGCATCTGGATGCTTACATAAGTCAGAAAATATGGCTCCAGCATTGTTCTCTTTCTGTCTTAGTTTGTTTTCCATTGCTTTGATAAAAACAAACAAACAAACAAACAAACAAACACGACCAAAAAAGCAACTAGGGGAGGAAAAGCTTTACTTCAGCCTATATATTATAGTTAGTCAGCAAAGGAAGCTGAGCCAGAAACCAGGACAGGAGCCTGGAGGCAGGAACTGAAGCAGAGGCCACGGAAGAGCGCCTTTTACTGGCTTGTTCAGCCTGTTTTCTTATACAACTCAGGACCACCTCCTTAGGGGTGACATTTTCTCCAGTGGGTTGGGTTCCCCATCTCCATCAATCAACCATCAAGAAAATGCCACGTAGCTATGTCCACAGGCCAATTTGATGAAGGCATTTTCCCATCTGAAGTTCCCACCTCTTAGGTGGCTCTAGTTTATGTTAAGTTGGCAAAGGGATCACTCTGCTTTGTTTAGGACTGCCCATTGGCCGTTCTTGTCTTTTCTGATCCCATATAAAGTATGGGACTGTTTGTTCTAGATCTGTGAAAAATGTCCTTGGGATTAAGAGAGGTTATGCTCAGTCTGTAGACTGCATTAGGTAATGTAATCATTTTCATAATATTAATTCTGCCAACACGTGCACAAGAGGTCTTTTCATCTCCCAGAACCTTCAATCTATTTCTTCAGTATCTTAAAGTTTTATTGTAGAGGTCTTCCACTTCTTTGGTTAGATTTATTCCTACATTTTTTAGTTGTTGTAAAGCTGGCGTGAATGAGCTATTTTTCCCAACTTCTTTCTCAGCTAGTTCTTCATTGATGGACAGAAAGGCTACTGATTTCTGTATGCTGATTTTGTGGCCGGATACTTTGCTGAAAGTGCTTATCATGTCTCAGCATATTCTGGTGGAGTCTTTAGGATTTGTCACACATGGGGCCGTGTCATCTGCAAATAGGGACAATTAGACTTTTCCCCCTCTTTTCCATCCTGGTTATTTATTTATCTTGTCTTAGTGTTCTGGGTCAGACCAAGGTCATTGTATGGAGTGACCATGAAGTAGGAACCCTCGCCTTGCTCCTGATTTCAGAGGAAAGGCTCTTAGTTCTTCTCTATTTAACATGATGTCGACTAGAGTTTTTCTCATACATGATGTTATGTTAAGCTATTCTTCTATTCCTAGTCATATAAATCTTACAGCTAGGCATGTTGAGCTCCATCAAAGGCCTTTTAGGCATCATGACATGATTAGGTGGTCTGGCCTTAAGTCTCTTTATCTGCTGAATTGTATTTACTGGCTTACGGATGTCGAACCAAGCTTACACCCCTGGAACAAAACCAGTTTGGTCATGCTGAGGTCTTAGCATGTTCTTGAATACAGCTTGCAAGAATTTTGCTGAGGAACTTTGTGTCTACACACACTGGGTCTATAGTTCTCTTCTGTGCTTATTTGGTTTTGGGAGTAGAGCGGTGCTACTGTCTTAGAACGTGTTTCATCGTCCGTGTTCCCTTTCTATTTTGTAGACTAGTTTTGGAACCAGAGTAACAAAAAGTGTAGGATGGTTGTACAAAAACAGACATGCTGACCAACGGAATGGAAGAGGACCCAGAAATAAACCTACATGACGACAGCCACCTATTTTCAACAAAGATATTAAAATATATGTTGGAAAATGACAGCCTGTGCAGAAAAATGAAAGTCTGTAGATGCACGGTTCTTATCCTGATCAAAAGTCATTTCACCAGGCAGCAACGACATTAACACAAGACCCAAGCTTGAATGCCACTGTCGGGGTGCACACAGGACATTTTAGGACATTGGCAAGGGTAAGCGTTTCCTAAAAGACTCCACCAGCATGGAAGCAATCCCAAGAATTAACTAACAGAGCTACAGGACATTAAAGCTTCTGCACAGCAAAAGAAGGTGTCATCAAAGTGAAGATATGGCTGCCGCGTGAAAGACAAAATTTCATCAGTTATGTACCAGATGGGGTCTACTATTCAGAGCATATGAAGAATTGCAAAAATTTAATGCCTCAAATTCTACAAAGCATACAATAAATCAATGGGCTAGCAGACTGAATGAGCACACACACGCATGCACATACACACATACATACATACACACATGTACACACATGTACACACATTCACACATACACACATATACACATGTACACACATACACACATACATACATACACACATACATACACACATGTACACACATTCACACATACACACATATACACACATACACACATACACACAAACACACACAACAGACATATACACACCCATAAGGAGAGAGAGAGAGAGAGAGAGAGAGAGAGAGAGATCTTCAATAGAGATTTGAAGAAGTGTTCAGTATCCTTAGCCAAACAAAGAAATGAAAATTAAAACTGATTTGATATTTAGTAAAGATGTTTAAGAAGGGCAGAAATAAAGTTAATTTAGTGATAAATCCTAGTCTTATTTTCACCACCAATGTAAAAATGAGCTCTGTCTATAATAGTGTCTGTGTTTAAGAAAGAAAATATAAGAGTATGGTGTCTTCAATAGATATCACAGAGATATCACACCATGAGCCTCGGAGTAATGACGAAACTTGGAAGTGGGCAGACAAAGGTGTGACCCTTCCTATTGCATGACGAAACCCCGAGGTTCACTACCCCATCAACTAAACATGCCTGCTCCAAGAGTCCAGCTCCCCAAATCGGAAGCTCTGTTATCAAGAAATCAACTACTACTGGGGAAGGGGTGTGGAGGAGGAACCCTTATTCATGCTGGTGGGGTGCAAACAGGTTCAGCCACCATGGGGGTCAGTACAGAAATTCCTCAACAAACTAACTGTAGACGTCCAGTGTGATTCAGCTATACCTCTCCATGTACACACCCGAAGGACTCTAAGTGCCAGCACACTATGGAGACACTTCCACCGCCATGTTTTACGGCTGCATTGTTCAGAATAGCCAGGAGGCAGAGCCAGTCTAGATGCCTGCCAGCAGATGGATGGATAAAAATGTGGTACACAAAGACAAGGGAAGTCTACAAGATTGTAAAGAATGAAATGATGAAATTTGCAGAAAAATGGGAGGAGGAGATCAATACAGTAAGCAAATTAAGCTAGATTTGTAATAATAAATATTGTGTTTTGTCTCATACGTAATGTGTGCATCGGTGTATATGAGTGTGTGTGTGTGTGTGTGTGTGTGTGTGTGTGTGTGTAGATTTTGAAGGTTTAAATGTGCTATTAACAAGAGAGAAAGAGATTGTGAGAAGTGGGAAGAAGAGAGGCAGATAGATGGCTTGTGATATGAAAATGGAAGCTGGAAATGATTTGGAGGGAAAAGAAGACCAGCAAGAGGTGGGCAGTGGACTGGAGGGAGGGACATAGTGGGGAGACAAGACGTATGATGACGTATAATGACATGTGTCTACAAAAATGCCAAAACAAACCCCACTGCTTTGCACGTTATTTAAAAAGGGGGAAAAGATTAAATGGAGTGTTGGGGAGATGGTTCAGTGGTTAAGAGCAGTTATTGCTCTTGCAGAGGACCTGGGTTCCAGTCCTAGCATCTACATGGTAGCTCATCCATAATCCATTTCCAAGGTTCTGATGCCCTCCTCTGACCTGCACAGACACCAGGCAGGAAACACCGCACACACACACGTGTACAAAAACAAAGCACTCGTGCACATAAAATAAAACCAAGTTTTAAAAAGTTAAAAAGAAGAACATTAAGAACAAGGCACAGTAAGAGCAGCAAGAACATGACACAGAGACTGGGACTGAGGTTGGCAGACATGTCCCTTAGTTTGGGTAAGTGCATTCTGGAAGTTAAATGAAATACCACATGGTCTAAATAGCTGAACAAAAAGCATGGGGCACACTCAGGACTATTTAATGGGGAGAAGAAAAGATTGCAAAGCACATATCTATCATTGATGGGCATATCAAGTGGGAAATCTGCACAAAGGGTATGCTAAGTCCTGACTCAGTGTGAAGTTAGCTTGCCGAAGGTCTCACAGCTTTGAAATGGTCAGACTGGGATTTGAACTCAGGAAGTCAACCATAGAACCGGAGCTCTGCCACTCTGTGGGGATAGCGCTTCTCTTCTTTCAGAGCAATAGAAGAATTACCACCAATGGCAAAGATAATCCAGGGAGTGAAACTAGTGGGGTGGGAAATCCGGAGGGGTTTCTTGTCTTTTCCTTTCTTCCTTCCTTCCTTCCTTCCTTCCTTCCTTCCTTCCTTCCTTCCTTCCTTCCTTCCTTCCTTCCTTCTTTCCTTCCCTCCTGCCTTCCATTAAACTTTTATTTCTTATTTATGTGTATGTTTCTCTCTCTCTGTCTCTGTCTGTCTGTCTCTGACTGACTGTCTCTCTGTCTATCTGTCTCTCTGTCTCTGTCTCTGTCTCTTTGTCTCTCTCTCTCTGTCTCTCTCTGTTTCTCTCTTTGTGTGTGTGTGTGTGTGTGTGTGTGTGTGTGTGTGTGTGTGTGTATGCACCAGAAGAGAGCATCAGATTCCCTGGAGCAGGAGTTACTGGCAATTGTGAGCTGCCATGCAAGTGCTGGCAACCAAACTCCCTTAATCCAGAGCTATTTCTCTGGTTGTCTTCTTTCTTTTCAGACATGGTTTCTCTCTATAACCAAATTGATCTCAGACTCACTAATTGCTCAAACCGAGGCTACATCCTGCTTCAGCCTCCAGAGTTCTGGGATTACAGGTGCATGATCTGCTCAGTTCAGTAGGAGAGCTGAGTGAGTGGAAATTCCGGTTTGCATCTGGGGTAACTGTTTCCTCTTTGCTGCTGACAGGACTCATTCCTTCCCCAGATAGGCAGCCTGGTGGAATGAGCCAAGGAAAGAGACACATTGCTTCTTTTGAAGTCCAGAAGGCTGTCTTTTTTCTTCCTGGGGGAGGTAGAGTGGTCACCAGTGCAAAGGCAGTGAAGCTAGGGATGCCAGAGCCCTGAACCACCCCAGAACTGGAAAGGCAACTTGTGTACCGTAAATTTATCTGTCTAAGGGGACAGCTATTCATGAGTTGTAAGCTAAGTCCTGGAGTCCCTGTTGCCTAAAGGGACAAGTGGAAGGGAGAGAAAGCCAGAGTTGGGGAGTCTTTGGAGGAAGAAATGTGGCAACCTCAGTCCTCCAGTGACCCATCTAGGCTCATCTACTCACTGATTCCCAGCAAATAAACAGAGTTAACCATGTAAACGTTCACACCAGCACTCTTTGTTTTGTTCTTTTGAGAGTTGTTTTATAGTTCAGGCTGGCCTCACGTTGGTTATCCTCCTGCCTTCGCCTCCAGAGTACCGGGGTGACAGGTGTAGTGTGTGGTGCCATCTCTCACCACTCCAGTGCTTTTAAGAGAATAAAGTGATTGAAAGCCAAAGGATTCAAAAATAAGAGATCATTTAAATAAGCCCTAGGCCTCTTCTTAATAGAATATTACATAGCCCTAAAAATCATGCTTTCTAAGAATTTGATACCTAGAGAAATATCTGGTGTTACAAACTCAGAGAGCAGAAGCAAGGCACAGAGTATCCATAGAAAATGATTCAAAGTATGTGGGGAAAGCTCTGCAGAGAAAAACACTTGGAGAGAAGACACAGCGCTCTAGGGTGAGATGGAGCCACTGGTCTTCTGGTTCGTAGTCAACTGTTGCTTTATTTTAGAGAAGATGACCACTCATTGTTTGAAGTTGCAACCAATTTCTAGTGGCATCAACTCATTTTAAGTAGAGCTGAATGAATTCATCCATGCATTCATGCATGCATGCATGCATGCATGCATCCATCCATCCATCCATTTGAGAATAGTGAAACACTGTTCTGGTCCATTTTGTTTCCAGCAGTGAACTTTGCACTGTTTCCCAAGGTTAAATCAAGGCTGATACCCAGCACCTAGTAAGAATCATATGTGTTAAGTATGATTCATTCATTCTTCCATAAACATTTCCTAATGTCCTGTAGTGTGCCAGATATGGGGTATAGAGACCAGCCAAGCTTGGGGTTTGATCTTGCAGAAGCTCCACTGCTCCTTTGGTCCTCCCAGGTACAAGCCTCGAGACCCCATGGGACTTCACAGTGCTTACTGGAATGTGTGAGGACCTTGGGTGCATATGCAGATACAGCCTGGTGGAGACTAGCTAGAGATTTAAACACATCCTTCTGAGCCACTAGCTTCTCTCCACATCACGCCATGTAAACCAAGTCAGTCTGGTGCCATCAGTAGGTACCTTGCTCTCAGTACATGCCTGATTATCTTCACTCAAGTCTTAGATTGAAGTCAGCCCGTTGGTGGAATTGGGATTTTCAGGAGTCTTCCCTGGCCTCTGCTGTAGTATTGACCAGAGCTGGAGGGGTCTGTGTTCTCCAAGGGCCCAGGGAAGGCAGAGGGCTTGAGTGTGATTTGGTTGTTTTATGTGTATCCTAGTACCTTCTTAGCAAAGGAATGCTGGGTGAATGGTGACTAAAGTCCACATTTACCCAGGGGACCCTGGCGATTGCTCGCAGTGATTCTACTCACTCATATGACTCAGGCTGCATGAGTCAAAGGGCAGCCACAATCTTCTGGAAACGACTTTCTCAATATTTCATCACCGTGGTTTCTAGTAAGAAACTTTACACATTTTTCCCAAATGGAAAAAAGAAAACCAAATCAAGGTTAAAAGCTGAGTGTGAGTGAAACAAGGATTCGGGAAGCTGAGGCAGGAGGATTGCAGATTTGAGAACATCCTAGGCTACAAAGGGAGGCCCTGTCTAAAAAAGAAAATAATCAAGGGTGGCGTGGAAATTTAGAAACGCAGGTGCCAGGTGGCCCCTCTGGGTTGCACGCTGAGTGTGTGTGTGGGGGACCATGGGAGTCACCCACACCTCAGCAAAAGCACTGTGTGAGTCCCCACCAGTGCTGCACACAGAGCTTGATCCCTTCTTCCAGCTGACAAGGCTCACTAGGTGCTCTTGAGCTGATGCAGGGCTATGCAAGTCGCAAGTCCTCTGCAGGCCACATTCTAGCCTGGAAGTACACAAACTTAAGATGTGAGGAAGATAACCCGGGTTGAACCTGGTTGGGCAGTATAGGTCACATGCCCAGTCTTAAAAAAAAACCCAATGTCCGGAGAGTTGTGATGTACTAATTGGTGGGGTCTGCTTGGTTTGGGGTTTTGCACTTCTGACTCAAAAGTTGACATAGCTATTGCCTACAGCTCCAGAGCCAGTCAGGCATGGCCCGCTGTGGATGATGTGGCATGGTTTGTTGTCTTCAATATTCAAATCCACACAATTGGGTGACCAGAGGCAAATACCATAATGTTCAGAGTGTTGTCTGAATTCCTAGCTATCCCACGGTTCACAAGACCTAGAGCCAGGAGCTTGGACACTCCTAGATGCTCCAGCACTGCAATGAGAATGGTCCAGGCCGCAGCCTCACACAGAAGTAGACACGGGACAGTGATCGAATTTGTGTGAGTTATTAAGCCTCTCTATTGTGCTTTTCCTTTTTTAAAGCCTATGGGAAGACAACTGAAAGGAAGCGGATGTGGTGGTGTGCCTTTCATCCCGGAACTCAGGAGGCAGAGGCAGGGAGATCTCTGTGAGTTTGAGGCCATCTGGTTTAAATGGTAGTTTAAATAGTGAGTCAGCCAGGACTACCACCTTTGGAGGTTAAGATTGATTTTGGCTCATGACTTCGGTACACTAAGATGGGGGTGGTCTGGCAGGAATCTGCAGCAGAAGCTCATTATAGTGGCCGTTCTCCAGAAAGTAGCCTGGACAGAGGAGCTGGGATTGGTATAACCTTCAGTGCTCCCTTACTGTAGTGTCTACTGCTGTTAGTCAGTCCCCATGCCCCAAGAGCTACACAATCCCCCCCCCCCCCAAAAAAAAACATGGCTACCTAGTGTCCAAGGGCTTGAAACATAATCCTGGTTCAGATTCAAGCCATAACATATAACCTTGGAGTAACTTTCATTTTAGAGAGGCTCTCCCTATGTAACCTTGGATATCCCAGAACCCAATAGGTAGACCAGGCTGGACTCCAACTCCCAGAGAGCATCCTACCTCTGCCTCCCCAGTGCTGAGACTAAAGGAGTATGCCACCACCTCCAGATTCCTTTGACTAACTTATACAAGGACATCATAAAACTGTCCAGGTTTGTCTTGTTTGTACCTGAAGCTGGTGCGATCATTCAAAGGCAGAATTACAAATACATTCTTATTTATTGCTTATTTCAGAACCTGATTGTTCCAAGATAAAACATTGTCTCTGAGATGCCTGTAACAAGCATCTCTTTCAGTTCAGGAAACCAGAGCCAAAACTTTACAAAAATTTAAATGTCTTTCTTGGGCCAGAGGTAAAGGTCAAAGCAAGGCACACCTGTAGGTTTCAAAAGCATTTCCCAAGGCCTGTGCTTGCTCCTTCAGTGGGAATGGCCTTATGGGTTGTGCTGCGCTTTGCTTTCTGTTCCTTGCCCCAGCCTTGATTTTAGAGTTTTCAGGTGTCTAAACCAAAGTATTCCTTTGAGATGCAAAGCACGTGACAGGAGACCCAAAGCAAACCAAGTTAAAAGAAAGGAGATTCTCCTGCATGCAAGGTGGCTTTGACTTCAGCTCTGGTTGAATTTGGTGCTCATACAGGGCTAGCAAACTGGTTCCTCATTTCTGCCATTGTTGGCTTTGGCATCATCCTCAGGCTTCTTGGGGGTGGGGGTGGGGTCCTCTGCAGCCTCGATTCCTCAGCATTGGTAAGAAGATGAAAACTGTGACCATCCAGCTGCTACAACCCTACACTAGCCCATTAAAACCAAACAGAAAGGAACCCAGACTGACTCTGATTGCACCAGCATAGATCACATACCTAGTTCTGGTCCACTCAGCGTCTAGAGGGATGAGAAGCTCTGATTGGGTAGAACCTGAGGCCAGCTACCTTCAGAATGGGAAAGGAAGGGAAGAAGTAACCCCTGGAAGAAGGGACCTGTTATACCCGGGCAGATATCTTGCTGTGCTGACTTTCCCCTCTCATTAAAGCTGGAAAAGAGGTTAACTTCCCTTTTTCCTCTCTCATTTTTCTTTTTCCCCTCTTCTTCTCCTCTCCCACTTCTTCCTTTCCTCTTCCTCCTCCTCGCTTTCTTCCGCCTTCTCTTCTTCCTCTTGTTCCCCTTTTCCAGAGTGCAAGTGACAGCAGCACTTTTGGCCTTTAAAAAGCTTGCTTGATAAAATACTGGAAGGAGTGAGGTTTTCCTTGGAATAAAACTGAGTTGGGCAAAGTCTTTTTTACAGAGGATCATTTTCCACCTTCAGGGGCTCCTGCTGAATCCTAAGCTCATGGTCTTTGAGAGTGTTGTCTTCTCATATTGTGGAGTCCACCAGAGAAATCTGCACCTCAACCTTTCAGGGATGAGCTGAGATATGGAGGCTCAGCAGCAGAGAGAGCTCTTCATTAGTGCAAGCAGAGTTCAGGGTGAAAGCCCAGGTCCTCCAAGAAGAGCGGAGTCCAGGTGGAAGAGGCCACCTCTGGACCAGCTGAAATAGAGAAGCAGAGACTATGCAAAGCCAAAGCCTCCCATGGGTATCTAGAATAATTCCCCATCTAATCCACAGGACCAGCACATATTTTTATTCTGTCTATGCGATCTCTCCATGAAGGTGGCCACCCTGTTTTGAAAGACACCATCCCTGAGTGATCAGAGGGGCGTTGAAACTGACTGGAGAGCATCTATCTGCAGATGAGAACACTGAGATGGGGGAACTTGTCCCCGGAGTTTCTTGGTCCACCTTTCTTCTCAGCTCATCACCCTAACTCAACCCCTGAGTCTTTGGTGATTTACTTTCTTTGTCACTAGCAATGACTTTCTCAATGACTCTACCATAGGAGGAAGAATTGTAAGGAAGATTAAGGGTAAAGAAGAGAAATGTACAGAGAAAACGAGAGGATAGCTGTTGGGTCAGGAGCTTCAAAAAGCTGTTAGTTCAGGTTGTGAACTATCATCCTTTGTGAGGATATTTAGAATGGCAGAAGTCAGAGCAAATGGGTTTTTCAAAGGGGTAGATTATTTGAATAAGGGGTTTACATGTAGGACATCAAGAAGTAATCTCCTGCTGCTACTGGGAATGCACCTGGAAGCTGCATATTGTGAGGTAACTACACAAAAGGGGGCTCCTATGTGGGGGAATTAATGGAACCTGCTTTGATGGGAAGTATTTAAGGATCAATTTTCCACCACCATAAACACCAGGCCTCTGCTTACTGTCGCCCTCCGCTCTTCCTTTATCTCTCCTGCATAAGAGAAGCTCAGTGAGTCTCCCCCGGCACCCCATCTTGGCATGAACGAGGCGACAAGCGCTGCAACGCCGACAGGGGTCGCCGGAGAGCCCAGGCCTGAGCTCTTCTGGTCCAAGCTTTGGGTCTTCAGTTCTCAGGTGGTGGGAAGTCGCTGTCCAGCGGATCAGACTCACCAGGTCTCTTAGAAGCTCCACGGACCCCAAATGACTCCAGATGAGGTTCCAGAGGCTTTCTAGAGAGCAAGGAGTGGTCCTTCCTGGATATGCATTCTCCAAGGGCTGCAGAAGGATGCCGGGGCCACTGGAAGGGGCATCCCAGTTCAGTATGGGTGGGCACCTTCAGGGGCCCAAGGATAAGGTCAGAACTCAGTTCCCTGTCTCCCCAAGGCCAAGGCGTGCTGACCGTGCAGGGTTAACAAGAGACAAAGACTGCCTCCCTCATTCTATCCCCTTGCCTCTTCCGGAGCCACTTCCTTTCGACCTGCTCGCTGCTTTGTCCAAACTGTCACTTATGAAGAATCACTTGACTTACAGTCTCAGGTTCAAAAGATCACAGAATATCATCAGTCGATCCAGGAAGAACTGAAATAAAGAACACCAGCTCTTCTCCCACAAAGATAGTGCTATTCTTGATAATTCCTACAGAATAAAGGGGGGAAAGCCCCCCAAACAATCCAAACCTTGTATTTTGTCCAGATAGAATTTCAAGCACATCAGATTGAAGAATACAGGCTTAATTCCTAAACTTTTATTTATTTATTTTTTGGTTGGCAGGAGATACATACATACTTACATTCATGTACTCCTGACCTTCTTTAGGCCTTTAAGAGTCTCAAAGAACTAGCTTGCCATCGGTTCCAGGTTCTCCTAGCCAGAAGGGAGGGGTGTAGAGATGTAAGGGGGAGAGGGATGGCCGGAGGCTTTCTCCAGAGCCGGTTTTGAGGATCCGGGGCAGCAGGGACCAGGCCGATGCCCACTGCCCAGAGCCGACTGCCAGTAGCTTCTTCGCGCTGGTGCAGCTACCCCACCAGGCCGGATGCTGGTAGCTCCTCCCAAGTTTCTGAGCCTTGTCCTCTAGAACTGCTGCTTGCATCTGAGTGGATCCTTCCGCTGAAGCTGAAGGGGTGGTGGGCAGCCGGAGAGAGCTTTCTCTGGATCTTTGCGTTTGATGTATTGTGGTGTTGGAGTTTAAAACCCTCTAGTCATCTTGAGGGGGAACTTAGTTCAGACAAGTTGGAACCTGTATTACCTAAATCAGTGCTTAAGTGTCTCAGTGGCTGAGCGTTTCCTATAATCAATCTCTCTTCATCCCTTCTTAACCGACAGCACAGGCCTCTCTCTCTCTCTCTCTCTCTCTCTCTCTCTCTCTCTCTCTCTCTCTCTC
>CM052717.1:60732677-60758914 GCA_028551405.1 Uromys caudimaculatus | reverse complement strand
CCTCCTCCTCCTCCTCCTCCTCCTCCTCCTCCTCCTCCTCCTCCTCCTCCTCCTCCTCCTCCTCCTCCTCTTCCTCCCCTCCTTCTTCTTGGAGCCCACACCTATGCTCTACAGCTGCATAGCATTCCTCCTCCAGGGCTAGATGCTTAAGATTCGGCTACCATAGTAGGTACACAGGCTCCTTCCAATTGGATAGCCAGACCATGAGGTTGTATAGAAAGTTTTGCAAGGAGAAGCTCTGTCAAGAAAATAAACTGACTTTCATATCTTGAAGCTTTGGCCCGACTGTTATTTTGCCCTATGCATTCCTAGGATGGTGAGCCAATAATATGTGGGGTCAGAAAGAGCTAAGCTGGGAGGGGAGTTTTGGTTGTTACAACTGGGGTCTTGTGTGGGAACACAGTAGGTCTATATATGGTATGTGTGTGGTGTGCATTCATTCATGCACATGCACAGCGGAGGAGAGAGAGTACTGCCTGTTAGAAACACCTGTTCTAAGATGATACCTTTTTCACTCACAATTTCAGTGTGTAAGAGAAAATAGTGAGTTTGTCCCTTTGCATGTCAGACAGAGGGATCACTACAGAAACAATGAGAAACTACAGCGTTTATCCTTAGTATCCTGGGTGATATCGCATTCAACTTTACTCTGTATTTTCTAAATACAGGCAGACAGAGATCAAAGCCACCTCAGAAAGGTGAGTGTATAGCAAGCCATCTGCTGTGGATCCCAGGAAGCCTAGAGCAGAGCTTCCTCTGGCCAGCTTGGGCCACTCATAGATTCCTGTTGATTGTGTGCCTTGAGTAGCATGGTGAGGGGGAGAGCGTTGCTTTGGGCTGCTCTTCCAGGCTGTTGGAGCTCTCTTTAAAAAACCAGTGTGGACTTTGCTCTACCTCTTGTATTTGAGTAACTTTAAAGAGCCTCCTCTGCTCAGCTTGCTCATGTTGGGCTTGCTGGAGATGCCCTAGACATCCCGGCACTGCCTTAAAGAAGCCAGTTTTCTGTGAGGATGGGTTCTTGAGTAGAACCTGCAGGAGTAACCAACCTAGTTATCATTTTTGCTGATCTCAGAGGTCTCAGACATGGTAGTGGGAATATTTTCCACTTGTGGGCATTTATCCTGTGGGATGTTTACCAACATACCCAACTCAACCCAGTGCATGCCAGTAGCGCTCCTGATCATGGCCCTCAGTAAGGTCTAGACATTTTCATATATTTTCCAGGAAGGGGAATCAAGCTCTGCCCTGAATTGTGCATACGTGAGGCCTCATCCTGGACCTCTCAAAGGCGACATGGAAGATTAGTTTTGATCTTACTCCCAAGAAGTGTACAGGTGATATGCAGACTTGTCCCAGTGCCTATTAGACCAGGGGATTTAGCCCTGGACAAAATGAGGGTAGCTCTTGAAGTCTGGGAGGAGGAAGACGTTTTTCATTGTTAAAAATATATGGAAGCATTAGACTGTCCAGTGCAAAATGTGGGCTCAATTCCATTGTTTCCCAATAACAATTATACCTTTAAAAAGGCCTCGTGGGTGAGAGCTCTGTCCCTGGACCACATGGAAACCAGGAAGCTTTAAGTGACAGTGCTCAGGCACTGTGATAAGGCTGGACACCCCACTGGCAGGATAATGACAGCCATTTGATTTTGAGCTCTTACTATGCACTTCCTTAGGAAGACAGGTTCTATATTTATTCTGAGTTTCAGGAAGGCAAACTGAGGCAGTGAGCAGGGGAGGTGGTTAGCTTATGTCCTTTTTGCCCCCACGTGACTCTAAGGTAGTGAAGCATGTCTCTGCCCCATATTCATCTGCCCCTCCTGCACTAGGAACTGGAAGGGGAAGGCAAGAAGGTCATAGGCACCATAGCAAGCCTGGTTCAAGAAGTGCAGGATCCCACACTGGGTGGGTCAGAAAGCTAGGCCGATGCGTCCTGAGTAGTGAGAGATGGGGGCCCTGTAAACCAGTGTGTAAGTCCCTCCCCCATTCCTATTTTCAGTATATGGCTTTCTGATGAGAAAATTAAGTGCCGTTTTGACACAGGAAAAATGACCATGTAGGCTTGAGCCGACATTAACCTGAGAGCTTCCTATCAAGGTCCATATGCTTTGGTTACCTGGGTCCTGTTGAGTTGGTTCTTTGGATACTGAGGTGCAGGTGGGCTTGTCCCTGCATTCTGATCCTACTCTCTCTCTCCCTGATGATTCTTCCACCAAGGTCCTGGCCTGCCAGCTTGGGGGGGGGGAACTGTAAAAGCAAATTCATAGATTCTCTAAACATTAAGATTAATCACAGACACAGAATTGCCCATTCAACTTTGATTAGAATGACTTATATTTCTAAGGCTCCAATGTGATTCCCAATCTTTGTTTTGGGCTTGCACTTGTTTAGCAACAGGGTCTTGCTATGTAGTCCTGGCTGAGTCCCGTAAGTGTTGGGATTATAGACATGAGCCATTATGCCTGGGTGCTTCACTTACAGACTTTCCTGCTTCTCGGTCAGGGACTAACAGCTCTGGCAACACTCAGGGGCTCAGATAGTGCTGCCTGGAAGCCCCAAGGACCTTAGAGACAGGAGGTGGTCGGAGCGCTAGTACCTGCCAAGAAGTGTTTGATGTTGGGTCCCTGTGGGTGCCACATGCTACCCTTTGGGTGTATTGTCTTGTTCAGGCCATTTAGCCATGAAGGCAATGCAGTTTCCCATGGGCAAACCAAGTACATGACAACTTGTTGCAGCCAAGAGATTTTAAGACAATCACTCTGGCTGGTGCAGCTTCTGGTCTTAATCTTGTCTACATCCTTCCTGCTCTTCTCTACAAATCATCTTTCAAAGAAATATCAATTCCCCTTTAACAATGGAAGTGAAAAACAAAAACCAGAAATGGTTATTTGACAAACATAGGCATTGTTGTAAATTTATTTGCATGCGGGAGAAAATATTTGGAAACTCCCATCAACTGAAGTCGCTGCAGAGACAGCCAATAGATCACAAAGCACATAGATTCTACTTAGTAAGAAAGTCTCTTTGAGTGGCTTGGTATTTAGTTTGTCTTTAAAAATATCTAGAAAGTTATCTTCCTGTTTACGAGAGGCAAATGTGACTCATTTTTCTAAGATTTTAATTCTTTATTAAAAACAAAAACCCTTCCCGTCTAATCAGCCAAAGCTGGTTAGTGAGGTCAGGGTGGGGTTTGTAGGAAGCCTATAGAAGAGATGGGCAGGGTGCGTGTGTCAGGAATGACAGGGCAAGGGCCGGGGTTATTCCCCTTCCCTTCATTGCAGAGCTCTGATTTGGGGTTATGGCGTGTGGATGCAAGCTACTGTTTCGGCAGGCTAGAGAATGCTCTGAACACACTGGTTCTCATATGAGTATGACTGGATCTGCTAATTAAACTCATGTCTGGTCTCGCAGCACCTGAGAAACTTCAGTCGCCGTTGTTGCCACCTGATGGGGGGTGGGCGTGATCATCTCTGGTGGGTGGCAGCTCTCCTCCAAAAACCCAAGAAAAGTCCCGAAGATTGAGGAGGGGTAGGGTGGGAGTGGGGGGGGGGAGGAAACGACCTCATGTGGGCATGAGAGGGTTTACTCTGTCAGCTGAGGCCTCTGATAGCAGAAGGCAGCTCTCTGTGGGGCTGGCTAAGTCACCCTTCTTGCTCCTCCTCCATCCTACCCGGGCTAACCTCTTGAGAGTTCTGGGTGTTCGGGACCATCTTGCCTGGAGTGCCCCCAGACTTTGAAGGCACCTTTTGTCAAGGGAAAGGCCAGTCAGCCTGTCTGCTGTCTGCAATTCTTTTCTTTAGCTGTTGATTTGACAACTTAATATTTATTTTCTCTGAGTGTTTATTTTTAAGTCAATTTTTTTTAAAAAAAAATTCTCAGTCTCCATTTCCTCTGTTTGGCTCTTTCAACTTTTTGCATATACAGTTATTCTGAAAGTATTATTATTAATTTTTGGAAAAGCCTTAAAAGTATGTTTTGGGAGGGAAGAGAACATTGCATTATTAAATCTATTTATAATTTCTTTCTAGCATATTTTGGAGGCAGAAGAAATAGTCTAAGCAAGATGACAAGGACAGTTGTCATATCTACAAATATGTTTATGAAGTATGTTAAGGTAGCAATCTTCGTTCTCTCTTAGCAACTACTGTCACCCTGGGAACAACACAGTGGTCTTCTGAGAGTGTTACATGGTAGGCTGGAGCGGGGCCTGGTCATCTGGCCAGTGTGATGTACCTGATAGTGACTGACCTGTTTTTAGGGGGCTGGATGTGATGTGTACTGGGCCTATTGGCATCTCACCATGAGGTCAAGTAATGTATTCCAGACCTTAGGATACAAAGCATGTTCAAAACTCTCCTGGCTGTGTCTTGACAGTCTGCCCTTTAATCTCACTGATACCTGCAACTTGGTCCTCATATTTGCTACCCTGTTTCAAAAGGTTGACAAGACCTGGATCCCTGTGAGATGTCTGCAGGATTTGGAAGCTAGCTGCTCGGGTGGAGAATTTCAGGCCCATGTGTGGATCTTGGGTACCACTGGGGTCTGTAGTGAATATGAATTTTTCTTTCTTTTCATGGTGCTATTGCAGAGATAAGAATCATGCAATTTTTGTGTGTGATCTCCAGCTACTGCCTTCAATAAAATAATTTGTTCATTGATCTAAAGAAGGTGTGGTCCTCAGTTGCTCTCATCCCCAGAATAGAGATTCAAGTTAGAAGCCGCCTCTTGTACTCTGGTGCGGTAGAGCCTGGCCTCCCCTGCTGGTCCTCGGGATGGGAGGCCAGGATGGAATGCTTCTCTGTCAGCAGAATCTGATGCAAAAGCCAGCCATGATTATTTGTGTTTCAATGTGCACACGTCTTGACTCTCTCATCTTCTCAAAGGTGAAGGAATAAAAAAATTTTTTTTTCTGGACTTGGGGAGGGGAGCCTATGACTGTCCTGTCCTTGATCTCAGTCATTGGTGAAGTGTTAACCTTTAGGTGTGCAGGAGGCAAGCTTGGGCATTTTCTCACCAGCTTTGCCATTTCTCCTGAAAGCAGTGTCTAGAGGAGTCTTTGTGTGCATTTGATTTGCTAATTTATTTTTTTAACCCTGGTTACATGGTACACCCATAGTGCTTGATATATCACTAGCTCTAAGCTCATTTTTTGCATAATTTACTATTTAGGCGCCATCTTTCCCTCTTTCCACAATTGAGGTACTCTTGTTACTGAGCTGTAAACATTCAGTTTGAGAGAGAAAGAGCTTCTTGAAGCATTTTTTGTTTTGTTTCGTCTTGTTCCGAAGCAGCATGGCACAGTGCTACGGAGCTCAGGGTCAGTCAGAGGGACGTGAGTTCTACGCCCACCCCTTCCACCTCCACACAGTTGGTACGCATATCATTTTGATCCTCAAGTCTTCCTTCCCATTGGCAAACTTGGGATAATTCTTTCTCTCTCACAGAGTCAGCAGGATTAAAAGAGAAGAGCCTAGCTATTCAAGGAGTACCCAGGCAGCACTGCTGTCTGACTTCTAGAATTTGTTGACTGTTTGAAATGCACTCACCCTATAGCTGTGGGTGCTGATCACTGCATAGCACACAGAAATGGCTTGCTTGCCTTTGTGGCCTGGGCTAGTCTTCTGAGTTATTTACCTGGGGATCAATAAAGATCGGCAGATTGATTTCTTCTGTTTCTGAGGACACATCTTAAAGGGTCAGCTTAGTTCAAGGCGGAGTCTGGGGTGGGGTGGGGGTGGGGCCTGCAGTCTTCTCTAAACAATGGTTTGCAGTCTAGGCCCTCCAGTGTTAGCACAGGCAGACACATGTCACATCACACATGTGCAGATACATGTAGACACATGCCATACACACCACATGAGGACACATGTGGAAGGCATCTGTGTACAAGTATGTGAACATGTTCACAAACACACATGCTCACTTCCAGAATCATGATGAGAATATAAGTCTTGTTCTTCATCTTTTTCCAAATCCAAGGAGCTGTTCTCGTTCATTCGTTCATTCATTGTTTGCTGTATTAAGTGCCTTAATATCCTAATAAAGTTGATGCTGTAAAATAAAATAACACTTAGCCAGAATGGGAGGTTCAGGGTCTATCAACACAGCTCCTGGGGTAACTGAGGCAGGAGGATTGAAAATTTGAGGCCAACGTGGGCTACTTAGCTATATTCTTAAAATAGTAAAAAAAAAAAACAAAAAAACAACAAAAAACGGGGGGGGGGGTGTGTGTCAGGGAATGATACTCAGTCTTCACTTTCCTAACGTGCTCGAGGCTCTGTGTTCAATCCCTAGAAATGAGATAAAACAACAAACAAATAACTCAAGTGGAGGTACTGTAACCAAAGAACAGTGGGACGGAGGCGGGAACGCTCTCGTAGGTTCTAGGCTCCATTTGACCAATCTCGCACACATGCTCATGCACACATACTCCTGATTTTCATACAGAGCATGCAAAACAGATGCATGGAACCTGTAGCTACTGTGCTCCAGACAAGCCACACATGCAGGAGAGGGGCCGCTAAAACGTCTTCTCTTGCTCCCAGAGATGAAAAGTCAGGTTACTGACTAACTTTCTTCTGCTGGAGGGGAATACTAATGTGGCTTGAAAAGTGCAGTGTCCCAGGGATATGGTGTGGGCACTAGATCCTATCTCCTCCAGGGAATGTCAAAGACCAAGTCCTGTCTCGCATGTGGCCGCAGCCTGTTGAGGAGTGTCTCTTTCTCTCCCTCTGTGGTCTTCTCTGCTGTGTCTCCTCCTGCCATCCAAGGCAGGGTTTTCCTTCCTTAGCTTCCTCCAGGTTCCCATCTTGTTAAATGAAGCACACCTCTAGACTGTAGACACCCACTGGGGATTTAATCCGAGTACAGCACACTGTGGAGTTAGAAAACAAAGTTGGACAGAAGGCAGAAATGATAGACGTCTCTTACGTGGGGGATTGTGTTGAGATTCACAACCAGTTTTGTGATGACTGGCTGTCTCTGTCCAGGTGCTCCTGCTCCCAATTGTGTGTGTCCTGGGCTGCATGGCTCCTCTGTACGTTGGCTGTACAGTCATGCACCTCACAGCAATATTTTAGGTAAGACAGACCGTATATGATATGGTTCCTTGGGATTTTGACAGGTGTGAGAGAGTTTTATTCCCCACCCCCACCATCCCCTTCATGAGACTAGAGCCATCTCAAAGCTGCATCAGGGAGCGTCCCCCACATGTCTGTGGGGTGCGGGCATCGCCATATCTGCATTCCGTAAGTCGTATGGAACGCCAGCATCTATATGTGTGTGTCACATTCTCAACCGATAACAAATGACTTTTCCTCATCGTTTTTTGGAGAATACTTCTGCTTCTAAAACAGAAAGAATGAAAGAGAAAGGAAGGAAGGAAGGAAGGAAGGAAGGAAGGAAGGAAGGAAGGAAGGAAGGAAGGAAGGAAGGAAGATGATTGTAGATAGTTTCCCCTGTTGTTGGCTGCAGGAACATAAGTCTGGTGTTTGTGCAGTCTAGGTGGAATCAGACGGCCTGGACCGAGTTCCTTCCTGTTGAGTGCACTGTCTGATGTTTGTGAGCTGAAACTGCCTAATGGTGATGTTCTCAGATACATCGCCATGTTGAGTGGTGTGTGCCAGTGGCTCCTTTTGCTCTGCACAGTCTGGAGGTGAGAGGGTGAGCTAGGATTTCACAGCAGTATCCCAGGGGGCCTGTTTCTTGGCTCTGCTTGATGGCAGAATGTTGCTAGGTTCTTCTGCTTTCATTTCTTCCATCCCAACCTCTCTGTCAGGCAGTGTGCTGAACTGCAAGGGTGTTGACTGACAGCCACAGAAGTTTGTAGGTCCCTGAGAGATTGTTATGTCCTAGCATCCTGGACTTTTGAAGAGAGCACAATCTTCTCTTCCTATATAGTTCGTCCAGGAGTCAAGGACAGCTGTCCCTTTGAGGGAAAGGACCAAGGTGTAAGGAAAACCAGATGCTTGCTCATGGTACCTGCATGTCCAAAGAATGATAGCCAGATGTGGACATTGTATGTACCATCCAGTCTTCAGATTTATTACTTCCATCACCACAGTGGTAAAGTTTAATTTAATTTCACTTTTAGTAGAAATGAATTATGTTTCGGCTCTATGGGAACTTAACTTTTTCTCATCATTGGGTTTTAAGTGGTTAAATAATTCATCAAATAATTGTAAACATTGCAAATTGTCCATTGTATACACCCTATTTCATATCCTGTGATGTAGATGCAAAATATTAAAATGAAAATGTAAAGACTTAATAGAAAAATCACAGAAATAAAACTTGGGATATCTCCTACACTTTTGGAAACTTTGCTTAAATGTTTCCCTCTCCTTTGCAAATTCTATGATGAATTAACTGAAAAGGGGGGCTTAAGAGCACTATAATAATAATCCTTAAAAATAAAGGAACCAGGGCTGGAGAGATGGCTCCGTGGTTCAGAGCACTGGCTGCTCTTCCAGAGGACTGGGCTTTGATTCCCAGTCACCGCATGGCAGCTCACAAACATCTGTAACTCCAGTCCTAGGGGATGTGACGCCCTTTCTTGGCTTCCTTGGGCACTGCATTCACATGGTACACATACATTCACACAAGCACAACACTCAGGCATGTAAAATTAAAAAAAATAACCTAAAGAAAGAAGAGTAAAAGAACAGGTCTTAGTAAACAGCTTTCTCTAATTTTATCCATTTAAGTTTGTGAACACTTATCGGCTATTCATCTGATTATAACAGGTTATAATTGCTTTAATTTGGAGTATTAGTTGGGATAGTAATTTCACCCAAATATATAATATAGATCTAAGTTTATGTATCATGCATTATGAAACTAACAGTTTCTTTCTCGTCTTTATGAGTACTTCAGCTTATCATAGAGATGGTTTAGGGGAACATTTTCTACTTTGTTTTAGTCCTCTGTCACACATTCCCACGTGACTGTTCTATCGTCTTCTTTGAAAGTGACAGAGGTTGTTCCCCCATAATAAACAGCGGCTAATGTAATAATAACAAACAATAATGTTAATGAAGAAATTATATTTCCCCCAACTTAGAGGAGAGTGCCAACAGTAGGTAGGATAAAATAAAATCAATATTTTGACAGGGTTCTATTATGTCTGGCTCATTAATTTGGAGACAACTTCTCTGTTCAATTTGAAATCGCCTAGTGTCAACAAATAGTAGTTTTAGCGTCTACCCTCATTCCAGAGCATTAAATGCCTTCCTTACAAGTTATTTTTGGAGGAAAATGATTTTTGATTCTGCAGATGTATGGAGGAGGCATTGTGTTGGTTTTTGTCTTGGGGAACAATGAAACTTTTGCCGTTGCAATTTGTATTCAAGCGATTATTCGTTCTCAGTCCAATCCAGCACACTATGCAGTTTCCCATGTATGTATTTGTTCTATCTATGGCTGTATGTGTATGTATGTATTAGTAGACATGTGTTTGGACACACACATTCTTAGAAGCCATACTCATTCACTTTTCTCCATTTACTCAAATCTTCTCTTAGTTTCCAGTCGCTGGCAGAGGCTCTGGAGTTTCTGGTTTCCAAGGGCTGATGATTGTCAGCTAAGGCCGATGCTGGCGCTTACTTGGGCTCTTATTGACCGGGTCCATGTGACAGAAGTGATTGATCCATCTTGGACATAGGGTTGCTAATTTCCCATTGTGCTCATCTCTCCCACATAGCCATGCTGCGTCACCCCATACTCTTCACGCCACGGTTCGGAAGGACCCTGGCCCCTGCCTCCCTCATTACACCTTTTACTTGAACAAAAAGAATTTGTACCATTGTGGCCTTCTCTTCTTTGTTTTCTAGCCATCACAAAAGCCCGGCTATAGGATGGCAGAAATAACATACACTGCGTATTATTGATACTGCTTTAATTGTCTTATTGACAACACAGTTGAACTTGGAGAAGCACGCTAATATTTATCATCCCATGAATGCATGTGCATTTTTCTGATTCAAGCCATAATTACAGAAGAATTCTAAACTCGACTGTCTTCCCCATTGCTTCACCTTGCTGTGGTATGGACAAAAGCTTATAGACTGCAGTTCAGGGTAGCGTCCCCATGGACTCTCCTTCTAAGGGTGACACTCCCACGGATGCTGTCCCTCTAAGGAGGTCCTGTTTAATTGACACCTTAGCTGGACTCTGGCTGGAAGTGTGGCAGTGCAATGGCCTCCATGGGCAGTTACAAAGAGGCCAGTAGGGCTGCTCACAATTGTTTGACAACCATCTCACTCCTTCTAATAAATGCTAGTGGACAGCTTTAGAAAGATTTAGACCAAGTGGAAGCTGGCCGTGGTAGAGGCCACTGTACTGGCTGGAGGCAGAACTACATCCGAGGGAGATTTGGATGATTGTGTTGGTACATGATGTCATCCTGTTCCAATTGACGTCTGTCTGCTTCTCCCCTCTTCTACTGCGTCCCCACATCCCAAGGGCTCCAGCTCTCCAGCCTTCTTTCAAGCCCTTTGGCTTAATCAGACTCCTTGGCCCTGACCCTTTTCTCTGGGATCCTTGACTGGCCACTCTCTGCATCCCACAGGTCTGTCTCAACATCTTCCTCTTTTCCCCCGGGCTTGTCTTTATTAATTGCATAGACGGCTTCCACTATCATCGTTCTTCTCCTTCATCCAAGGACAACTCTACAGCACAGGGCCTTCGGCCATCCTTTGGCAGCTCTGCTTCAACTTTGAAACAGCAACTTGCAAATGGCAGCCATTGAATAGATGCTTTGACAAGACACCATCTTCCTAAATCTTCACATGGATGGGTCTTAATCTCAGATACATGCTCTTCATAAAAGTGTGAGATGTACCGAGGTGCATTCCTGTAATCAGAGCACTCGGGGTGTTGAAGTAGATGGATGGAAAATCTGAGGCCAGCCTGGGCTACATTATGGGCTATATTTCTTTTGGTCTCAACACCAAAGAAAATTATCTTTCTTTGCACTTACTTCTAGATGAAATGTCAAGTTATAATTTAACAGTTGTTAAACTTTTAATGTTAGAAGACAGGATTATTATTTTTATTCCAAAGTTTTCATCTACATAAAGAAAATATATCAGTTTTTGTTATTTTACTGGAAAGAACATTTTGGCCAATGGGAAATCCTTCTTCCTTTTCTCCCTCCCTTTCTTATTTATTTATTTATTCGTTTCTTCTAAATTTTGTTTTGAGACGGCATCTCACAGGCTGCTTGGGATGGCCTTGGACTTTGTAGACTAGGCAGACCTTGAATTATAATTCCTTTTCTTCACCTCCCACATAGCTGGAATTATATGCCTGTAACACTGAGCTTGGTTGGCTTTACTTTCTTTCATGATTTTCAAATTTTGTAGAAATGATTTCATTTCATGATTCTTACAGTTACATTAATCTTTAAGAAGATAAATCATATAATATGCTTCATTTCAGTAGATACCTATACTACAGTGACAGCAAAAAGGAATTAGAGCAGGCAGGGTGGCACATGGCTGTAATCTCAGCATTTGGGAGGCTGGAGTAGGAGCATCACGTGTTCAAGGCTAGATAGTGACACAAAGTGAGACCTTGACACTACACAGAGAGAGAGAGAGAGAGAGAGAGAGAGAGAGAGAGAGAGAGAGAGAGAGAAAGAGAAAGAGAAAGAGAGGCAGAGAGACAGAGAGATATTTGGGAATTTGTCCTTGACCCTTTGGGAACAATGCTGTGTCATGAAGCACGATCTGACTGTCCCATGACACATCCTTTGTTCCATTGTTGGGAACCAAAGCTGCAGCTGTGGCTGGCTCTTAACTCATAAAGAGGTCACCACACATGGTAGAAGTTCAGAACAGTTGTCTCTGTATCAAAAGTATATTAGTGTCATTGCCACGTTTTCTCCCCCAACCCCAGAGACAATGGATCCAGTGAGACTGTTTCTTCTTGTTTAGTGTTTGACTTTGAGGCCAGTTCCTCACCTGTGCCATACTATCTGAGGTGGACCATGGGGTCTCCACCTCTGGCAGCAGTACGGTGGGCACAGAGAGCTCTTGCTGGGTTCTTTGTTGCTGCTGAGAGCCAGCTGTGTGGGGCCCTGATTAACAGCCAGCGTTGTTAGTTGCTCTGCATTCTCGTCTTTGGCAGCTCTTGATGGGGGTCCCTGGGCAGAGGCGTCGTGGGGACCGAAGAAGATGCCGGCTTGGTGCCCTGATTGGTGAGCTGCTCATCTGACTGATGAGTGAGGTGGAGTAACCCCACTGGCTTCAACGAGACACTCGAATCACTGAGCGTGATTGCAGACAGGGAGAGAGGACTTTCGACCTATGTCATATCCTGTTTCCCGAGTGACTCCCGTCTTGGGGAACTTTACGGTGGTGCTCCTGCGACTTGAAGAACCTATTTTCTGAGCGCCTTCGAAGCCTTTACCTTCCTCCTCCCCATGAGTTGACAACAAGCCAGAATTCCTAGAGAAACATAGAACAGGGGGCTGAATTGAGAAGTGAGGGGCCTAAAGAGTCTCTATTTTCATCTGTTCATCTGTTTGTTCTATAGAGTTCTTTTATGCTGTAAAATCTCTCTTTTTAACCCATATTATTTTCTTAGTAGAAAACAAAAACATGAATACCTTTTCATATATATGTGTGTATACATACATACATATATGTAGGCATGTCTATATTCATATCTATCAATATAGCCTATTCTCAATTAAATTGTAAGTTCCCTACAGATAACAGCATGTAAGTAGGCATCAAGACAGAGAGGGAAGTGACACAACCTTAGCAAATGTATGAAGACAACCAACAGGGTGGATCATCTGGAAAGAACTGGAAAGAGCTAGAAAAGCGTCCCACAGAACTGTTCATCATTTTATGCACAGGCATGCTAGGCTAAAAAATTTTTTGGCTGTTTGGTTGCTTATTACCAATAACTGGTTTCTTCTTCAGTCAGTGGGGTTAAAGTCTACTAATTATTAGGAATATTTTTGCAGTGCTGGAGTTGAGGTCTGGAGCCTTGTATGCGTTGGGTAAGGGCTCTGACACTGAAGTACAGCCAGCCCCAAGCCATTGCATTCATTATATTTTAAAATAAAAACCCTAACACTCTCCTATGGATAGTAGACTCCATTATGGCCCAGAGTAGGAACTGTTGAAGAGTAAAACTTCTGTAACAAGTGGGGTGTCCTTAGGGTAAACCGTCCCTTGGTATTGTACTCTTGGTCATTTACCTCTGATTAAAGAGGGTTGTCCCACTTCTCACCCGAAAGCTGGGTCGTATGCTCTTCTTCTAATTAACCACTGAGGCTTGGGTAGTAGCTTCCTGGTGTCTGCCCACCAGCCTTTCTTCTGCAGGGTCTTAGAGATTCCAGGTTCCTGTTCGGCTGCTGTGTTTCAGTTATTTGACTTTATAAATGGAAGTAAACAGGTCTCACGGCTCCTCTGTGCACTTCCATTGGCAGAGCAATGTATGCTTTACAATCAACGGTGAGATGGAGCCAATCAAGAAGAGGTAGGCTTTGATGGGTTGTGTGCTTGGGCAGGCTTATTACTCCCGCTGAGGCTCAGTTACCCTACTTGAAAACGGAGGAAGTTAGAAGAATAATTTGGGATGTCGTTAAACGTCTCAACCCCTGGGTCTTACCCAGAGAGAGCAATCGCACAGAGTGCTACTCTCCGTGGCCTCTTCCAGTCCATCAGTGAACATGGAGGTGAACGGTGTGCTTAAACACTAGTAAACCTAACCCACTGCTTACTTGGCTTTCCTTCAGGTTGTCCTATTCTGGTAACATTTTGAAAAATTAGAATATTTTCCAAGCCACAGTCACATAGGCCGTTCTAGATATGTGTCACCCCAAAAATCCTGTCACTTTTCAGGATGGTGGCAGTATTAGGGAGCCACCCATGAACCCTCCCTAATAAGTTCTCCCCCTCTTGGAGCCCAACATGTTGAAGCTGGGCAGAACTTGCCTGGCTCTCGACTGTGCAAAAGGGATATTTTTATCGTGCCCGAATCTCAATGTTCAGTTCAAACCAAAGAGGAAATATCAGGCAAGACACTCTCCACGATTTCCACACAGCCTCCCATGTAAATGGAAGGGATTCTGTTGTATCAACAAACGACTATACCCTGTTTGCATGGCTCACGGGTCTTTGGATTTCTTTGCGAAGTCAGGGAGGTGTTCTTGAAAGGCCTGGCTGCTCTGCTCACATACAACTGGAAAGAGACTTCCAACCTTTCTTCTTATAAACTGCTCATTCCACACGAGTTAGAAATACTCTTCATAACTCCCTAATGGAGCAAGCGGGACAAGATGTTATTAATACCGCGGCAGGTGCATTTGGCTTTTGACCTCGGCCGGCAGGGGTACTGAGGGGCCATTATTCCTGATGCCTATTAGATTCCATCTTTTAACAAGGAGTACCCTTGAGTAAACCCATGTCTAGCCATTCCTTTTGTCTTTTCAACACCCCTCCCCCTGAAATTTGGTGACATTAAGCACCGAAGACAAGTCATCACCGTGTACAGATTTTGTATCAAATAAAATAACTCAATTTGCCGCTGAACGGGGGTTTAACCTCTCCCAGATCTTGGGCTGTGCATAATTAATGTATCATTCAGCATTTGACTTTGATACTTTTCATACAGATTTCATCTTAAAGTATGCTCGTGTGTTCTGTGCTCACAAAACTACATTCAGTTTATTTTGTGGAGCTTGTCTTTGTTTGGAAAGATGCCATTGTCTTCTTATTTTTCATAAGGAGGACCTGTGTGGAGAAAGCGCCCTCCTTTCTCTCATTCAGCAAAGCTTCACTCAGTGCCTAGCATGGATGCTGGGAATGGATAGAAGCAGACTGTTAAAGTACATTCATCTATACCAGTGCTAGGTGGTGGCATCAGACGGTGCGGGGACACTAACTGTGGCATGACTCAGAGGTGACTTTGCAGAGTCACAGGTCTGGTTTGCCAGGCCCATAGCAGGTGGCCAAGCCAGGTGCAGCCTACATCCTGGACCCCACGGAACATCCACTCTCAGCTGGCAGTACTACCAGGCTATGCATGTCATGGTCATGCTGTAAGATTTGGTCATGGGGATGGACCCGGAGAGTTTGCCTTTCTGAGGATGGAGACAGATGTCTTGGGTCACAGAGTCCCTGGGCTGTAATACGTCTCTCTGCTAAGCCACCCGGCTGAGCTATGGCTGCAAAGCTAGTTCCTACCCATGCTCCGGTGCTTATTACAGAATACTTGGTCAAATCAGTTTAGTGGAGTAAGGATTTACTTTGCTTCAGTTTGAGAGGTGTAGTCCATCACCGAAGGAAGTATAGTGGACTTAGCTCATGACTCCAGGAGGACGCTCTGGGTCTCCTCATATCTTTCTAGATCTGGGAACAGGATCTAAGGGAGACCGAACAGCTGGGTTGTATGGCCTGAAGGTCCACTTCCAGTGACCTACATCCTCCAGAGAAGGCTCGCCTCTGCAAGGTTCCTCAACTCCCTAAGACACATGCCAGCAGCTCGGATCCCCATGTGTAATCACACATTTCACACCCAAACTGTAAACTCCCCACTCACTTCTTGGTAATATGTTGGGGGCGGGGGACATCTTTTAAGTGCTTTCTTGTCTGGGCAAAGGCCGACCACTCTGAATCCGCCTTCCTGCCAAGTTGATAAAATGTAAGGACATGCTTTCTATTGATTTTTAAAGGCAACACAGGACTCAACTGATAATCACAGGTGTGACCTGTGCTGTTTTGCAGGCAGACACAAGCAGCTCAGAGCCTTGTTGTATGACTCTGATGCTTGGGGTACGCATTCTTTGAAGATTACTTCTAACGCGACGCTTCCAGATCCTTAATTCAGATTCTGTCTCTTCCTGTGGTGTTTACATTCCACCATGGCAGAAGATCACTGTGAGAGAAAGAGATGAAAATGAGCTTCTAAAAAGGGCTTTCGTGCACAGGCCTCCTTCAAAGACCCCAACCCTCTCCCCTCTTGTCATCTCTCAAGTCTGGGCTTCATCTCCAGGAACACAAGCATTAGTGTGCAACTGGAAAGGTTGGGTTGCTGTGTTGGCATGCTGGGGATGAACTCTTTAGGGCACAGAGCTGCATGGAGCACGTGTGTGTGGGGCTTTCTTCCACCACATGGTGTTCACAGGTCTAGTTAAGGAGCGATTCCATCCCTTCTGGAAAGATCTTGTACCAATGTAGTTAGGGATTGATTTCATGCCTTTCTGGAATAATCCTGAGAAAGTGACTGGTGTGGCCGGTAGACTTGGCAATGATAGGTGCTGAGAAGAGAATCTGATACTTTGAAAAGCCACTGAGTTTGGAGCAAGAGCTGTGGTCACATGTGATAGCTCTGGGTTCACTGACCTTCCAGATGTTCTGTTCCTCTGTATCACTTCAGAAGGCACTAAAATGCACAGTGAGTGTAAGGACCAGGTTAGACCAGATGTTTCCCAATATGACTGTTTTGGAGGTACAGACAGGTAGATCTCCTGGGGTCACAGAAATGCCCTCAGGTCCCAATTGCTCTTGGGTGAAGATTCCAGCCTTGGCCTTTGGCCTTTTCTGTAATGCATTGAAAAGTGGAGAGCAGGGCCATATGGACTTTTCAGGACATTTCTGATCTGTCTCCTTAACATTCTACTTCCTATGGAAGGCCCAGTTTAGCCTTAAAATTAAATAACATAAAACACTAATTTTGGGGAGCACGTCCTAGAAGTTCTGTTGACCCTGACTGGCTCTGTTACTGCACTATTGTCCAGGTCCCCCTAGGGTCTTTAGGTTCCTCTGGGGAGTGATGGAGACAGATTTCAGAGTATGGAGAGGCCATGGTGGAGCATCAGACATTATTCTCTATATCTACTTCACAACAGTTCCATGCAGGCTCATTAAAGTCAGCTTCGGTTCTTTTATGTTCTTTCCCCTACTTGTGTGGAGTGGTGCAGGGACACATGCCTCCCACATCTCTGAGTAAGTAGACATATTCATAACCACCTGTGAGGTGTGTGGCCTCTATGGTGGGGCCATCAATGATGGAGCATACAAAGGACCTGGTAGGAATCCGACTGTGTCTGCCTGACACAGCGAAGGTCTCGTGATGGAGGTACAGACAGACCCTGCTCATCCTGTCTTGGTGAGTTCTGTGGCATTTATGACTCCATGTGGGGACTTTGGAAGAGTGGGGTCCCAATGAGGAGAACGTTGAGGGTGTATCTGATTATTTTAGAAAGTTTGTGGCGAATCTCATAAAGATAATTCCACTTTAACTCTGTTTGTCCCATGGTGCTTTAAGGAGGATGAGCAGTGGGTGGAAAGGATCGTGACAGCAATGGTAGCAAGAAGCTACAGATCTAGAAGCGCGGTCCTGCCCCAGTGGGGCTCTCACTCCCCAGCATCCCGATGGCCTAATTGGTACGGGGAGACCCTTGTGGTGGAGTGGAGGAGGATTCTGGCTGGTGTTTCTAGAGGGCAGTGCGAATGATAAATACTGTTAATATTCAGAAGGAAGAATCGATTTAAAAAAAATGTGCCTTTGATTCACTAATCTCTGACATTGAGACATTTTTTGAAGTCCGTTGCTATAATTAGATTCTATAAGCCATTTTATGCCTCTATCAAAATTTTAAGAGACATAGAAAATTTAAGTTTTTTTTTTTCTGGGGGTCTTGGCTGACAATTCATCAAATCGATATGAATGGTTATGCAGTGGCTTCTGTGTGGGACCAGGGACAGCTTTCCTGATGCTGTCTAGTAGGCTCCAGCCTGGACTTTAAGAACTCTTGTGAATCGTTTCTGCCTTGTTTTGGCTTGCTCTTCTCTGTTGAAATGTGGGGGCAAGAAGTGGCCAGGTCTGTCATTAGGAACAGGACTGTGTCTTTACCGCCTATGATGCTACTGTGTCCTGGTTGGCTATGGGAAGGGAGGAGGTAGGGAGGTTGGGTCACTGGAAACCAGTGAGAGATACCAGCAGCTTCCACTGGGCTCAGGAGAGTCCTGGTGGAGCTCTCAGATAGGCAACTGATGGACAAGCACTGGTGAGAGCCCTTAGTTGTATGGAAGGAAGCAAGGCTTCAGTAGATTAATGAGTCAGAAAAGACAGTAATCTCAACTTTTCTTTAACCGCCTCCTTCCTAAAGCAGAAGCTCTTCTTAAAAAAAAAAAAAAAAAAAAGAAAAGAAAAGAAAGAAAGAAAAAAAGATCGGTTTGCAGAGAAGACTGATTTAACCACAATTGAAAAGGGGGGCCCATGTCACCGAGGCCCTGTGACGATTAGCATGAAGACGGCTGTACTTTAGCCGGCCTGAAACTTGTTCCTAACAGAACGTTAAAGACCCAGTGAAAAGAGAGATTACGTCTATCTAGTTACACCATTCCTTGATATATGCTCCGTGTCACAGCCTCATTGTCTCCTGGGTAAAGACAGAGAGCTCAAATGCCCACTATCTCTCCCCTGGTGCTCCAAACGCTCCGCTTTGAAGTTTTTATAATCCATCTGTCATCTTCTAGCGAGGAGGGCACATGTTCTCTACCACTCAATTACAGAATTCTCCTTTGCCAGCTCCAGTGAGACAGGCAAGAATGTTATGGGTGGTTGAGAGAAACTGTCAGATACACTAAATTCCTGGGATTCATACGGGCAGTGTTATTCTGGGGTAGGGACAGCCTGTCTTATTGTTCAAGTGCATTACAGATACATTTGGCATTGGGCTACCGAGCCTTTGATTGCCCCCCCCCCCCCAACTCCTGTTTGTGAGCGTTGTCTTACATTTGATTGTTCACATTTGGGAAAAAAAAAAAAAAAAGAATCATTTAACCCTCCACTGGAATGTGGACTCTGAAGCGCAGATTGAAAAGATGACATTTGTTTTTGCTAACAAGAAGCGGGCAGCCCAACTGTGCCGAGCTTGGGAAGTCGGAACGATTTATTTTCACTTTGATGAAATCAGATCTTTTTTTTTTTTTTTTTTTTTTTTTTAAACCTTGGGTTTGTTAAGAATGGCAACTAGAGGCAGCCGGAGCATCATGGGATGGATTTTATCATTCTGTGAACAGACATCCTGAGCACTTATCAAATGCTCTGCTGTCTGCAGAGAGTGGAGAAGTTACCTTGGCCGGACGGTCTTGAAAATGGGCAGTTGTGTTTAGGGCGCTCTACCTTGGAGTGGCTGGTGTTGCTAGGGACCCTGTTAACTTCTCAGTCATAGAGTCACGGGTGGTTAAATTCGTTGTCTTATGTGAAATGAGTTTGATGATCTCGGCTTAGCCTCTAGTGGGTATTAATTCACATTATAAAATATCCCAGAATAATTTAGCACCATGTGGCATAATTTGCATTTTTACTCAAGACAGGGGCAGTGGTGGATATATTCCTTTAGTCTCTTCTATGCAAAGAGGCCAGCTCATGTTGGTGGCTTTCATGGTGATGGTTTGTGGGGGCTCACTGCTAATAATTTGTAGGGAGCAGATGGCATAAGATCTTGGGGGTAATAAGACTTTGCAGCTTAGGCACTGAAACCCAACAAGAAGTATTTGCAGAGATGCAGTTGCAGTTGAGGAGCTGTGGTTTCATAACCCTGCCCAGCGGTGATGCAGCCTGGGTGTATGTGCCATTCATAGACACATATGTGACCCTAAAGAAATACGTGTTGGGATGCAGGCATTCTGGGGGTGTGTGTGGACGCTGTGCACCTCACAATTTGTAAAAGAATGTCTTCCCTTTACCAACCACGGAGGGTTTCCAGAAAGGCAAGATACTATTACAGTAATTAATTTAGTGAAACTTCTTAAATCTGATCTTCTCTGTTCAAACTAATAATGGGAGGATGGGGCGGCTCGATGTCGTTAATTGAAATCTGGAGACAATAAAAAAATGTCTTTTTGCAACTTCAATACAGCAGTCTGGAACTGTCGGGTCAGGCTGTGAACCAATTTTCTTCTCATTACTTTTGATTTTGGAGTCAATACAAATTTCATCAGTGATTGTAGGGTGCAGGTCTCCGTCTGCAAGGCCCCTGTCATGGGAGAATATGTGTGCATGGTTGAAAGATTTACAGAAAGCTTTTCTGGAGAGGCTGGTCAAGATAGCAAACGCTGAGGCCCATGGCCTCCCTTGCCATGGCTCCCTGACTCAGGGGTGATTAAGGGAACCGAACCTGGAAAGCTCAGAGCCTGCCTGCCGGCTGGGGCTGGGGGCGTGAGGAGCTGGTGGCACCTCTACTGTCCTTCCTCTGGGCATTTTTCTCTTTGCTTCCCCTAAGCCTAACTTTCTACCCCCACCTTCCCCTTTATATCTCTCCCTTCAACTTACAGATGTGCACAGAGCATTCCTGCAACCCACAGAATGCCAGTCCCCAAGGAAACTTAATTGTAGGACACAGGCTCAACTTTGCAGGACTTGCTGACATTTTGAACACATTCTGAGCAAAGAAGTCTTTTGTGTGGAAATGTGTACCGGGGTGTGTCACGTGACCGCTCATCTTGCCTGTATGGGGTTTGCATCTTTGCAAGTCATAGGATCAGCCCATCTATCAACAGATATTGGCCTAACTGGACATTTTTTACGAGCCCAGTTTGCTATTTATGTTAAAAGCAATTCGCAGCAATGCCCTGTCTTCGTGATTCGGTATTGGCAATAGCGACGTATTGTTTAATCACATTTTCCATGAGTAATTATCTAATTCACATGATTACCAATATAAAACAGGCAAATGGAACAGAGGTTTAACTCCATCCTGCTTGGGCGGTGACACAGGCACACTGAGGGACCTGGGTGATTGGAGCGTTTTTGAGTTCTGTTTTGCTTCTGCTGTATCGTGGAGATTTTTATTAACAAGCCTTTTGAAGCTGAAGAGAGAGAGGCTATTTGGAAGCCTGTGATAATGCAGTTTGAGGTTCACTCTGTCTGCGTTCTTTGCGTTCAGGGCTGTCCTTTTTGAAGATTTCCGGTAGACGGAGGTCACATTTTTTATTCATGTTGAAAAATATTCATTTATCAGTATTGGTGCAACTGTAAACAAGTGATAAACCGAGAACGTCTACAACAGTAAAACTGACAGCATTTGCTTTAATTTTCTGTCATTTTGGTAATTATATCAATCAAGACCCAAAACTAAAATGATATTTTAGCATGCAGTAAGAAATGAGGAATTCAGATCTTAAAAGACCATTACAATTAGCTTTGAAATGTTCGCCATTTTACCATAATTGTTTCATATAGCTTATATGTCTTCATTTGCAGCCGAATATTCTGTTGATCTTTTATAAACAAAGTAGCACCCATCTGCTCCTTGAGACACTCCTGGCGCCTATTCATTGCAAAAATAATACATGTCCTAATGACTTCCACATATTTTGAAATCTCCCTTTTGAAATTGGACTTGGCAGATCGTTTGCAGGTACTTGAGTTGCATCTGTTTGCAATTTTGCAAACGCGGAAGACTTTAATGTTGAGCACTGCAAGAGGGCTATTTTAATCCTCAGATAACATTGGCTGTCATCAAAAGCCACATTTATCTTTTCGAAGGTGGGGCAAATGTTTAATGTTAAAAGACAGCGAAAGGCCAAGGCCAAGTCTGAGGCCCGAATACCCTACATTCGAAAACGCCGCTCCTTCCCTGGACTCTCCGTGTTCTTCCTTTATCTTTTTTTTTAAATTTAAGTTTTAGCTCCATCCACATTGCCAAGAGGATGTTTTTGCTGATAAAATGAAAGATCAGGAAGAGAGTAAATCTGAAATAATTGTGAACTCCTGGATCTCGGGCTCATTACCACCATGTGGCTAGCAGCTGACCAGCTTGGGGTCGACTCTGTTTACAGTGAAGAACTAAACAGAGTGGCGCTGGGGAGTGCCTGCCTTGAATGTAGAAGAAGGCTTGCCTCCCAGGGCAGGCTGCCACTCTTTGGGAGGGACAGCAAGCCCTGCAAGGCCAGGGTCTGGTCAGCTAGCTGGTGAGACCCATCTCTAAATGGATCCATCTCTAAATGCATGCTTGGTAAAAGCGTCTGGGTGGGTATTTGTTTCTTTGTATAAACTTTGTATCTTGAAACTGGAGTCAGCTAGCTTCTTCTCTCCCATGCTGTCTGAGTGAATCATCCTGTCGCTGGTTTCATTGGGCCCTCAGAACCAAGAGAGAAGGACAAGATGCTTTCCCCCCTTTCTGTATCCCCTCCGATTCTCACTTGGATCTGCGCACTGTGTGTGTGTGTGTGTGTGTGTGTGTGTGTGTGTGTGTGTGTGTGTGTGTCTTCTCCTAGTTGACCATATGCCTGTGAAATTTCTCATCAGAGGACAAGGAGGGAGACTGTTCAGGTCAGACAGAAGTAGTTGGCTTGGGAGTGTCACCAGCAACTGGTCACAGAAGAGACTTTTTAAAAACAAAACTGACTCCATCTTCCTGGTGAACTGAGCAAAGAGTGAATCTCACTCATAAGCAGATACAGCCCCGGAGCCCAGCAATGACATAAGTGAAGGGGCCTTTCTGGGAAAAAGTATCTCATAATAAAGTATATATTGTAGGGTTTTGCACAGTTCAGGTATAGTTGAAAATGCCTTTGGGATGGAAGAGTCTTCTAGAACCAGAGAACTGGTTTTCTTAATAGGTCAGTATCATTGGATAGATGAATGGTTGATAAATGTCCGTTTTTGTGTTATTAGCAGCTTGTTGAGTAGGTTCTACAGGTTCTATTCTGAATTTTCTTTTCACTGTTGTTCTTGTGTAGTGTAGCATTAAAGGCATCATAGACTTCTAGAATAAATTTTTTCTATTTTAATTTTTAGAATCTTGATAATTTAATACACGAGCACTGTGTTCACATCATTTCTACTTTCTCTTGCTCCTCTCTAACTCCTCCCATGTTCCCCCAACTCCCTCTCAAATTCATGACCTTGTCTTTAATTATTATTGTTTTACACACACACGCACACGCACACATGCACACACGCACACGCACACATGCACACACACTGTTGCTCCTATGTATGTATGTTTAGGACTGACCACTTTGGATTGGATAAGCTATAGGGGCTCATCCTTGGAGGACACTGACTACCCCCTCTCTTAGCAACCATTAATTGCCTGTAGCTATTCATCTAAAGCTGAGGCTTTGTCAGAGTTCCCCATCCACATCGGCATGCCAACTGATATTACCACTGTGCTGCTCTTATTTAGAAGACCACATTGCTGAGATGCCATGGGTGCAGCTTCCCTGTCATAGATAGGAGACACCATCACACAGTCCTGGTCCTCTGGCTCCTATAATCTTTCCACCCCTCTTCCAAGATGTTTCTTGCACCTTAAGTGTAAGGGTTGTACTGTAGCTGTACCAACTGAGGACGAGCACCCACAGTCAGCTGTTGCCTGCATTTTGACTAGTTGTGAATTTCTGTGGTGGTCTCCATCTGTTGTCAGAAGAAGATTCTTCAATGAGGGTGAGAGCTGCTGTGTGTCTAGGGCTAGTACTGGGAGCTGCTGGGTAAATCTAAGGGAAACCGGCAACAATTCAGCGTCCGCTGTCTCATTTTATTTGCAGCTCTGGGGAGAGGAGGTGGTGATGTGCACAGAGTGGGAACTGGCATCCAGTGTCTTTGCTTTTTCTGCGTCATTTATATTCTGATGCTCTCATATATGGGTGATTACACTTTAAAGAGAAGAGACCTCACACTCCTCAGATGATCAGAAATTTCACATTACCAGACTGATATAGTGGGAAGCAGAGGAGTGATCTGTCCATACAGCAGCAGGGTCCTGAGAGGAACACAAGTGATGATCTTCCAAGTGGGAACCTGGTTAGAGAGGGCAGAGGTCACATGGCATTCTCAAGCCTCTGCAGTCACACTGACCCGTGGGGACTCTGGTGATCTGGCCTCTGTGTGAACTAGCCCCCCGGAGGTTTCTGATGCACACTCTGGGGTGGAACTGGCTGCCTCATGGTATATAAAAGAGGGTGGCTTTCTTTTTTCTTCCCAATTCACTACTTGATCGAAAGATACTGTAAAACGTAGAGCTGACTGACATCTTAAATATCTTATGCATGCATGAACTCTGGGGAGTTCTGCTTTCTGTATTGCAACAGGTCAGCTGTGGAGTGGCTGGTCTGTGACTTCTGCATCCTGTCTCATGTGGTGTTAGGCATCTCTCTGTCCATACTGGGGGCAGGGGAGCATGGCTGTTTTTACTGGTGTGCAGCAGACATTCATGCTTCATAGTCTCCACAGTTACTTGTTTAAACTATGCAAGTGGGGTAAGAAGATTCTCATCAAGGTAGAGTGCAATGTTGGACAGAAGCTGTAGTTCTATGCTGGGGAGGCATGGACCGGAAGGGTTAGTGGTGGAAACAGGAGGCTGACCACCCTTGACATCTTGGCTATTTGCTTTTTTTCTTTGTAATTTTAAAGTTGTTGTTGTTGTTATTGTTGTTATTATTATATTTGTATAGGTGTTTTGTCTGCATGTATATGTCTGCACCACATGTGTGCAATGCCTGCAGAGTCCAGAAGAGGGCATCATATCTCCTGGAAACTGGAGTTATACATGGTTATGAGCCATCATGTGGGTGCTGGGAATCGAACCTGGGTCCCCTGGAAGAGCAGCCAGTGCTCTTAATTGATAACCCCCATACTTTTTACAACTAGAACTCTCTTGGCGATGACTGATACTTTTGGTGGTAAGCTTAAGATGGAATGGTAATAAAACTCATTGTTTATTCACTTCCTGGTTATTGAGAATATTTCTCTGGGCTGGGAAATGAGAAGAGGAGGGGATAACTCTCCATTAGGAAGCTATGGCTTGAGAATCAGCCATGGCTGCCATGTTTAAGTCTCTGCTTCAACTGCAGAGGAGTGGCCGGCTTAGGCAGTGGTGACATGTCCTCAGTACCTCTCAACTCAGTCCCATCCTGGGACACTGAGACCTTCCTTATAGACGCATCTATCTATGTCTCTGGGACACTTGCTGAGGTCTTTCCAAGTGAGGCTTGAAATCTGTTAGGCAATTTTGGGTAATACATAGAGTTTACGTTTTGAAAGTTAGGTATCGTAAGCGCTGTTAGAGAAATGTGACTAACATCAGAGCTATGACTTCTCAGTTGTTTCTCAAGGTGAGAGTAAGTTTTAAAAATGACTTGATTTAAAGTTAATTTATAGCAAAGTATTAAATATTAAGTTCAGGTGGCCCAAGGACAGTGGTGAGGAACCAAGGTGTGGGGATGCTGCTCAGGCCCCCTCTTTGTAGCACATCTCCCTGGCAGATGAGGGGTGGGGTGAATGCTTTTTGATGGAGTCCCACCCACCCTCGGAGGCTCATGCGGCTCATGGGCGCACTTCTTGTATCTTTTTGGCAAAGCAATTACTGGCACTGTGGGAGGCCCACAGGTTCAAAGCTATGAAGAAAACTCTAGTTCACCTTTTCCTGAAATGCAGTTTGGTTTAGGTGTTGCTGGTGGTGCTGGTGGGATTTCACAAAGGAAAAACAACACCGGTCCATGAAAAGTAGCTAAGAGCAGAGTCCAGTTCTTTTCCTTGGCTGAGAGACCCAGAGTGGGAGGGCCAGACCTCGGCATCCTCTCCTCTCCTGGCCATGTCCTGTTGGGATGCAGGTCCATAGAAGCAGCGACGGGACTGGCATTGAGTAGTCCCACCAAGATTCTCCAAGGGATCAAAGTGACAGAAACCCTTCTGCTAAGTGGTATTGGGCTGATATGCAGTCAAAGCATATGTGGTCTCCGAGGCCACGAGGAGTGCTGCCTGTGGTACCTGCCTGCAGGCTGTGCTTAGATTTCTTGCTTTGAGGCTGTGGCTTGAGAGGACTTGGAAACCCCTGTGCTTCTGAGTTACCTTGGGGGTTCACTGGAGAGGGAGAGCTCAACAGTGACTCCCTGCTTGGGAAGCAATCTGCCCAGGGCCTGGGTGTATCTTCCAGGACCTGGGTGTATCTTCTAGGATCTGGGTGTATCTTCCAGGACCTGGGTGTATCTTCCAGGACCTGAGAAGGACCCCTTGTTTTCTGAGCTCTTTGGGTGCTCAGTTCTCAGAGAAATGTGTAGTAGGTACCTCGTGGGGGAGCAATAGTGTGTCTTTCCTACAGTGATAGGGACTTTGCCCTCAGAAGGAATGATCTAACTCTGCAATGCTTACGTTCAACCAACCCCTCTGTCCAGGAGACTAGCTGGGTTTGTTTATTTCAATCTCTAGAACTTTCGAAGGACGACTGTAAGGAGGATGAGATATGTTTTAAGGTTCCTACAAGCC
>CM052717.1:60725177-60730177 GCA_028551405.1 Uromys caudimaculatus | reverse complement strand
AGACTTAGGCTAACAGGAATGGGCTTCATAGGGCTTCATAGAGTCCCCAGGTTGGCCTGGGCTATGTGTTGAGATGCTGCTTCAAAAATCCAAGGCTGAGTGTACAGCTCAGTAGTAACGTGCCATTTAGCATGGAAAGTGTTTCTTGGGACAATATTTCCACTTGCCTGTGAATTCTTGGCTTCCTCAGGCCACTGCTTCTCCAGTGTGGCTTCTGTGCCCAGGCCTGCATGTCCGCTGGAGACATGTTGATGGCTCTCTAACCTCATGAGGTGTTCCACCCTTCAGTCTAGCCCCAACATGCTCTGATCCTCAGGAGCCCCTGCTGCCTGCTTTCAACTTGGCTTGTTGATGTCTTGATCAGCTCTGGTGCCATCTTGCCTCTGCAGCCCCACCTCCTGCAGGTCAGGTGGCTTTCCTCCTCTCCTCTGCCTGCTCCATAGTTCTGTCTTGGTTTAGGAACATCTGCACAATCTCGTCCCTCCTGCAGTTACAAGCGCCATGGGGGATGGGCACAGAGCTGGGTAGGTGCTGGGGGGGGGCACAGGAGGAGGTGGGATTGCTTAAAATTGCCTTCCTTCAGGATTCCTGAGACCCACAGTTAAGGCTAGCCATCTGCAGAGAAAGGAACAGTGAGAGAGGAGATAGCATTGGCAACATGGTCAAGAAATCCAGGAGCCTTCTTCTCTTTTCATCTTGTCTTGCCTGGGATCACCCTGCTTACCTCCCATCTGTAAAGGAATGCGGAGATGCCCCGAACCCCTGGTTGATGCCCTTTTCTGCAGAGCTCATAAGGATCACTCTGTCAACGGGTAGAGAGAAGGTTCCAGTGTTTAGTTCCTCATCTCCATCCCCAAAGACCAGGAATTGTGGCCAGAGAGGTGGCACCATGTGTCCACTGTCCAAGAATTCTTCCTGTGGTTTGGACCCAGCCATGGCTCCCCCAAGGGAACCGTTGGCATGTGTTTAATTATTCATTGGTATTTCTCGTCTGTATCTCTGCTCTTTGATTGCTTTGTCTTTGCCTAAAAAATATTTATTTGAAATTCTGTGATCAAAGACTGAAAAACAAAATAGAGCAGGATATTAAAATGAAAAAAAAATTTTTTTTAAAGGAGGTTGGAATGTCAAGATCATTTTTATTAGAAAAGTTTACAAGATGAAGCTACGAATTATTTACGTAAACGTCATATTTCAAGCACAAGGCTCCCAGCTGCGTTCTGGTGAGTGATACTGGCTGGTATAACCTGGATTTAAAACACCTCTACTTAAGGCAGGAAAAAAAACCCCAGCCATTTTAATTAAAATTAATGGATTTTTTCCTTGATCATATTTTAACACACACACGCACACACACACACACGCACACACACACACACACACACACACATGCTCACACACACACACACACACACACACACACACACACACACACACACACACACTCACATCTGTGTTCAGAATTGATAAAGAAAGTCCTCTGGTTAAATAACCCACTTTTGTCTGGCAGCGGAATCGGCTATAGAGGTGCAAATGTGCAGAAAGCTATTTGGAAATGCATCCGAGTAGTTGTCAGGTTTTATTATGCAGGAAGGTGTCATGTTTGTTACGAAGCTGAGTGCAGATGGCAGAGTGGAAGAAATGGATCACTAATTTTAACAATGATTAATGAACAGAGATAGAAAATGAATTACATTGGACTATCGGAGGCAAGAAATATTTTTGTGAAAATTTTTGAGTCATCTGCCGTGCTGTTCTCTGCAAATTATTTTCAGAAATTCTATATGTTGTCAACAGTTGACTGCATTTTCCATTACTGTCTATTTCTGTTCTTAAGTACTTTTGTGTTATTAGAGATACATAATTTCAAAATACCAATACATTCCTGATTACTTAGAGAAAATATATGTAGCAGTGTGACTATGCCATAGATGCGAGCCATAAAAGTCCTGTTTTATAATAATCTTTCATTCTTCCCCATTTTATCACTACATTAGGGATGTTTGATAAAAAGGAAAAGGGGGGGCTGGGGCTCCAGCACGGGCAGAATAAAGAAGGAACAGAAGCACAGGTAGCAATGCAAATGGGGTCCAGAGGCTTCATTGTGGTCCTCAGTTCTCACCAGCCCTGCCTTTCTTTGTATTCTCTGCCTGTCATCCTGGGAGGCTTAGTGGGTCCATGTTCTGACGAGGGCCCTCTGTACCTAATGACCCATTCTCTCTTGGCTTCTGTAGGTGAGCCTAGCCATCTCATGTAGACACAGGAAGTTACCACCGTCTTGAAGTTGCTAAGCTGTGTTTCCCTTGGAGAGACTTGAATCTGATTTCTTGGCTCCAATGACCTGGGTATTTATTTGGCTGTCATGAGGTAGCTTCTATGTACCCTGAACTTTGAATTCACCACGTAGATCTTGTGATCTTCCTATCTCAGCCTACTGAGCAGTGGGAGTATAGGTATGCACCACCATTCTTAGCTGACATTTAAATTTCGGGGTTCTATCTTTTTCTTTTTCAGCATTATCAGTGATTGTGTGTGTGTGTGTGTGTGTGTGTGTATGCTCTCGCGCGCACGTGTGCATATGTATACAAATGAATTCTGCTTATTTGAATATGATATCCATTTTGACAGAAGATATAGCTCTGTGATTCCTTAGGGGAAATAAGTAGTCACTTTCTTTTCTTTTCTTCTCCCCACCCTTCTTCCCCATCTCTACCCACTTTTGCTGTCCCTTGCTTCTCCTCTTTTCCATCCTCCCCCTGTTCCCCTTACCACCGTGAAGATATTATCCATCTTAAATATATTGGCTTCAAGTCTTCTTAATTTCCCAAGATGCTTTGCAATGGAGAACTGGTCAACTGGTAGTTAGCACTTCGTGATCTGCCTCAGTCACAGCTCAGGCTGCCGACGTTAGCCTGTTCCCACCCACGCTATTTAATAAGTGGCTTAGATGTTCATTGTGAAACTGTACATATAGAATGGGATAGCTCTGCTGTAGCTTTGACGGCTCCAGGCTTTCACTAGAGGGCTTTTCCAAGTTCAAGAGGGCAGGGAGCTGTCGACCCTCCCAGGAGGCTGGCTGCCCTGGGTCTGGCTTTTGCACGCAGCAAAGCTGCCTCCCGGGAGCTGCCTGGTGTTGGAACAAACCCGGACTACTTCCTTCTCCTGCAATCGAGCTTTCCTCCTTCCCAACTTGACTGTTTTATTTATGCTCTTGACCTGTAAAAACAAGCAGGCTGTTTAAAAAGCAAAAAGTACTTCCCATGATTAGAGTACTTGGTAGAGATGAGCTGCGTGCGGATGAAGAGGCCATTCCTCACTGTGCCAGAGCAAGTGTCAGGGAGGCTTTCTTCTTGAGAAAGGAAGGCCCCTTCCTGAGTCAGGCAGGGCTCCCATATCTCACTGGCCTTGGGGTCCCCCAGCGAGGGTTTGTCTCTCTCCCCATCCCCACTATTTTTTTGCTCCTGGATGCCGGGGTGAGCGTAGTGGACATGTATAACACGTTTGTAAATGTTTCTGAGTCAAACAGTGTGCAGATAATTATGATCCTGATGGAGGACACTTAGGGGAACCGTCTAGGAAAGAATGCGGAACTCCTCCTCAAGTTTCTAGCAGATGCTAAACCCCAGGAAGCAGGCGGCCTTTCCTGAGCAAGGTGGGGGGATGCTCCCGGGAACCAATTTAGAGAGAGACTTTGGGCAACTGTGACATTTGTGTCTCTCTTTTGGCAAGTCCAGTGAATCCCAGTGGTCCTCAGGATTTCCCTGCAGCTCAGCCTCCTGAAGGTAGGCACTGAGCTCAGGGCTTTATGAAGTGGGTGTCCAAATGGGGTCCCTGGAGGATGGGACTTGTGAAAGGTTCCAAGTGGGCATGATCGGTGAGGACACTGGTCACTTCACTTCCAGTGTAATTTAATGGTACGGATATGGAAGGAGAGAGAGAGAGAGAGAGAGAGAGAGAGAGAGAGAGAGAGAGAGAGAGAGAGAGAGAGAGAAGAATCCTACCATGTACAGAGCCATCAGGGACATCTCAAGAGATGTGATTCCTGCCTCTCTCTGACTCATGGGTGTGAGGTTGTTCTTGAGGCTGTAGATCTGTAGGAATCATTTGAGGATACCTGAGTTTTAGATATCTGGATCTGAACAAATAAGTTGTCATTAGGGGCTCATTGTTCATCTAATGCGAGCATCTTCTGGCTAGTTAACCAAGGCATGGGCATACCTGTGTGCATCTGGCTGGTGACATTCATTGGCTCCCTGATTCTGACTGTCCATCTGAAGATGCCACAGGCTGAGGTCTGAGGGTTTGCATCCAACACCACCACTCGCAGACGTGGCTCATACCCACCTCGAGGTAGACCAGAGTGGGACATGATTGCATTTCTAGTAGTTTCTGGCTTTCAGAGAAACTGTTTCTCTGTTTCCGTAGTCATTCTCTTTTGTGTTCCTGGTTTGGTTGGGGTCACCTCTGAACTAACTCATAATGTCAGTGAAGAGTAAATGAACAGTAAAATGTCTATATGTAACATGTCATTTTTAAAAAGGAAAACGTGTCTAAGCCAACATGAAGAGATTCATCTCTCCCTCCTCATTTGGTCAGCCATTGGCACCTCCAAGGGCTGCACGTTAGCTTGGTGCCACCAATGCATGTAAATATAAGAGCCACCTGCCTTGATTCTTCAGGGATACAAGTCTACAGACACTTCCTGTGTGCCCCGCCAACCCCAGAGTGAATCTGTGGAGCTAAAACAGAGTTGGGTAACAATAATGCCATGACTTATAGCATGAGTTGGGGAAAATTCAAGATGTCTGTCATCCCTTACCTGAGGTAAATAACTGATTGACCTTTCTGGAGCTCTGATACTCTACTAATCAGAACCTGAAATCTGTATAACAACACTTCATTTACTTGATAGACAAAAGAACAATTGCAGTTGAAGTAATGTGATTTCTAAATAGACACTGCCTGTCAAAAATAAATGCATTAGAACTAAAATGTAGCTC
>CM052717.1:60555177-60720177 GCA_028551405.1 Uromys caudimaculatus | reverse complement strand
AGCATAGTTTCTCTCCTTCCCTCCCCCTTCCCTCTCTCCCTCCCTCCTTTTCTTCCTTCACTCACCCCCCCCCATCTTTCCTTCCCTCCCTCTCTCTTCTAAGCTTTGAGGTATTTGGTACTGGATGTTCTAACATGATAGAAAGAAACAAAATTGGTGGAAAGGCTGTAGTCTGTAATTCCATTTACCCCCCCAACATTATCATTTACTATACAGAAAAGTATGAAGAATATCAATGAACCTGAGTAGGGCAGCATGTGCTTGTAATCCCAGGGTTTGGGAGGCTGAGGTAAGAGGATTGTGAGTGCAAGTCAACCCAGGCTACACAGGGAGACCACATTCAGGACAACAGTGGCAGGGGAAAGAATATTAATAGGACCTTTTGCATTTTTCTAAGTGTGATTTCCATCTTAAGGTTATTGCCGGTCTCACTTTGCACCGGTTGTAATTTGAGTGTTCAGTAGCCACACTTGCTAGAGGTTACCCAGTCAGATAGCCCAGGATTGCCTGATTGCAGAGCATCAGTGATTGGCTGTGGCTTGTGGGTAGCACAGGTGAGTCGAGAACCTCGGCGGCGCTTTCCTGCTCTTGTGCACTTCTGCTCAGGAAAGGCTGCTGTGTCACCTGGGTGATTTGGCGATGCTACTGACAGAAGAGGTGCTTCTCATGTGACGGCCTGTTAGAAAGCACCACAAATTTCCCAGCATCTTTTCTCTGTACTCTGTCGTCTTATTGTGTCCGTAACTACTTTGTGCTTTCTTGTTAGGAATGATAAGCAACAGGGGTCAGGCAGAGCAGAGATACCAGTGACTTCACTTGGCTCTATTTGTGTTTCTTACTTTCTGGAGAACAAACATCCCTCAGCTTGTGTTCTAATGGGATCAGCTCTTCTCTACTTTGCTCTCATGATATTATTTACCTCCTAGAAATGAGGACTAGGAACCTAGTGAGGATTGTGCCTGCCTTGTAAGTTGTAAGGGTCATCATAAGGTGTCTTTGAGTAGTAGGCATTAGGCCGCACCCCCTCCATTAGGCCACACCCTCTCCATTGGAGAGCCACACCCCCTACTTTTAAAAAAAGATTTATTTACTTACTTATTTATTTATTTAATATATGTAAGTACACTGTCAGCTGTCTTCAGACACACCAGAGAATGACATCAGATCCCATTACAGATGGTCTTGAGCCACCATGTGGTTGCTGGGAATTGAACTCAGGACCTCTGGAAGAGCAGCCAGTGCTCTTAATCGCTGAGTCATCCAGCACGGCAGAGTGGTTCTTAACACAGGCTATCCTGTTCAAGTTTACACCTCAGCTCTTCTACTCATGAGCTGTTAAACTGGGCCTTCTGCTTCATGGCTAGTTCCTCAGTTTCCTACCCACAAAAGATCATGGTCACAGCCTCCGCTTCACAGAACTGCTGCCGAGATGAATGAAGCCAGGAGTGTTGGAATTTAGAACACTGGGGTGCCTAGTAAATACATAAAACACAGAGCTAATAGTCGTTTTGAGTTTAGTGGAGGATCAAATCCCTTCAGAACACAGGACAGTGTGTGTGTGTGTGTGTGTGTGTGTGTGTGTGTGTAGATGTTCTGGCTGCTTCCTGGACTATTCTTTAGTCTCTCAGACACCTTTACCTTCTGTTCTATCAGCTGGGCTGAGGCCTAGCATGGCTATACAGTCTCCCCCTCAACACACAGCACCCCTCTCCTTTTTCCTGCAGGCCTGTTTTGACTATGAATTAATTGTAGGTTGGGAAACTCACAAGCCATAATCAAAACCAATAAACATCAAAAGGCCAGGGAGAACCAGGCCACCAGGGGAGTGCAGGGGACTTAGTGGGGGCCCTGGGTGGCTGGTCAGTGCAATGGTGGGGGCTTTCTATATATCTTCAAAGATGACACCAAGTGTTTCAGATGGTCACTCAGGAACTCCGATAGGTAAACAACTTTTGGAAATCTGGGTGAAAGGGTTCCAAAATAACTAATTTTATCTTTTTCCAGCAAGCAGGGGCACAGTAGAACTTAGAATGAAATGTGGACTTTCTCAGCAAGGGTTAATAATCAATGTAGATCGCCTAACAAAGGCGAGGCTGCTGTATTATACTGGGAAAGTTTTTTTTTTCTTAACTGTCAGTGAAGCAGTACTAATTATTACTCCAGTGTAAATGAGGTCATCGTCTATTAAGAGAACAAAATGCTCAGGCTCGCCTTGCCAATTCATACCAGCTATTTTTCACACATACTCAGCTTTTTAGATTTTTTTTTTAAAGTTTTGATAAAATCCATTCATTTGTATTAGAAAAGTGTAAACCGCCGCAATAATAGTTACCCATGATTACCCCAGATGAGCTTTTGTAATATGTGGGATGTTTGAATACCATGTGTTAGCCATGCAACAATTAGACAGTTGAATGGATCTTTAAAACAATCAGATACTTTTATCTCACTGGCTTAAAAAAAAAAGACACACACACACACACACACACACACACACACACACACACACACAAATCCATTCCTTCTATGTGTACCATTAAGCTGTAAATTCTGGGGGACACGCGGCTGTGTCACAAGGAGAACTTTCGGGTGTGTGTTGATCAAGGACAAAAAGACATCCAAATATCTTATCTGCATGTTTTCATTTTTTTATGCAAAAAGATTTAAGGAATATTGAAGCAAACAAAGGGTAATTGTTTTAGCCCAGATGTTACTTTTGCACAACAAGCAGGTTACAATGTTCCCACAGAGCTGATGAGCCCAATCAGGGAAATGATTAAAAATTGATTTTGTCCCTGTAATTACAGTATGTAAACTACTTAGCTTGGATTGCAAAGGAAGTGATTTTCTAATTACGTATATACTCTGGTGTCTAATGATTGGTTTTTTGAAGTAATGAAGAGAGAGCACTAACGACTCCTTGGTGCTCTGTTGTTAAAGAAAGACCATCTTTAGAGTAAGCAGCAACAGACAAAGAGTTTAAATTGAATTTTCAACACTGTTAACGTGCACATGGGTTTGTTTATTAAAGAGACAGTGGCACAATTTGATTGGCTCCAAGCAGCTTGGCTTTTCTTCACGTTCGAGCACGTGAAAACACATGTACTGTAGGCAGACCTGTTGCAAGGGGTCCTGGCACTCCTCTCTGACCATCCTGGTGCCTGGGTCCATATCTTGGGATCTCAGGTTGCTGGAAGGTTCTGATGTCTGTCTGTCCTGAAAGTTGCAGACCGAACAGGTATCAAACGGCCTCTCCATGCCCTTTGTTTTAAATGAGAGTGGAAGGTGTCCTAGGGAATATGTTTCTTCAACTGCCTTGTAAGTGGCTGGTCTCTGCTCAAGAGTGGATGCCTCCACCACCCCAGTTTGTGGGTGAGCTCCATGTTTGTAGGCCTGCCTGCACGGGGACAGCTGTGGGACCCCGGGAACGAACTTCTGGGTTTTAGACAGAGTTCCTACAGCAATCTGCACTGAGATACCATGGCTGCTGAGTCATAGCTCCTTTGGGCAGAACATCAGTGAGAAGACCGAGGGTGACCAGACAGAGGTGGGTAGCTTCAGGGTGGTCCTGCCAAGGCATGCCCTGAGGCCCATCTTCATCAGGTTCTGGTGTGCACTCTTCAGTCTGGCTCCTTCCCCATAGGATGGCATGGTACCTGATATCCTACTGTCTAAGTTTTATTATTACAAGGCCAGAAGAACAGAGATGAACATTTGGGGGGAGTGCATGTGCGTTCATGGATATAGTCTGTTAACATGAACATGGAGGCCAGGGTCTCTCATTGGCCTAGAACTCTCTAAGGTGATCAGGCTGCTTGGCCAGCAGGCCTTGGGAATCTCTACTGCTCCCTTCCCAGCTCAGAGATTATAGCTGTGTTCTTCTGTGTTGCCATCTCTTCTTTCTCCTCCTCTTCTTTTTTTCCTCTTGTGAATTCTGGGGGATCAAGCTTGGGTTCTCACTTTGTCAAGGCAAGCACTTTGTCAATAGAGATATGTCCCCAGTCCTGAAGAGAGAGTTTGCTGTTCTCAGCTCCCAGGTACAGGTCAGGAGATGGAAGAAGGGAATCTGTGGGCAGGACCCTTGGCTGTGGTCTCTGCAGGCTAGGCACGGCTGGTGAGACAGGGTTAGTGTTGTCCCCTGTGGGTAACTGAGACAGGCTCAGGGCATGGTGGGATTCAGGTCTAGTCTGCTTTCCACCAGTGTCAAGTGGTAGGAGACCCTGGTGGAGAGCGTAGGCAGAGATGCTTTCTGTGGAGGAGGAAGACAGAAGCAATCACTTCCAGTCTCCAGGAACTGATTACCCATGGGTTGGCATCCTTCCAGGTCAACAAAGCCCCCAGGCATCACAGCACGGGCAGCATGCAGGTCACATCTCTGCATTCTAGCAGAAAGCCGGACTGAGGGCTGGTTTCCAGTACGCTGGGCCAGGGAATGCCTGGATGTCCCTAAGTTTGGCCCGTTCCCAATCCTATGACTTCTTTCCCTTGCTACAGCCTCCTTGCTCATCTGTACAATGGTAGCTGTACCCCACTGGGCTTGTGATACTTCTCCCACTCTGGTTTCTTTTGCCCACTAGTTGGGTAATCTGCATCCAGTATAGAGCCAGTCATTGCTTCAAACCTGCCGAGGGCTCAGGACAAAACCAAACTTCTTACTGTGGTGGTCAAGGTGTATGGATAAAAACTAGCCATCTTCTCCCGTTTTCCCACCCACAATCCACGTCTACTCACACAAGTGCCATGCTGCTCCTTGATGTCTCCTTCTGACGCCAGGCCCTTCACACTTGCTGTCTGCTCTTCCTATAAAGGCCTCCCCTTGATTTCCACAAGACTCCTTCCTTTGCTTACCCATTATTTGTTAGGAAGACTTCTGAATGGCTTATCAAAGATCATCTGCGGTGGTGCCTTTGCTCTGGCTTTTATTTCCTTTCGGTGACATTATATTTTACTTTCTTTTTTTAAAATGTAAATTTGAATCTGCTATGAAGACACAGGCTCCACACAGGCGGACACACTCTTCCGTGCTGTTTGCCCACAGTGTAGACACTTGGCAGACATGCAGGAGGCGCTTGCCTGAGATCGTCGAGTGGGTGGCTGATGTTCTAGGCCTATCTTTCTGACAGCTTCTTCACTCAGTCCTGGCCTTTTGGAAGCTCTTTGATGATTGCTTTTTGAAGCTGTCCTGGAATTTGCCATATTGCTGCCTCACCTTTCTGAGTGCTGGGATTACAAGCATACTACCATACCTGGCTTCCTGTCGGAATCTTGCAGGGACAATTGTTATTCAGAGCACTATTTGTTCCCTCTTCCCAGAACTGTCTAAAACAAAAAAACCAGCTGCTCAATGCTTACGGTAGAAATCAAGTCTACTGTGAGTTGATCCAGTTTTTGACCAACTCTTTATTCCTAGTGGAGCATGAATGGTTCGAATGCTGGGCTGCAGTGGGGTCTGGGTCTTGCCTAAGCAGGTCTTTAATGTGCACCAGGGAATGCACTCTACTTGCGGAGGGATGGAGCCTGCATCTCAGTATTTCTCAGGGTGTTGCATTGGCTCTGGAGCCACAGAAAGCATTGGCGCTCTGGAGACAGGTCGTGCACACCTTGATATGTGTGCCCTGTTGAGTCTATCAATCACACAAGTCTGTGGGTTCAAGGCTGCAGATTTCCAGCTGGCTCACTAAACCCTTTCTTCCTGCTTCAGGAAGCCAGGGAGAATTCTCTGCCTCAGCTCTGTGTTGGCCTGCCATGGGAGAACTTCTGCCCCCACCACGAGCCGCTTGCCTTGTGGCTTGCTGATGGGTCTATTTGGCATCACCTGGCAGTGTGCAGACTGGACATACCCATGGGCAGAATTCCCAGGAATTGGATGAATAAGTCCATGGTCTGAAGCCACAGTTACCTGGATCCCCCTTTCTACTGTTGGAGCCCCTCATATCATCTTGCTCTGCTCATCTCTGCCTCTGTGGGTCTCTCACAGAACTCTATGGCTTTCCGTCTCCTCTCAGCCCTCAGAGAAGCCAGGGAATACTTCAGGTTGTAGAAACATCCTCTGTTCCTGGCCCTACCTAAGTCACCCAGGCAGTGGTAGTAAGGACCTACCCTGTATCTGTAGGTTTAGAGAAAGATTCTTATTATGTAGCTAAGGTTGGCCCCCAATTCTCAATTCTCCTTAGATTCTGCACTCCTAGGCTTGTGCCTGCCTGGTCCATAGGCTCAGCTCTCTTTTCTTAAAGTTGCAGCCACCAGTGTCACACACCCCTCATATATAGCTACCTTAATGGAGTCCATCACTCCATCTGCTTCAAGAACATTCCCTGCCTTTACAGTTTGGGGGCTCACTACGCTCTGTTCCTGTTTTCTCACCGGTGACAACCCTGGGTTGGCTACCTGTGCAGCCAGGCATCTCTTCATTTCACAAGCCATTTCTATGGCCCGTGGAAGACTTGCTTGTCCCTGTTTTAGTCCTTGCTTGTCTACTATAGGGTGCAGAGTACAGTGGTTGGTCAGACGGAAGTCTGTATCTGGGAGACTAGATCTCTTAAACTTGCTCACACTCAGGTCCCTGTGCGGAGATTGGCTGTGTGTATGCTTTATTCCTGCCCTATCCCTGGCTTCCTTGTAGTGTAGGTGAGATTTGGGGCACTGAAATATCAACCCATGACAGTTATTTGTTTTGGGTGGAGCAGCTGCTATACACCCAACCTCTTCAGTCAGGCCCCATTTTCTGTTGCCTTTGCAGCCTACCACCTCCCATGTTCTGGTGGAGGCTGCACCAAATAGGGCTTCTGGGAAATGTCTTCCCAGTAGCAGCCTCCCAGTGTCCCCTCAGCAGTGGGGAAGCAGGGCCCAGAGGAAGGCACCCCCCTGGGACAGCTTTAGGTCACACCTCAGACTACCTCTAAAGGTATATGCTCTTCATTTGCACCCACATAGCAGTTTCTTCCCTGAGGCAGACGGAAAGACTATGTTGGTATTTTCTTTTCTCCTTACCTGAATTCAGAGAGCATCTCTGGTCTACTGTTGTCACCTTCCCTGACCTGCAATGACTCTAATGACATCAGACACAGGGAGCCCCTCCTCTCTTGACAGATTCAGAAAGGCAGGAATGGAGCTAACTCAATTTCTTGTCCTATGCCTCCAGCACTGCCTTACCTGGCAGCTGCCCACTGGCATGCCGGCTACCTGCCTTTGGACAAACTCCAGATCAGTCCCAGGGAGGTAACATAGCCCCACAGCCGTGCCGGGCCTTTTCTTAATTGATGATGCAGAACCTGACGGTTCGCTCCTGTCACCTCCCCTCGTAGATTGAGAGAGACAGGGGTGTTCTGATCAATGGCTTGGTGCCGGAGGACAAACTGGTGTGGGACTTCCCTGCCAAGTCTCCCTCTCTGTGCTCTCCTGTCATGAGAATTTGCAAAGCTTCTAAGTGAACAGTCCCTGAGGGAATAGTCCTAGAATTTTGCAAGTCATAAGCCAGAGCCTGGATATAAACTCTAGTCTGCACGCCGTTCCAACCACCCCTCCCCAGCACAGGGAACCCAGAGCAAGGCAGTGGGATCTATAGAGCCTGTGTGGCTCAGAGTCTTTCAGTTTGGGCTTAACTAAGGCCACACAAACTCAACATGAAAGGCTGGGTTGGTGTGTGTGTGTGTGTGTGCATCTTGCTCTGCTTCTGTGGCTCTCTCTCAGAACTCTATGGCTTTCCTTCTCCTCTCAGCCCTCAGAGAAGCCAGGGGATGCTTCAGGTTTTAGAAACATCCTCTGCTCCTGGCCCTACCTAAGCCACCCAGGAAGTGGTAGTAAGGACCTACCCTGCATCTGTAGATTTAGAGACAGATTCTTATTTTGTAGCTAAGGCTGGCCCCCAATTCTCAATTCTCCTTAGATTCTGCACTCCCAGGCTTGTGTCTGCCTGGTCTACAGGCTCATCTCTCTTTTCTTAAAGTTGCAGCCACCAGTGTCACACACCCCTCATATATAGCTACCTTAATGGAGTCCATCACTCCATCTGCTTCAAGAACATTCCTGCCTCTACAGTGTGTGTGTGTGTGTGTGTGTGTGTGTGTGTGTGTGTTGCATTGCTGTATGGTGTGCATGTGGAAACCAGAGGCCAAGGTCTCTCACTGAGAGCTGAGGCTCACTGATGATGCTAGGCTGGTAGAGTCCCAGGATCCTCTTGTCTGTGCACCCCTAGCTCTAGGATTATACTGTGTGGTGCCACATCTTGTCTTTAACATGGGTGCTGGGAATTGAACTCAGATCCTTAGTTTTGTGGGACAAGTACTTTAACAACTGAGCCATTGTTCCAATACCTGAGTGCTGGTTTTTCAATGGTTAGGTTGTCATGCTTAATGACACGGAGAAAGAAAGCACAGAAGAATCTGGGGGATTGTTCTTTGTCATAGGTGGCTTGGACAGAAAGCCTCATCTCAAGGCACGCAGATAGAAGTGTATGTACAGAAGCAGGTCGTCGTGGCAACACCTCTGATATTGACACTTGGGAGGCAGAGACAGGATGGTGTGACTTGGATGGCAGTTTGGGTTTTTGTGCTGCTTTGCATCCTATCGCTGTGATAAAACTCTGACCAAAAGCAACTTGGAAGGAAAAGGTTTATTTCCTCTTACAGCGTACAATCCTGAAGGGAAACCGGGGGAGGAACCTGGAGGCAAGAACTGAAGCAGAAGCCATGGAGGAGTGTTGCTTATTGGCTTCCTCTGCCTGCTTTTTAAACACAACCCAGGACCATCCACCTAGACATGGCACCATCCACAGTGAGCTGAGTCCTCTACATCAATTATTAATCCAGAAACTGCCCTACACACCTGCGGACAGGTCAATCCAATGGAGGCATCCTCTCAATTGAGAGATAATCCCAGCCTGTGTCAGGTTGAGAGAAGAACTAACCAGGAAAGTTACACAGGGATTCCCAGGTCGGCTTGTGATAGATAAGGAGACCCTAGCTCAAAAACAAAGCACATCAACCTTTCTCTCCTACAAAAGAACAAGGCTTACCACAATAGCTGTGTCCTCGCTGGTCTTCAATCCTGAGCAGAAAAAATGCTTTCAGCGTGTAGTCTGTGAGTGTTTTCCAGTGGCCAGAAGTCAGTGGGTCAGATGGGGTATTTGCTTGCAACACTCCAAATATCTGAGCCTTTTGGGTCAAAGCTGTCACTTCTCTTCTTCTGAGTCTGTGATCTTTGTTTGCAGACCAGTACTCTCAAATCCATGGGAAATTCTCCTTCTTTAATTGAAATGTGTAACCCCAGACTGAGTGGCAATGCCACCTACCACGAGAGGACTTCTCCTTCCTCTGTATAATGATTCCATAAGATGGCAGTTAGGGCGTTGTAGAAGAGAGTGGGCTGGTGACCACAGGTCACCTTAAGTATCCAGCCAGTGGCTCTGGAGCCTCTGTGAATGAGCATTCTAGCTGTCTAGCTGGGCTATGCCTCATGAACCGAGCACTCTGGCAGATGACATCGTCTGGATTGGACTGAACACATTGGTGATGCAGAGTGAGAAACTTTGTGAGCTATCTGGGCCACTGTTCTGGGCTTGGCTCAGCAGAGATGATGGATGTCAAACATGGCATCCTTAAGTTGCACTGGGGCACAATCCTGTCAGGGACTCAACAAACACTCTCTCTTCCTCTGTTACTGAACAGACTTGGCCACTTGAAGTGTGCATGGGAGTTTGATCTACTGCAGAGAGCAGCATAGACAGAAGTGAGAAGAACCTTCTGGGTTCCCTGTGTTAAGGATGCCAAGGAGGAGCGGGGAGAGAGAGAGAGCCTTCTCTGCTCTATTTCTTCTCCTGTCCTATCTGGAGAAGAGATGGCTAGCGGTCCTGCCTCCTCCTCTTCTGCAGGTGGCATCTCCCCCCACCGAAAACAAGCTGAGTAGATTTGGCTCATCACTGCAAAGGTCATACAAGCTACTGTTTGGCAAATTGCTCAAAGAATTGGGAGCAATGGGGCTAGCAAATACATTTGGCTTCCAAAAAGCCCAGCAAGTTGCCCCCAGATGGGTGCCGTTTTATATATCTTCTTGAAGACTTTGTCATTTTAAATTTCTAACAGGTCTTATTTTTACAGTTCCTGAATGCCACGGCTTTAAGGACATCCTACACCCAAGCCGGAACTCTGTGGCTTTAAGACTTGCCTGGTAAGAACCACTATCACTTTGTAGCTTTATAGTTTGTTGAAAGATGTGTGTGTGTGTGTGTATGTGTGGGGGGGGTGTCTGTCTGTGAGTCTGGGGAAATACAGGCTGCCTTTTCTCAGGGAGGGGATTGTCACAGGTTTCTGTGCTGAGACAGAATCCTTAAGTGAATTCCCCTATATTCAGACGGCTTCAGTGGACTGTGGAAGGTGGCCTGGGATTCAGGTCTTCTGGGTGGGACGAACATATGTATTCAGCAGACATGCCCCTGAAGCCCACGCGGAGTCAGCAGATGAACTGAGCCCAGTAAGGACGACTTAATTCACCGTTCTGAGGCATCTGAGCTGTGGCAATTTGGGACTAGTGAGCTGGGGCTGCTGGAAGTCAAGTGACCCTGTGTGTGTACCACCTGTAGTCACTTTCCCTGACACTCCTATGTGACTCAGTAGCTGGCCCAAAGTTGGGGGACATCTGTCCCAGAGAAGTGTCATCTGTGTCATCTCAGCCCTAAGACACCAAGCTCAGAACTGGAGTGGTTTCCCTACACAGAAGCTCATAGAAACTTGTATAACACAGAAGAATGTCACAGGCCCATGATGCTTGTGCTGGCCCCATTGAGGTGGCCCCAGTATTTATAATTAGTCCAGTTCACCTTCTTCTGGCCCTGCACCTCTGAGGTCACTCTATAAACCAAGGGAAATTGATAGTGGAATTATGCACTCCGAAATTAATTTTATATTGTACTGAATATATGTATTTTTTATTGTGACTTTATCTCATTGGGGGGAAAAGTGCTTACTTCTGATTTTGTGGGCATTACTGACCGTGGATTACTTTTATTTTGGTTTTTACACAACAGTTATATTAGAAATTTGCTGTTTTATTCTTACCTTCTTAGTAAAAATCCTTTTATCACACAATGGGTAATTTATATCCATTACCAGGCCTTTCAATCCTTTTCAGCGGGCTGTCAGTGCCGTTGGCACAGTAATGATTAATGTGATCTAATAATAGTGTGCCATTATATTACCTTAGTAAAACATGTACCAACATCCTATTCGGATCTACCAAATTCATAGCTTCCTATAATATTTTTGTTGAAAGACAGGATTACTATTTTTCAAAGCTGATTTTTTTCCCCCTTTAACATATTTAATGAAATTCACAATTCTTTGCCTTAGTAATCCAGGGCACGTGATTGGACGTGACAGGCGAATTCCGGTCCTGTAGGCGCCGTTGTGATTTGTCAGTTGAAAGCGTGACAGTCCCAGTGATCTGCCGGGAAGATTAGTTTGTTTTTGTCGAGTCTGGGTTGCTTTGCCTTGAAGAAGAAGAGAAGGAACAACACAAATTGGCAGGTCTCTGGCTCCTTCTGATTTCAAACAGTAAAGTATGTTTTAGGTCAGAAGGCAGAAGACTATGCAGTTTGGTTCCAAGGTGCTCTTCTTTCTTGCTATTTGGTCCTCTCTTTCATCGCCTGCTCCAGTCTGCTGGCAAAGCCACAGGAAGTGGCATCAGACGAATGTCCCAAGATGCTCCTCTCAAGCCTCCTGTCTTTACCTCTCCCCATGATCAGACCTCCTTAAGACCTTCTCAGCCTTGGCGCTATTAGCAAGTTGAACTAGATCCTTCTGCACTGCAGGAAGCTGTCCCTACAGCCGGGCATTTCACAGCATCCCTGGTCTTGTCCTGACATGAGCACAAGCCTTTTCCCACTGGAGCAACCAAGATGTATCCAGAAAGCTCCACATGTTCCCTGCGGATCCAATCACGTTTTATTGGAGGCCCACCCACCTCATGTGATAGACACACAGGCAGACTCCTGTGCATGTGAGGGAACTCCAGAGGGGATTCGTTAGCCTCAGGTACCTCTTATCTATCTTGAACTCTGGGAAGGGGGACTCATAGACGGTGGACACGGAGCTTCCTTCGCTTGGCTGAAATACAGCTCGTTTTCTTCTTTCTCCTGCCTCCTCTGCCAGAGAGCCAGACCAGAGCAAAGGCCTGAATCTTTAGCTTCTTCCCCTCAAATCCCATTATAATCATGCTCGTGACTGATAACATTCCACCTTTTCAAAGGACTTTAAAATCTGTGTCAACCAAGGATGACATTTTGTAGTGTTGGGGAGAGATGTATTCAAACAATTACACACTCAAATTGAAGTGAGAAGGGTTGTCCTTCTATCCCTGATGCCTTTGTGATGGGGTTTGAGCCAGCATTTCAGCTCAGCCCCTTGCCCATTAATCCTCACCCCGTCCCAGCCCCCTACAAAGCCTCAGCAGGGAAATAGATGGGAAGGAACAGGCTTTGCCCCTTGAACTACTCAGCCTGAAAAGTAGCTTGAATGTTGGGGCTGTTTAGGACTGGAGGTGAGAGAGAGACAGAGAAAGAGAGAGACAGAGAGAGAGAGAGAGACAGAGAGAGAGAGAGACAGAGAGAGACAGAGACAGAGAGAGACAGAGACAGAGAGAGAGACAGAGAGACAGAGAGAGACAAAGAGAGAGAGACAAGAGAGAAAGAGAGGAAGAGAGAGAGAGAGAGAGAGAGAGATCTTATTTTTGATTCAGAACAAGAATTACTACTGCAACATTGACTCGAAATATGCAATCAACTGAAATCAGGAAAGTATTTTGAATACAAAATTTATATTGAAATACTCAAATCTTGATACGTGTGCACTCACATACATGTATATATTTAAATCAAGGCTAGAGAAGATGAGGAGTAAAGCTTTTGTCATAAAAATACTGCTGCAATATTTACCCTCAGACGATTCTGCATCATTGGAGTGTATTTCTGTACCATTAACATTTTCCATATGAGATATCCTTGCTTGTTTTAACAACAAATGAACAAATGGAGCTAATTTACCTTTGTGTTAGGAAGATTGCAAATGCATTATGATATTTTGAGTGGGAAGCATCTTTACCCATTTCTGGTCTGTCTCCCATCCTGAAGGGTAAAACTGATGAGTGTAAGGGTATTTGATGTGTTGGTCTCTAGTTCTTGCAATGGTACTTGGTAAATAGTACTTTTTTCATTTAAAAAAATCTTTTATTTATTTATTTTAGATATATGAATGCTTTCTCTGCATACCTGTATGCCAGAAGAGGGCATCAGATCACACTGTAGATGGTTGTAAGCCACCATGTGATTGGTGGGAATTGAACTCTGGAAGAGTAGCCAGTACTCTTAACCACTGAGGAATCTCTCCAGCCTCCAATATTATGTTCTAAATAGTGGGAAATGGCTGTTTGGCTAGCTAGCTACATAGATGGGTGGATGGTGATTAGGTGAATGAGTGGATCTTAGATGGCTTGATGACTAGATAGGTGGATGTTTAAGTGAGGAAGTGAGGGTTGAGTAGACAGATGTGTAGATGGTGGATATAGAGCAGGACAGATGGACAGGTGGGTGAATGCTAGGTAGATGAATAAGCAGATAAATAGATGAACAGATGGATAGATAGAGCGGTGAGGAGGTAGATGGATGAGTGGCAAATGTCTGAATGGGTGGTTAGGTGAATGGCTCGATGTCTATGGGTCAATGGATGGAGGTACAGCTGAGAAGGTTAGCTAGGAGAAAGGTTGGATGGGTTGGTAGATGAATGGATGGATGAGTAGACGGGTGGGTAGATGTGTGAATGATGAATGGATGGATAGGTGGGTCCATGAGACATTGGTTCAAGTCTCAACATAAATTTATGACCATAGTGAGCTTTGGTCCAAATGAAATACACTTTTACCATCTCTTCATGCTTTACCTCTTAACCTCTAAAACATTATATTTTTAAACTTCAAAACGGGCAGTCAGACCTTTTTGTTTGTTTGTTTGAGACAGGGTTTCTCTGAAGAGCACGGCTGTCCTGAAACTCAATGTGTAGACCAGGCTGGCCTGGAATTCAGAGATCGGCCTGTTTCTGCCTCCTGAGTGCTGGGAGTAAAGGCGTGCGCCACCGCTGCCGGGCCAGTCATTCTTATTACCTCTTCTTTTTAAATTATTTTTTCCAAGTAAAGGAAACATATTTCTAAGAGTATGTAAGGTAATCTCTGTAAGTGGAATAATACTTTGTTGTAAAAAAATATTTGTGAAGATCTCCAAGAGTACATGTACCCATGGCTGGGCTGAAAGACATGCACCAGAAAGAACGAATGGCCAGAGGGATGGGTAGATAGGTGGGTGGTCGGTGTATGGGTAAATGGATGAATAGCTCAAGTAGGGGCAGGTGATCTGTTTCAGAGTAGGCTCTGTGCGCATGTGTGATGTCTGTCTCCTGGCTAAGACTGTAACTGTGTGTGTTTCATATTTGTAGAGGCTCTTGGTGTCTCCTTGCAATTTACTGTGCTTCATTTTCTTGGACTGGTTAGCCCCGCAGGGTCAAGCTATCTTCAGGATGGGTTGATACTCCTGTGGGATAGTCTCACCATCAGGTACATACCGGGAGGTGTCGTCCCAGTGCTGGGGATGGTCCAGGTCTCCCCATAAGTGACCTTTAAATTATTATACCGCGACAATCATTGGATTTTCAGGGAGAAAATAACTGAGAAGAGAGCCACCCATTAGTTATCACAGAAGGCCTGGAGTTCCAGCACAAACAGGTGAATCTGGGAGTCATATTTCCTGGGTCAGGACATTAGCTCTACCGCCCATGGGCTTATACGTCCATTTTCTCATCTCTCCATTGGGAATAACAATAACGCCCTACCACTGATTATTCTATGCTGTGTACTTAACACAATGTCTAGCTCAAAGTAGACAACGAGTGGGTGAAACGTTCATTGTTCTTACTTTCTCTGCTTGGTCATCTTCATTTCTTCTGGTTTAAATACGAATAACAAAGCTATAAACCATTTCTGAACAATTAAACTCCCTGGCTCCTCCCAAAGCTAGGCTCCCCAAGACATTGCCAGGCATGTGGCCTCCCTAACACCCCTGGGGACCTTGGTTTAGTAAGTTCAGAGGACATCAGAAAGGGTGGTGAGTTTCTTAAGCCAGCTTTCTCATCCAGTTCCTTTGTGAGGGAGCATTGTTGACACACCACTGGGGGTTTGGGATTTGCTGGCTGCTGGGGGAGTGAATTCCTGGGATGGAAGCCATGTGGTCACAGTGGGTGAGATTTTCCTGCTTTTGGGAGGGAGGGAGCCCTGGAGCTTTGCTCTTGTATGCGCCTGTGAGCGAGTCTGCTCCACTCCACATCCTAGCCCCACTTTTATATTTTTAGCTGCCACCGAAATCTCACATTTTGCTTTTAGTTTATTATGTATGCAAGTATCTTGCTGATAAATTACATGTATAATTGTACCATCGTAACCACTGCTAGTCAGCGACAACGTATAATTAAACTCACCCTTGTAGTCATTGAACTTCTCTGTCCCTGACAAGGTCATTGACCACCACAGACAGGGTGCACCTCCATGAGGAGCCATGGAAGTTCCTGGGTGGTTGAATTGACCTCCTGCCTCTGACCCATAGGGCGCTCTGGGGCAACCCCTATGCTGGTAAGCATACATAGGCAGAGTGACTCTGGACCTTCTGGGCAGGACAGAAGGGGCAAACTGTAGGGCCAGGCATGTTCTCTGTGTCTGTGTGTATGGCCAGCTCACTCAGTGCCTGTGCTTCACAGCTGTAATACAGTTCTAGAATGATCTTTACTGGACATGGATCACTTTCTTCACATATAGCCCTGACACCTTTCTATTCGTTTACTTTCAGGGGAGTGTGTACTGGGCCCTATCTTCTGCCCTTGTGCCAAGGATTGATTCATGGTAGCAAAAGAAGCATGCAGGACAAACTGTCTATCTGTTTGATCATTTTTTAATGTTTAAAAACTTAAACAAATCTGTGGTGGAAAATACTTAAAAGAAAAGCTTCCTTTTTTTATTTATTTGCTTTTTTGTCTGTTTATTTTGTGGCAGGATCTTACTATGTAGCTCTGGTTGGCCCGGTACTTGCTATGTTGACCAGGGTGGCCTCAAACTCACAGAGATCCACTTGCCTTTGCCTCCCCAGTGCTGGAATGAAAGGCTTGTGTCGCTGTGCCTGGCTTCCACTGTGATTATTTAAAAGCATCTGGTTTAGTAGTACCAAATACTGTTCCAACCACTCCCACCACCACCTCCAGAACTTTTTGATTTTAATGACTAAACGCTGACAAAGTAGGGTGGGGGCCTCCCTAGTTACAAACACAAAGGGGTTCTCTGACTCTCCAATGGCAAGTATTTACTATTCTACCACAGACGCGGCCCACATTTTGCTCGTCCCTCAGTGAACACTCAGGTTGTCCCCATATCATGGCTATTATGAGTCGTGCTGCTCCGTGGGTGGGTTTCTAAGTTTCTCCAAGAGTCATCCTTCAGTTCACTTGGACTTTTAGCCAAAGGTAGAGTTACTGGGTTATATGATAATTCTACTTTCAACTGTTTAGAGAATGGTCATACAGTTCCTGTGTAACTGTGCCATTTTACATTGTCATCAACAAAACATAAGGGTCCCAGTTTTTTCTGTCTTTGGTAAAAGTTGTTACTTTTCAACTTATTAGGGAATTTCAGCATACATGAAAATTGTACGAAATTCAAATGTAAGTGTATCAATAAAGTTTTATTGGCACAAAGTCACATTTCAGAGTCCTATCGATGAGACTTTATTGACAAGAAGACTCTCATTCATTTTCACCTCACCTATGGCTGTTCTCCCCACCATGGGGAGACTGTGGGCCATGAAGACTGGGATTACTGGGATGAAAATCTGGGAGAAGGTTCGGGAAAGGTGGAGACAAAGCCTGCTTGGATGGCACCAGATGCTTGTATCTTAGCTATAGATGAACCTAGTTTTCCAGGCTCAACATCCCCTCAAGGAATTTTACAAGTTGATTTCCAGTATACAGTTTGCATTCCAGTAATCTCAGAGACAGAGGGCTAGTCGATGCTCGGCCCATGGCAGCAGAGCTGATTTTTCAAGGCCCCAAACCTCTTCTTAGGATGTTTGCCGTTCACTGTCTTGGTAATAGAGTTAGGGTAGTATCTGGAATGTCACATTTTGAACAAAACATGTGTGTGTATGGGACAGGGCTGCTCTTGGAATAAGAAACTGGCTCCATTTTCAATCTCCTGCTGTCAGTCTTGGTGGCCTTGAGAGGGACCAGTCATCATGGCCCCTGAAGGCTAAGGAGTTTGAACCACCCAATCTAAACTTCTTTTAGGAATACAGAAGGATCCAGGTTATCTGGGTGGTGATACACATCTGTAATCCCTACACTCAAGGGCCCGAGAGGATTGGTACAAGTTTGAGGCCTGCCTGGGCTACATAATGAGATGAGATTTTGTCTCAAAACCACAAATAGCAGCAAGATAAAGACATCAGGAACCTGTCTCGGAAACACATGGTTTGGTACCGATGTGTGTGTGTGTGTGTGTGTGTGTGTGTGTGTAGTGTGGTGTGTAGTGACAGAGATTCTTAACAGTCTCCCAGCCACATTGGTGCTGCTGGTCCTTGGACCACACTTGAGTGACAATGTCCTAGATCGGTGTTCCTCTCAACCATGGTCAGTTCAGAATTGCTCAGATTACTTTAAGACCTATCCATGTTTGAGTGTCATTTAGGAAATCAACTTGTAAAATTCCTTGTGGGGCCTGGAAAACTCAGTTCATCTCTAGCTAAGATATAAGCATCGGGGACAGTATAGGGAATCTTCAACTAGAACAGGTATCAGAATTTCCTGAGAGGGATAAAAAAACAGCTTTAAGCCTTGGTTTAGATTTTCAGATTCAAAAACTCTCGGCTGGGTCTTTGAATTGGCTCAGAGTAAATTCTAGTAAGTTCCGAGACGGTGCCTGTGCTGCTGGCCTGGGGCTCACAATTGAGAACAGAGATTCAATGTGACCAACTGTTGATAGTCCTTAACCAGAGAGTGGCATGAGGGTCCAGGGCACAGGTCTCCTACTCCCATGCGAGGCGTGGTGTGAGTCCTAGGACTCTGACCAGAGGAGGTGAGGGGATGAAGAATTGTTAGACACGTGCGTGGACTCAGAAAAGCTGGGATTGGGTGGCTTGGGCTCTCTGATGCAAAAGCCACACCGCCCAAGAAGCTTAGTGTGTTCATTACATACAGCTGAACAGAGAGGCAAGGTTATCACACACAAGAAAACAGGCTTGGCTAATCTCACTATGAGCAATTTCTTCAGGGGAGCGCTCTTCAGGCTGTAAATATTGGGGAGAGAAAGCTGTGGTGGACATTTCTGTGCACATTGTGAGCATTCGCACTTGGATCCAACGAAGGCTTTGCCATCCCTCTGAGCCTTAGCCAGGGAAGGCTTTGTCACTCACTTGGGGCTGAGTCATTGATCTTTACATGGTTATGACCATGACAAACAATACACACTCCCTCAGGACTTCGCTCCTTCCTACACTCTCCCTCCAGGGTCAGTTCATGGCCACCTGCTTGACATCTGTCTGTGTAAGCTTTCTTTGGAAAGACATTTGTGGGTAAACAAAAAAAAAATTAGTATTTGAAAACCTTGGATTTTTAAAAGCAAGGCTTTCAGTCATGGGACTGGAGACACTGCAGCTGAGAGACAAGTGGAACCCTTGGTCATCCTTGTTGCCAGATGTGGCCACTGTCCCTTCCATCCCACAGTAAGTGCTTTGATTCAGATTCTGTGGCCTCTCGCCTGATTGCTTACACCCATTGCGAAGCCTCTGCAGAGCCTGGCCTGGTGCTGGGCAGATCAACCCTTGGCAAAACCCAACGTGTGCAGCTGCTGGCGCCTGTTGACGATGAGTGACAAGCACTGTCCTCATTTTATATGCATGATCTCATTTAATTTCTGCAATGATCTCATGAAATGAGTCTTGTCATTATCCCATTTCAGAGATGAGGTTCTGGTGCTGCCTTCTGGGATGGCTGTGGATAAAAGAACAGTAGTGGGGATGCAGGGTAGATGAGGGCCGTGGTCGACGACGGCTTCATCCAGCTCTGCTGGCCTGCTTCTAGGCCTGATGACAAAGCTCAGAGCTAATGACTGTCCCAGGAGAAGTCACTGCAGTTGTCCTTTCTTGGTCAAAATTTCACTGGTCCAAGACTCCTTGGGGAAACTGGCCAATGAATCTCTCCTAGGGGAAAGCCCCTTTGTTTGAACCTTGATTGTGTTGATTCTGAATGTCATCCAGGGAGAAGGATGGGTAGACCTCCCCACAGTCCAGGTTCTGTTTTGGTGGCTTTCTTTTTGCCTTCAACACCCCCACCCATGGGAAGTCAGGGATTAGTCTATCAAAGCAAATTCTTGCTGAGGCAACAGTAAAGTGAGTTTATCTTCCTGTTTACCTAGGGTGCTTGGGTTTGGGGTGGGGGGATCACTGACTGAAAGAAGAGAGATCTGGGGGGGGTCTGTGGTCCTCTAAGTGGTGCCTGGCCCACTGGTGGCAGCAAGAATGGATGGGACCACTTCTTAGCCTTCATTTGAGTCCCACACCATTGTCCTCATATGCACTCAGGGTTCCTAGTATGTGAGCCGAGTTTGAGCATGCAGAGGGGTGTTGGCACCAGACAAGAGAGATGCACGCAAAGCCAAGATGACCGGAGAAATCTTAAAATGTCCAGAGTCAGTTCTGAGGCCCTTCTAATGGCCAGAGCTGTGCCACATCCCCTATACGTTAGAGACTGAGATTCCACCCAGGAGATCATCAGACATGTCCTGAGGTACAGTCCCACGTGAAGCCCTGGGCCGACCCTTTGGTTGGCTGTGTTCTATCTTCATCTTACAACTGGATGGATTTATGAAGAGACTGAGTTGTAGATTCTACTGTGATTGCTGCCAGGCATGTGATAGCAAACTCCCTTAGTGTACCTGGTGAAGGTATGGGGTGCACCGAGTTTACATCAGGTTGAAGAGACTACCTTTCTGTGCTTTTATTAGGAGATCATTAACTTAACAACAACAACAACAACAATCAACCAAAAGCCTCTTTCGGTTCTTCAATGGGACTGCATCTGGGGATAAAGTAGACTAAGCTATGCTTTAACATAGACACAGGGACAGCCTACCAGGGGAGATCTGCACTCTGGTCTCAGGGTCATGCCTGAATGTAATTGATTTCTCTCTCTTAGATCTGCAGATCTTAGCTTAGAATTTGTAGGGACTATGGTGACAGAGTGGGTAAGGAAGTGGCCCTGTACTTTCGGTAGCTCTCTTCCTGACAGTCCTTTTGTTCAGGCTAAGAGAGAGCAGTGGGGAAAGGATGCCTGTCTTTATTGTAAAGCGTGCACTGGGCTCAAAGGCAGGACACACGGGCCTAACACACAGTACCCTTGTGACTTGTCCCCACATCGCAGACTTCTGCCCCTCTTTTAGAATTCCACTGCACTTTTTCATATCACCACAAAGTCTGAGTCAATCTCATGGCCTTGGTTGTGTAGAGGATCCTAAGGGATATGCCCAAGGTCAGTCATGTGGGCCAGGCTCTGCATTAGCAGCTGTGCAGAGGGAGCCCGCTTTACCTGGCCTTTCTCTCAGAGGACCCAGTGACGGTCCAGGTTAGACAGGGCCTCGTCCTATAGCTTTAGTTCGAGTCCACGACTTCTCAGTGATCAGGACTTCTCAGATCCAGGTTTAGCAGTAAGGGCGAACTGCTCTTCAGTCTCTTGACAACAGGTCTCTCGCTGTTCTCCTGAGAGAGTGTTCCTAAGCCCTGGAGGCTTGGGCTTAGGGCGTTTTGCAGCAGGCCAGAACCATCAAAACTTTGGAGGACCAGTTCACTGACTCCGTCATTCTGTCTCATTCCAAAGAACTTGGCTTGGAACCTGAGGGGGTGTGGGACCAGGGGGCCTATTACAGTGGTGGGATGGTCCCAGGCCCTGCATGTTTGTACATGGGTCTGGGTACAGCCACGCAGAGGGGCCTGGATTCAAGTTAACACTGAAACTCAGGGGATCCTCCTCAGAAAGCCACATTCTCATTCCCTTTTGCTTCTCAACTGTAAGATTCTAGCCAAACATTTTGAGTTTCTGGTTCTCATTTTCTGACATGGAAGAAGAGGTATGACATTGAGCATGCTGGCACACACCTGTGCTCGAAGCAATTGGGAGGCTGAGGCAGGAGGAATGATATTCTGGTCCATGTAGTTAAGTTCAAGGCCAACATGAGACATACAGCAATTTCCAGGCTAGCTGGAGATACACTGTGATTCTCTCTCTCTCTCTCTCTCTCTCTCTCTCTCTCTCTCTCTCTCTCTCTCACACACACACACACACACACACACACACACACACACACATACACAAGCATGCATACTCACAGAGAGAAAAAGAGAGAGAGACAGACAAGGAGAGGTAGGAGAGAGGAGAGAGATATTATACCTACATGATTATGAAGAGTCTAACCACGTTTGAAGCTGTGTTTTAAAGATAATCTCTATTTAGGGGCAAGCAAATGGCGTCAGGGCCTAGAGCCTACAGTGATCTACAGAGTGGGTTTTGTGAGCAAGGCCGAGGTTAGGGAGGTAGCCCCATGAGAGGAATCATTCATATTTATTGAAATTGCTCATTTTAATCACCCAATGTTTCCTTGGTAAAAATCATGTATACTGCTCTATAAATGATGAATACCTTGGAATTCACAAATTCTTTCACTTTTGTGGTTGGCAACATTGAATGGCACCCGCTCATTTAAATAAGCAACATCTGGACATTATTATTTTTAGGGATTTTTTTTTCATGTGTTGATTTAGAAATCTGGGGCCTTTATGAATCTTGCATGAATATTCTTTTATGTTCACATCTACCATCAAGACACAAAGAAATAGCCAAAAAATACTGTCCGGTGATTCTTTGATGCTATGCATGCATTTCTTTGGAAACAACGTATCCATTGTGAGTGAGGAGCTGTGGAAGAGGCTGTCTGGGGGTAGGTGGAGGGAGAAGCTTCATCTGTCGGAGGCGAAACACCCAGACAGTTTGAAGTCACAGCAGGGAGAAGGCTTTGATTTTATATATAATACTGTAACATTTTAAAATAACAATATAATTTTGGACTGGTGATATCAGAATACGGTATCCGCTATTTCTCAGAATAATCCAATTTAGAACGATGTATTCTGAGCAGTTTTGGTAAAAATAGAAAATCTATCATTACAGGATATAAGATAATGCATTAATTTTTATGAGTGAGTTATGAAGATGTACAACTTGGTTGAGGGTTAGGATAAACATAATATTCCTTAATTAATCCATTATGCCACAGTACACATGTGCCATTTTTATTACCTTAAAAATGAAAAAATGTCAAAAAAGGAAATTGCTGCTTTTTATATCAAAAAAGGCTTTTCTGAAAAATCATAAAATGTCTAATCTAATTCTCCATATAATACTAATGAGTCCAAGAACCCATCTCAACGCACAGTTTAGGATAAAAGTCATCCATTTCTGGCAGTGAAATTCCAGAACTTTTTACAGGAGGCAGAACCTTTCAGCACCAAATATCGGAAATAGCATTTGCTATTAGAAGTGTTATTAACGGCTATTTGTTATTAACGTGGCAGAGGCTTTTAGAAGTTCATACCTACCCTCCTTGCATTTGCTAAACCTTATGGTCACAGATGTCAAGATCATTCGCGGAGTTCAGCCATTTTTCCACCCCCTGAATCTGGTTTACTTTTGACCATTCCAATTTTATGGGCGATGGCAAATAGGGAAGACACACATAACATATGTGTATCATGTGCTTGAATATCGAATACATACATACATCTGCAAACACACACATGTGCACATGCACACAGGCACACAGCTTTCTGTTTGGTATATAAATTTCCTCAAGACTCTCTGAGTTCCCCACACTTATTTTTGGCGTCTCTGCTCTCCAGTGGCACCCTGTCCTTCCTGTGTCACTATCAAGTGCCTGCTCTCTCTTTTGTCTTATCACAGCAGTAGCTGTAGGAGGCTCACTGCCCGCCTGCACCTTTGCAGTGGCACACACAGTGGCTGCAGCAGCAGGCCTTGTTATGGAAAAGAATTGCCCGGTGGGTTGAGAGAATGGCCATCCGCGGACTAGAATCATGAAGCTGAAAGTAATATTGCCGACTGGAGGTCATTTTTCCCAACTGAGGGGCAATAGTTTGCCACTATAAACTGCACATTGCAGTCACTATATGTTTTATTAAACCATTTAAGGAACTTGGGAGCCATTTCATTTAAACTTCCTGCTTGATGTAGCTGAGGGCAAAGCCCAGAGCAGATCGCAAAAGAGGCCTGGAGTAATTTACAGAAGAAATACCCTGGTGCCCAGCAGGATACTCTGCAATTGAGCAGCCTGGCCAGAGCCTGAGTCTGTGCGTGTGTGTGTGTGTGTGTGTGTGTGTGTGTGTGTGTGTGTGTGTGTCTCTGCTAGCTGTGGGTGTGTTACAGGGAGGGTGTGATATCTGGTTTCAGCTCTGCCACTAACTGGCTGGGTGACCTTGGTCAAATCTCTCTTCCAGGCCAGGACTGCTTTTGTAGCTGCGGAAATAGAAAATGTTGCATTCAACATGATAGGTTATTTAATAACATGCCGGGTTGCTGGAAGGGCCCCCCTGCCCAAGAATTATGGTTTTGAAATTACCCATGGAACACCCCAATTATCATGGTAAAAAGTTAGCCTTTCATCTTGCCCTCCATGAGAAATCCCTCTGGCCTGGGCTGCCTAGCTTTGGCTTGCTAAACAAGTCACTGTGTTCTCTGGCCTCAGTTATGCTATCTGCAAAATGGGGCTGCGATGAAGGTTAAGCTGTTGTTTACCATCCTTCTGTTAGGCTGGGCCTAGGAAGCCCTCAAGGACTATTAAAACCCTGCTTGATCATCACGGAGAACTGTGATTATAACTCAGCTTCAGTGTCTCCCCTGAACTGTTGCCTGTGAATTCCGTTTTAACAGTTTGTGTCTGCGAAGAAAGAGATGCCTTAATAGTAATGAACAGGATGGAGCTGGCAGCTTTGCATCTGCAGCCCTAAGTAGTGGTCTTTAGTAGGTGGCCTTAATTCTGCGAAGTTATATAACTATATACATATATATTTTCTAATTGGTGACTATATTTAGGAAGAAGAGGGATATGTGAGCTATTCATTTCGATTAAATTTTTTATTATGCACTCTGCATTTGGATTGACAACTATTAATATTAAAGAGCTTGGCCAAATTGAAATTTGTATTGCTGGAGAGACTTAAATGTAATGTATGATGCTGGCAGGGAAAAAAAAAGCCTGGGGAATATGGGAATTACCGGGCTGGGTGCAGACAGGTCCCTGCCAGGTGCTGGTGTTTGCTGGGTAACACCAGCCCTGCAGGCTAAAGAGAGACTTGTGTAGAGGGCTCTGCAAAGCCAGCGTCAAGGTAGCAGGCATTGAGACGCACTCCTGGAGAGGAAGCTAAATAAAGATGTAGGACACGTTCTAGTGCATTATACAAATAATTTTTTATAATAACTGTTTATATACAATATTTTTCTCTGCTCTAATAAGTAGGTTTGGGGGTAAGACAGAGGAAGTCACTCTAAACTAGGATTCATGTACCACTAACATTTCCTAATGATGAAATGTGGGAACACACATCTCAGTTGCCCTGGAGCAGAGCGGACTGCTGTCCTGCAGTTTCTCAAAAGTGTGAAGGTCCGCCAGCCCCTGAGGAGGGGGAGTAAGGCCACGGCCACATGCAGAATGCTCCAGTTGAGCATCAGAGTTGGCCCCTAGAACTTGGATTTGAGGTTTTATGTCTTTGGGTCCTGGTCTCTTTTAACCAATCATAGACCTAAAATGACTTCCTGAAAGACCTGAGAGATTGCAGAGAGGAATGTGGGGGTGTCCAGAGCCCCACAGCCACTGAGGAAGAAACAAGAGCAGAATTCAGTATGGGGACACTCTTGGGAGAAGTTGTGTCTTTCTAGTCTGGGGTGCCATAGAATTAAGGATGAGGCTGCATCCTGGGAGTCACCAGCTTATAACCTTCATTAGCTGGTCTTCATGTACTACATACATGTCTTCCACCTTCCTCAGGTGTCCTCACACCATGCCTTCTGTCTAGAGTGACAACACTGTCTCCACCTCCAGGCAAATTCCCCGGGGGCTCAGATTGAAGAGTTCCTCTTTATGGTGCTGTGAGACTAATTTGTTCCCATGATGCTCTCTGCCTTCCCTGAACTGTTCCCTGAGGGCAAGATGGTGCCCCTGAGTCCCCAGCTGCTCCTAGTGCCTGGGGGACAGAGAACTCCCCATGTGCAGAGAACAGCCCCACATGCAGCTTGCAACTGGACAGGTAGGAAGAAAGAGGATCATTTCATACCTGGTGGGTGCAACAGTTATCAGGGATATTCAAAGGGCCAGGGCATGGCCCAGTGGTAGAGCCCCTGCCTAGAATCCCTCAGTGAAGGGTTGGGGGTGTGGCTCAGTGGTAGAGCCCCTGGTCTAGAATCCCCCAGTGAGGGGCTGGGGGCGTGGCTCAGTGGTAGAGCCCCTGCCTAGAATCCCCCAGTGAGGGGCTGGGGGCGTGGCTCAGTGGTGGAGCCCCTGCCTAGAATCCCCCAGTGAGAGTCTGGGAGCGTGGCTCAGTGGTAGAGCCCCTGCCTAGAATCCCCCAGTGAGGGGCTGGGGTCGTGGCTCAGTGGTAGAGACCCTGTCTAGCATCACCCAGTGAGGGGTTGAGGTATGGCTCAATGGTAGAGCCCTTGCTGGCATTCACTAATGATAGTCAGGATGGTGTGGGTGTGGCAGGGATTAGCACAGTGGCGGAGTGTTTGCCGAGCATACCTAAAATTCTGGGTTCAGTTTCCAGCACTAAAGAAATAAAACAAACCCCAGAAATGCTCAGTGGCTTGGTGGTGTGATTTACCAGGTTTGATAAACACTGAGTCTTCATCTGTGGAATGCCTTTGGGTGTAACACACTAGTTATTTGTCATTGTTAAGCATCTAGAAGGATCCCCTGTTGGTTTCCCAGGGATTCCAGCTCTGCTGGGATGGGCACCGAGTATTTTGCTAATGTCCCCGTTGTCATCAAGCCTGATCCACCTCCCAGGTATGCCTCAAGCTCCTGGAGGACAGGACCTATGTTCTTCACGAGTGTTCTCCCTGACGGATAGGTTGGCATGGGAGTGCCTGAGACAACTGCGATGAGGATACTGGGGATGAAGGGCACGGGCACAACTGCCTCAGGGCAGTCTCCAAGATGCATTTGCTTTGCCTGGGTTTCTGTGGTCAGCTGGGGTCACAGCCTCTCTGGGGAACAAGCAGTCTGAGGATTGTCCATGGTCCAGTGGTCTGTTTGATTTGGACACTTTGTTAGCCAGGTTTGGAAGACACTGTCATCAGCCTCGAGTCTGTGACCCGGATGCTGTCTGGCCTGTCATGGGAACAGGACAGAAGTGTGGGTGAACTGTTGTCTCCAGAGAAGTCTCCATCAGTGATGGGTGGGAACTGGAGAGATATTGCTGCCCTACTCCCCTCCTGGGTGGGCAACTGTGGGCTGGGTCTCATGCAGGCTCTCAGAGCACTCAGTGGCCCGAGGACTAGTTACTGTCTGCGATGACCACTTGCCCAGCTCTGCATAGCACTCCCATGTCACTTTCTACCTGCCCCCCCATGTCACTTTCATAGCCACTGGGACTGCCTGTGGTCACTTGTAGATCCTTTGTAGGCTCTGAAAGTAAGGTACCAGGTAAGTGGAGAAAGAAACTGGCTCTGAGGGCTGGGTTGACACAGTGGACAGGATGGAGGCGAGGACCCAAGGGCTCCCACACGCTAGGCATGGGTGTTAGACACTGTGCTTTCATCCACAGTGGAAGACAGTGGGCAGGGGGCAGCTTAGGCCAGATGGTGATGCTGATGGAAGCTCTAGATTTGAAGATATGTCTGGTAGGCAGTTGTATCATCTTTGCAGAGATGTCTTGTCAGAGAGGACTTGATTTGGGTCTAGAGGACTGCTTGTAGACACATAGACATCTCTGTCCACAACCTGTTTGTCCCCTTGAATTCTGCAGCATTTTTAGTAAGCTCCTAAGAAAGTTATCAGGAAGACCTGCAGCAGAGGGAGGCAGGGATCTTGCCTCTCCCTGTCTGCTTTCCCTAGATGAGCTGGACACTGTACATGCCCACTTCAGGCAGGGCAGGTACCATATAGAATGGGAGCACAGGGTCTGCCTGTCAGGAGGGGGGCACGATGGGGTGACAGGGAAAGCAAGAAGACTCCATGGGGCCTTTTGTGACTGCTGTTCCCTTACTTGCACCAGTTACGGAGAGGACGCTTAGACTCCTGTGTGCAGGTGGAACTGCAGGTGTGTGAATGAGCAAAGCTCTCTGTGGGAATTGAGGTCAGTGCAGTGAATGTTGAGCACCTGCTGCTCTTAGGCAGGGGCAGTGCAGATCGCCCCACAGCCCGGCTCCACACCCACCAGACATGCCCTGGGCTTGCCCTACTCACTAGGAAGCCATAAGCAATGTTTCCTGAGTCATGTATTCACACCCACCCCGAGGCCAAGCGCACAGCATGGACCTCTTTATGAGGGGGTGGTGTCTTACCTCTAGTCTGCCAAGGTTGGGAACATATGGCGGTCCCAGCGCCTGGGGTTGAGAATCCTGTCTTCTGACTCCTGGAGGACTCTTCCCTGTAGAATGGTTACCAGGATACAGATCTAGGTTTCCTTGCCTGGCCTTTCACTGATACCAGTGAGGCCAGAGGCAGTAGGCCCTGGCAAGGAGAGAAAACTCACTGAGTGTCCATCCTTTCCTGGGACAACCTGGGACACTAATCCTGGTCTAGGCACAGAGGGGCTTCTTGGGACATATACGCTGATTTGATTTGACAGAGGGGTCACAGCCGTTATTTTCCCTCCAAATTTTAATATCAGATTCATTTATTCTGCTGACCGCGGCTGACAAATGCTCCCATTACTCACCCATGCATTCATTTGCTCTTGAAATCTGTTGAGTAATTGTCTCGTCTTATTGACAGCTTTAATTCTATGTTCCCCCTTTCCAAAGGTCAGTGGCTTGCTAGCTGACCAGGCCAGTGTGAATAGTCCCTGGAGGAAGAATTCTTTTCCTTTTTTAAGAGGCGCTCATTTACATGGGCCAGATTTCAGCTTGGAGCTTCCTTCCCTCTTATTGTTCAGACTGATAACATTGAAACCCCCAGGACATGGTGGGTCTCTGGTCTTGTCTTTCTGTCATCTTATTACCTGGCTCCATGCCTGAGCCTGGGTTTTCTTTCTATCTTGCCTTTCTATTTCAAATTAAGGTCTGATGACACACCAGTATCAAACAGAATATACATTTGCATACTGGGTTGTAGCTCTTATTATTTCTCCCCCCTTTCTCCCTCCCTTCAGCCCTCCCTCCCTCCTCCCTTACCTCTCTTTCTTCCTCCCTTCATATCTCTTTCTCTCTCTCTCTCTCTCTCTCTCTCTCTCTCTCTCTCTCTCTCTCTCTCTCTCTCTCCCTTTCTTCTGTCTTCTTAAAGACAGGGTCTCACTTTGTAACCCAGGTTGAGTAGCCCAGGCTGGCCTTGAACTCTTAATCCTCCTGCTCAGCCTCCTGAGTGTCGACCACAGCTGTGAGCCATCCCACATGGCTTCTTACCTATATGATTTTAATAAAACAAACACAACTGTCAAGAGTCTTGGTATGAATCTTGCTGACTTTTGTTTGTTTGTTTGTTTGGGGCCTTATCTAAAGTGAAACTTCAACCTTCGGTTTTGATTTGGAAAATGCAAAATCAGTTGTAAGTTTCTTCTAGAAGGCAGACAAGGATGTCTCAGAAATCGAATGCCAGCAGAGCTACTTGGGAGCTGATACACCCAAAGTTAGATATGTGGCTGTATGCGTTTTCTGACGGTGACTTTTCCTATGCAGCTGTGTTTGCTCGGGGGGGGGGGGGACCACGTTTCTGTAGAGAACACGGAGTGAAATATGAATATACTTCTTACAATTTAGTATTTTTAATAAAGGATTTGTGAGCAAAAAGCTTAAGTACAGGGACCACAAAACATATAGATAAAAATATGGCCGCGATCACACATCAAACCCGGGAAAATTCATTACGTGGAGAACATCAGTAATTGAGAGAAGTTGTGAGAACTGACAGGAAAATAATCTATATACTCAGAATTCCAAAGCCATGAATTCTTTTAGCTGGGATCAGGCCTCTAAGTTCTCGAGGGTGGGTGTTTTATTACAGTGCGTGCTTTACTTAGAAGGATGTAATTTATTATCATTGAATCTGCATGGCAACATGAATTTGGATTTGAGTCTCTGAGAGAAGTTTACAATTAGTCCCCTCATCTGTATTTATAGCTTTGAGAAACACTTGATATTAAAATAACTTAAATACCTTCCCCTTTGTTTCCCTCTTTGGTTGATCTGTGAAATATCATCTCTTCTTTTCCCCTTCTTCTTCCTCCTCTTCTTCTTCCTCTTCCTCTTCTTCTTCTTCCTCTTCTTCTTCTTCCTTCTCCTCCTCCTCCTCCTCCTCCTCCTCCTCCTCCTCCTCCTCCTCCTCCTCCTCTTCTTCTTCTTCCTTCTCCTCCTCCTCCTCCTCTTTTTTCTAATGCAAAATTGACCCATTGCAAGGGTAAGCATGGACGTTGTGGCTAGACACTGTGGCTGGATGACCCACAGCCAGACGGCAGGAAGCCATGGGAAATAATGCCAACCATTCTGTACCCTCAGGTGCCCTGGTCCTAACAGAGGGGAGGGGAGAGGAGAGAAGGAGAACAGGAGGATGATGTCTTTCCCCAACTGTACAGCCCTGCCACCATCACCAAGGGCCTCCTGACCCATCTAGCTACCCCTTCTTCTCGAGTGCCCCTTGCTGTCACCTACCCTGTAGGCACTGTCAGTGTGCTGTGAACTCTATGGTTTCCCCTTTTCTGTTAAAATACAGTAAAGACTTGATTATGTGTTTCAGTATTTCTAAGCCTGACCCTCAAGGAAAGCCCATGACAACGATTTAGTTATTGGGCTTGTGTTTACTGCGGTGCAGTGGGGTTGTGCGTCTGACATTTTCTTCGCACTGTGTGGAAGCTTTTAGCAAGTTGTGCCTCTTACCCGGCCAGCAGCTCAGCTTGGCCTCTCTTTGCAGATGGGTTACACATTCCCTTAACACTGGCGTGCCCCGCTAACCTTCCTCAGTGGCTTTCGATGACTTAAACACAGTAATTGGCACGGAGGTCTAAAGCTTTATTTTATGATATTAAATCATTCCTTTCTAGAAACAGGAGTCTGCAAAGTACACCATTCATTATGTGAGGGCCTATGTTCATACGGACACTGGCTGACGACAGTGACAGCCTGCAGAAATTAGGCCACGTGTGTCAAAGGACATGTCAGCTCTCACCTAAGCAGGAGGCGGCCAGAGCCAGGAGTCTACCTGCTGAATCTTGGGGGTTGAGCCACAGGATGCTTTTCTATCAGCTTGGTGTACAAAACATAGCAGTTCCTTAAAAAGTACTAAACTTAAAAATGTAACCCAAGATGAGCCTAACTCTGTGGCATTATTTTAGAGGGGCCTGGTGATCTCGCCACATAATCTTGTGAACACCCCTCCCCCATGTGAACTATGGTTCTCTTGAAACAAAGAGGATTATCAGTCATAAGTTCTGAAGACTGAAGTAGGGTGGGAGAAAGGTTTACAAAGAAGATTTTTTTTTTTAAGTACTTACAAAGCTGGTACGTCATCCAATTCCAGTCAGAGAGGAATTCTTAGCTTCGGCGACATCTTGGGTCCCTCACTCCATGGTAAGAAGGGGCTGACTGGACTTTTTCAGGTCCTCATTATCCTCATGTGTCCCATGGGAACAGATTCCGGAAGGCCATGGTCAGCTGCTGGGGGAAGCCAGTGTAGGAAAGCCTTTCAAGAAGGCCTACAAGGCTGCTCAGTTACTCAAAGCTTCACAGGCTCGCTCTTCTCCAGACAGTTTGGAAAGTGTAGTCACTAGAAGTTTCCATGGGTAACGCTGAAGTTCAGACTTTGGCCGATGAATTCCCCTCAGTCCTACCAGCCCCCCTCCCTGGAAGCTTCTCTGTGTTCCTGTGGGGAGCACCAATATTTCCTGAGAAAGGCTTGATGGGACCTGGAGATGAGGCTTGCTTGAAGACCTTGAGACCCTGGGATCCCTCATCACAACACCTCACGCCTCTCCTTTCATTTCCCTGGCCAAGTCTGTCATGCCAGGGTTTGGGTAGCGCCAAGAACAGAACCCATGCAGAAGCAAGAATCCTACCATGTTAGTGAGACCTTTTGCCGCTGCGACAAAATGCTTTCAAAAGCATCTCATGGGAGGAAAGATTCATTTGGCTCACGGTTTTATAGGATTCGGTCCACAGTCTCTTGGCCCCTGTTTAGGCAAACTGTTTGTGTGAGAAAGAGGAGGAGCTTTATTAGCTCATGGTGGACAGGAAGGAGGGAGGGGGTATATCTCTAAGAATCCACCCAGGGAACTATCTCCAGTGAGGTCTCACCTCCTAAATTTCCTATGTGTCTGCACTCATCCCCACCAGCTGCAGACCAGGTATTTAAGACATTTCATGTTCACCATATGTGGCTGACCTTCCATATACAACATATAGCACACGCCTGCACCTGAATCCAGGGATAAAGTTTTGTTTTGTTTTTCCCCTTAAGACAAGAAGTTCATTGAGATTGGGACACAAAAGGGAAAAAGTAATGCTATTTGTCAGAGGACAAATAACAAAACAGTGTGCCATAGATAGAAACACGCAAACACACGCAGAAGCCAAGGAAGGAGCCAAAGGAGAGACACATTTGCTGAGTTACTCTGCTTTTAAGGTTGTCTCCCAGAAGATGCTTTAGCAGGAGAAACCAGAGGGAGAGGGATGGAACTCCCAAAAAGATTGAGAAAGCTATGGGCCACGTAACTGGTGTGGAGTTCGTGGCTCCCACATCTAACAATGACTGTGTTAGTATGTAGGTCACACTACTGTACTGTCGGTTATTGGACGGTGCCTTAGATAACTGTTTGTGGTGTATTAAATGCTTTTGCTGCCTCAGCACACTCTGTAACTGGTATTTTTCACACAGTTGTACTGCTGAAAAGGCCCAGTGCCTCAGCAGAAATCAATTTATCTTTCCCTTCACTGCTTGTGTATTGTGAGCTCCTGTAGTATGTTCTCATTTGATTAATTGATAGTCTTTGTGTTAGATATCATTTGTAACCGCGCTGTCCGACTCTGGGTTCCTTAAAAACTTTCATAAGAACACGACATTATTTATGCGAGACCTCCTCGTGACAAAGTACAATAGTGAGATGCAGAAAGAAAAAAAATAGGATCAAAAAGCTCCTGGCTTATAAGTTTATTAAGGGCAGGACAATGTTCCCATTCATTCTCTAGCCGTTTCTGCCGCCTTGCTTTGACAGGCTTTGCTAGGAAAAGTTGGGCAACCAAGTTTTTCCTTCCTTAGGTTTTTCTTTTTCTTTTTTTAAACTGATCATCTTGTATAGTTGCCGGGGCTTCCTGTTCTGTTTCAAATAGGGAAAGTAAGGGAGGGGGAGGGAGATGCACAGGGAGGTACAGGAAGGGCAACGCTCCCTAAGCCATGGGGACCAGACTGAGAGAGGGTGAGACCTGTATCATTATAGGTTGCTCCTGGGGCCTCACTGAGAGCCCGTGCTTCTAAAATAGCGTGTCTGTATGCGTTTCACATAGTGTGGGCCGTTGCCTGGCTATTATTAATATCTATTTTTAGAGCAAAGACCTCGGTAAATGAAGGTACCGAAGGCCCATGTTACAAAAAAAATCAGACAATGCTGCTGCTTCCCCATTTCATTATAAAGTTTCTTTGACCCCGTGGTTTATTTTCAAACATTCAAGTTATTTGTTCTGGTGTATTCTTAAACAGGGGTTGTTTTTCTCCCTCTCAGAAAATGAGCACAGATGGTGATGGGTTTTCAAGTGCTGACATCCCTGCTTGAGAAAGTGTTCCCACCTTCTTTGTGCTGAACAAGTCAGGCACACTAACACGATGATGTGATCATCGGCTTCATGCAGACATGCAGAATTGATTGACAGGGGAAAATTTAACATAAACCGCACATTCTTTCAGTGCCTTCAATTTCTTAATGATGTTTATTTGTTGGATATTAGCGGCGGCAGGAATTTCATTTAAGGCAAAAAAAGGGGGGGGGGTGGGGAGGAAGGAGAAGACAGAGTAAAGAAGGGAGAAAACTTGTTCCAGGCAAACACGTTTAAGAGGGAATTTATTGCTCTGGCAGAGTCTCCATCAAAACAGTCTGTAACCGCTCCTCGGAGCCAGCTCCGGAGCAGAGGCTGTCAGCGGCTAACTAGCCATTCTCAGACCATTGCTTCTGTTTGCGTGACTAAATGCAGACAATTAAAGCCAAGCACTTTCATTCTCCGTGAACTCATTGTTATCCAGGGTTCAAGTGCTCAGATAATGGGCCACAGGGAGACGGGTGGATCAGGATGGCAGAGGGCTACTTGGTGAAGCCCACTCCTCATTATCTATGGTGCACCCTTCGTGCTAACCCCGGGGCTCAGGTTGGTGTCCTTGTAGAGATTGGCCAAGGGGATGTGATGTCCCAAAGCCTTGGCGTGGGGCTCCTTCTTAGGACAAGTTATAAAGGGCAGGGCTGAACACCTGCTCAGCATCAAGAGGGCTTTCCCATGGTCAGGAGGAGTTTGCCAAGCTGCTCTCATCTCTACTGACACTGGGCAGCAGTGGGGGACACCAGCTGGTTGTCCATCCCAGATCTACCCACATAGCAACCCTCAAATTGGGGATAAGATGTAAGGACCCCCTACCTCTAAAAAGTTAGGACTCCCTCTTCCAATCAGATAATAAATAATGTCGAGCCACAGTGTAAGTGTAGGGAGCCGAAAGGTTTGTTATATTTAGTACTTTTTCTCCGAGCACCATAATTTTCAAATGTTTCCAGGATTTGGGCATCTACGCTGTTCTTCTGCTCTGTGCCAAGGCTTGGTGCACTCTAGATAAACCTTGCTTATGTCTTCCCGCACGTCCTTTGGTCACAGCCATGATGTTTAAGGAAACTTTATTTAGATCAAATTTGACATTCTTGGTCACCTCTTGCCCTACCGATCTCTTCTCTCCTTGCTGTGTTCCACGCCCTCACTTCAGCTGCTTCTTGTCACAGTCTGAGGTTGGTCTGCTCAGACTAGCTGGACCCCCCCCCCCCCCAAGTTTCAGGGGTCAGGACTGGCACCTGACCAGGCCAGACTCATGCCCTATCACTGGGGTACAGGGTGACAAAAGAGGGATAAAGGAGGCAGGTCTGCCACGGGGTGGGGTGGGGTGACCATGACCTTGAATCATAGGAGTTTGTGGGTCACAAGGCAGATAACCTGACAAGGTAGAAGTGAGAACATTCACTGTGGGCTTCTGCGGGGGGGGGGGGGGAGTGGCTCCGAGGGTGTCAAGGGAAGGGCAAGGTCCCCTATCCCTGCCCTCTGATCAACAGAGACCTTCCCAGGCCCCACAGCTGGACTTTTGCCATCTCTCTTTCACCCAAATATTAATTTCCTGACTTCCTTAGGATGAATAAACAAAAACAAAAGCCTAAATACCTGACTTTTCTTTCTGTATAAAATAATGATTAAAATTAAGGTTAAAAAACCGAAACAAACAGGGCCTACAAATGGCTCAGGCAATAAAGGTGCTTGCTGCCAAGCCTGAGGGTGAGTTTGACCCCTGGAATTCACATAATGGAAGGAAAGAAGCAACTCCTGCAAGTTGTTCTCTAACACCCATCAACCCCTCACCCACATGGATATGGGTATTGTTCTCCCCCACCCCCCACACATACACACACTACATAGGAAAATTGCTAGGCATGTTAGAATATACCTTTAATTCCAGGACTCAAGGCTGAAGTCAGAAAATCTCAATAACAAGGTTAGACAGGGCTACCTTGTGAGTGAGCCAGCCTTGTCTCAAAAGAGAAAAAGATTAAAAACTCTTGGGATGTACTTCAGTAATAGAGCCCCAGCCTAGAATCCCCCAGTGAGGGGCTGGAGGCGTGGCTCAGTGGTAGAGCACCTGCCTAGAATCCCCCTGTGAGGGGCTGGGGTGTGACTCAGTGGGACTCCTCTTTTCACCCAACTGGGGCACCTGAAACCAAAGGCCTTGTTTAAAGGTCATGTGATGCCCTACCATATCTGCTCAAAAACACTTCGTCCTTCAGGGATATAGTCGAGTACAGCATAGCTGTTGTACTATTTGTATGAGGTCTTGCAGTGGGCTGCCTCACAGCCTAGGATGTGAACTATACAGAGAGCCCAGAGCCTGTACCTATATTAGCCCCTGGGGACTCATGGAGACCTTCCCCCAGAGCCATGCCAGTCTCTGCCACTTTAGGCTCCAATGGAGGTGAGGATCCCAGAAAGCCAAGCAGGGAACTTCTAGGTAGTTCCCTGTCTGGGTGCCTAGCATTCTGGGCTTCATCGTTTGCTCTTTCCTGGCAGAATTGGCCCACTGGAGCCTCCTGCTGTGTCAAATGATCGCAGTGGATAAGACACCCCATGGAAGCCTCCTATGAGTGCCTGGCTTCACCTAACTTGTTCTGTCCCTCTATACCCTACTTTGGTCGGGCAAGCTGGACTCAGAGTCTGGCCACATGCACCGCTATTTCCCAGGAGTCTCAGGGCAACTTGTCTATTCTGCACCACCCTTGGTGGGGAGGGTGTCAATTCTTTGAGCAAAGCTCCCAGATGTGCTCTCATGTCCCCCAAATTCTCATGCCCACCCCATAATCACCTTGCTGCATCTTGGTGGCGGGCTGCCTATGTAGCTGGGGCCTTTCAGGGCTGGCATTTGACAAGAACAATGGCTCTCATGTCCTGTCACTCTGGGACTCCTACTTAGGGACAGTCTGTGGCATTCCTGAGGAACAGGCTGGGACAGAACCGGCCCTGGAAAGTTGCTGGAATAGTGATGGTCTTCCTGAGAGAAAAGCAGTGTGGAATAGAGTCTGCTCATGGGGCCCAGTGTGAAGCCCAGAGGCCGTAGCATGGACAGAGGGAGTCCGTACCCTGGCTCTCTACTTCAGCGTAGCCCACAGTGCCAGCTGGCAACATAGGACCAGCAGCCAGGTATACTATTCCATGGGGCCTACCCTGGACTCCTATGTGATCATCAGTCCAGCCCTTTGCTCCCAATAGTCCTCTTTCTGTCTCTCTCTTACCAGGATTTTGCATACCCTTGCCTGGCCTTGAACTTAAAGTTTTAAGTGTCCCAGGCTGTTCTTGAATTTGTCATGTAGTCAAGGCTGGCCTTGAACTCGCAATCCTCCTGCCTCAGCCTTCTGAAGGTTAGGGTTATGGGTGTGAATTAGCATCTAGCCTCAGTGCTGTGACCTCATCGGGAGCTCTTCCTTGAGGTTATTCTGGGAAACTGCTTAATGGCTTATTTAAAGCCTATAGAATTGTCTTAAGTTGAAGGTTGGAGGTGGGTCCTGCTTACTCGCTATGCAGAAAACTCTAGAGTGAAGGGCTTAGGGGTCCTGGCCCTCTGTGGAAGGGTGGAGGCCTCCCACTGAAGATGCTCTCCGATGTCCCCGTGGTATGGAATGTGCAGAAGGGCTATGTCCACTGTGGGCTACATGACCTGGAGGCTCCTGGTTGGGGGCTGGTGCTGATGGGGGCTCCTCTGTAGTTCCAGGTACAATCAGTCTGGCCAATATGGTTCTGGAGTAAATCAACTCTGGCTCCTAGGCTGACTCCTGCCAGGTGCCATGTACCACCTTAAAGTTCAGCTGTTAGAAGGTCTCCCATTTATTTTGCTGTTGCCCATTCGTGCTGCTGCCTTTAGGAGGGAGCTGTGGACACGCCCAGAGCCATATCTGGGAGCTGGGAAGCAGAGTTTGGCTGTTGGACATATGTAGAGTTGCCTTTTAATTTTGTCCCTACTGGCTTTCCATTGGGAGTGTGACTCTTCTGGCCTGGGCAGAGGTTTGTATACTGGTTGGCTGGATTCAGGGAGCTTCAGCTTTCACACATTCCAAAGCCGGAGCGTGGGTGTGGCTAGATGCTTGATGCAGCCTCTCCTATCCTGATAGGATGCCTGTGCCTGAGCTTGGGCTAGGGACCTGATCCAATATGCTCTGACCATCCCCAAGTCCCCTCCTTTTCTGGGCGAGGCCACTGCCAGCCAGGGCCTTTGCTTGTCTCTCTAGACAGATGGTTCACGAGCTCGAGTGGTGAGCACATGCTCCAGCTTTCCTGTTGGCTGGCTCCTTACCTGGTGCTTCTCCACAGCTCTAGTGTACACGCTGTGCTGCTGGAGTGTTCTACTTCCTGTTCTGTGCTCACCCTCCTTAGCCTGTCTGTACTGTCTCTGCATGATCTTGTTCACTGCTTGCCCTTGGCCAGGTCATTGGCTCCACCAGGTTTCCTTTGCATCCCTTCTTCATCCACAGCAGCTGGAATCTTGCTCCAGTCGGCGGGTTTTAGAGGAATAGACATGAAAGGGAGAAGGATGTTATAGGGGCCCTCTCTTGACGGGATGACAGTACAGTGTGTCACACTCACACATCAAGGGAATGAGCCGTAAGTCCTGGGACCTGGTTGAGAATCATTGCTGAGGATGGAGAAAGGAGGGATGTGGGTAGAGTAGTCGTGAAAGGCTTCCCGAGGTGTGGGCTGACAGGCAGGTGGGGGGGAAGCTGAGGGAGAGAAGGGACAAGTAGGAGCAATGCGGTAGGACACTCAGGAGCTGGAGTGGCTTAAGAGGAACAGTTGGAGATTGAGAGGAGGCCTTGAATTCTAGGGAAGGCTTTCAGCCCTTGTTTTAGCGACAGAGGACTGACTAGAACTTTGTATTTTGAGATAAATGATCTTGCTTAATTATAAAATTTCTGTGTGTTCATCACTCAGATTCAACAGGACAGACATGGGCCTTGGGAGGCACCAAAGTCCCCTTCCACTCTACTTCTGAGTCTTCCTCTCCCACTGTGGGAGACCCTCTGTTCCGAGTGGTGTGCTATGCTATGCTATGTACTGCCACACTGTGATCACGGGTTTCCATCATTTATGTGGTGAGGAAGATTGTCGCCGTAGCCCACATGTGTGGTTGGGTCGTACTGTTCACTTAACTTGGGGACTTTCTTCCCTCCAAGTGTCAGACTCAAAGACCGAGCGTGCTCTAACTTTTGGCTTGCTCACCTTTCCGGAACCGTGTGCTTTTGGATGGACAGCGTGGCAGCTTATAGTTCGTCCGTTTCCAAGGCAGCAGCACAGGTCGCTGCAGATGTGCGGGCATGGTGACACATACTTGCAACCATGGTGTTTGGGAAGTTGAGGCAAGAAGATGGTGAATGCAAGGCCAGGCTGGACTTCTGAGACTGCCTAAAACTCACAATGACAGCGGCGGCAGCAGCAATAGCATCAACAACCGGGGGATGGGACTACAGCTGACCGGCAGAGCACCTGCCTAGCACTCCCGATGCCTTTGTATTCAATTTATTCCTTAAATCTTCAAAAACTTGATGTTTATATGTTGGGAATAACTTTGAGTATTTCTAGGTAGATTTCTACATGTAGTATTGATGGATCGCAAGGTATATATTCTTAATTCTTTGATAGACATCAACTTGCCCTTCAGAACAATGTTGTGTGTGCTTATTACACACATCTATCAGTGTTCTACGCATTTATTCGTTTCTATTATAATAGCATCTTTTAAAATGTAAAATTCTCTCTCTCTCTCTCTCTCTCTCTCTCTCTGAGTGTGATGTGTATCACATGTTTTCAGCTGTGTGTAAAAGGCAGAACAGGGTATTAGATCTTCTGGAGCTGGAGATACAGGCTTTTGTGGGCTGTCTGCTATGCATCCTGGGACCTGAACTTGGGCTCTCTGTAAAAGTAGCAAGTGCTCCTAACCACTAAGCTGTCTCCTCATCTCCAACATGCTATCCTGCGCAGGCCACTAGAGCCATCTTCTGCCTTGGACATCCAAGAAAGTATTTTAAACATATTTAATAAAGGATTCATATTCAACATATGTAAAGAGCTTTTAAATATCAATGAGAAAAATCTCAACAGTGCAACTTAGAGAAGACACTGGGATGGGGTCACATATATGAAAAGATGGAGTTGCATGGTTAATAAGGGAAATAGAAATCAGATAAGTCCTTCATACTGGTCAACTTCTCAAAAAGCAGTGATATTCAGTACCAGGGAGATTTGGGAGGCCAGGCCTACTGAGTCAAGATGACAACGCCTCCTCACCCTCTTTTATCAGAGCATGTACCTTCTTTAGCATCCATTGAAGAACTTTTGGAAAACTTTAGAAGCAGTTCTTTCTACTTGACCTAGGTGTTAGTACACAAAAACTAAGTAACTTGCCTTTCTCAGCTTGGTCTCTGGGTCCCACCACTATCCTCTGCTTTCTCTCCTCCAAGACCAGGGGGCACAGAGGCCTGTGTGTTTGAACCCAGCACTCGCATGGGCTCCTGGCTGTGATTCTGTACAAACCACAGGGTCTACATGCTGGGGGAGTTCTGAGTTCCCCATCAGGGACCCCTGGGCCCTGCTGTTGGGGGACACACTTAACTTATGCTGCAGTGTCCAGTCAAGAGCAGAAAGCCCATAGGGAGGTGCTTTGTCAGTTGTCAGGACTGCCTATGGGCTCCGTTCCCCTCCTCACCACTTAGGCAGCCACTTCTTGTTCCTCACAGCCACCTATAGGAAACACTTGAATGCAGATCATATTTGGATGGTATTTACTAATATAAATATTTGCTCTGAAGAAGTAATGTTACAGGACATGCTTAACCTGCAGGCTAAGCAAAATGTAAGCCTGAGGTAAGGGTACATTCTGAGGAAGGGAACTGGTGGCTGGGTGTCTCCATCATGAGCCCCAAAGGGCAGGCAGCACAGCCATGACAGGCAGAGCACCAGTTATTTCCAAGAACTTTCTTTTTTTTTTTGTTTTTTTTTTTTTGGTTTTTCGAGACAGGGTTTCTCTGTGTAGCCCTGGCTGTCCTGGAACTCACTCTGTAGACCAGGCTGGCCTCGAACTCAGAAACCCGCCTGCCTCTGCCTCCCGAGTGCTGGGATTAAAGGCATGCACCACCACTGCCCGGCTCCAAGAACATTATTGTGGGCACTTTTGCAGTGATGTCCCCACAGCTCCTTTGAGTTTACTAGAGGCCTTTTCCAACTCTAAAGTTCACCTATAGGGTGCCTAAGAATGTGCTCTGGCCTACGATACCCAGGGTGACAGTGGGTCAGAAGTAAGTTGCATTTGTTTTGTTTGGTGTGACATCTAAGGAATAAGAAGACAATGAAAACAAATCAAGACAAAACCAAACAGAGGAAGGTCTGCAAAGTGTCAGAGAAATGATTCTGTGGCTCCCAAGAGGGCTAGTTCGTGCACAGCCAGGAAGGGGGCAGGGGCCAGCACAGCGGTGGAGAAGGGCAATATTGAAACACGGACTTATTTCAAGCAAGATTTTCATCTTTCTTTCTTTACTTACCAACTTGTTTAGAAACACAGTCTAACTATGTAGCTCAGGCTGGCCTCTGACTTAAGAGTCTCCCGCCTCAGTCTCTCAAGTATTGGAATTACAGGCGTGTGCCGCCAGGTTCTGCTTCAGATAACTTTAAACATTGCAAAATTCAATTAGAGACAAAGTCCATAAGAGGTCTTGGAGCCTATAAGCCAGCAGGGAGGGGTGAGCATGAGAAGACATGCTTCTTTGATTTGGCTTTGTGTGTTGGATATAGTATGAGATACGGAAGATGAAAGGAAGAGTCATGTGTGCACACCCAAACATTTGCTCATGTGTATGCTTACTCTTCTCTTAGGGCAATAGTCTCTAGGATGTTCTCTAGGAGTGAGCCAACAGCCCTGAGTCTTGTGACCCACATCCCTCTGAAGTCAGCTCTCTTCACCCAAGGCAAATCCATTTTCAGATACACCGGCTCGCCGTATGCCTTTGAGGCTGCTTTCTCTTTCTTGTGATTTGATATTGATAGAGTATTTGTAACCCGCATGGCATTGCTTTTAACAAATAAACAAATGCGTCCTAACTGCCAGCCTCTTAGGCTGGACAGACATGAATTGGATTTAGCAAGTGAATAGATGACATGTCAAAGACTGTTGACTAATCCAGGCGCTGTCTGAGAAGGCGTCTCCAGACCATAGATGAATGTGCTGGAGGCATTTAGAATAGAAGTCTGGGCATGACCACAAGCACGTGCTGGAGAGTTACAGAATCCACATGTTCCTAGCAGGTGAGTATTTATAGGAGAGGCCATGCAGATGGGAATGCCTGGGAGTGCATGCTCGCTCATTCTCTCTCTCTCTCTCTCTCTCTCTCTCTCTCTCTCTCTCTCTCTCTCTCTCATTCAGATGGTTATGGCAGGAACATGCTTGGATGATATCCTACTTTTATTTAATATTTGCTACCAATGTGACTATTTTTTAATTTTTTTTTAAACAAATAATTTAGTCGTAAAGCCTCAGACTGATTTTATTTATTTATTTTTTTATGGTGAAATAGTTCTTGCGAGCTAATTTATTTTTCAACTTTAAAACATCAGCATTTTATAGATCGGAATTTCACAATGTGAGGATGATTGCTACGTACAATTTGCAAAATTGTGATTAGCCAGCCCTTGCTTTGAGTTAGTTCTCCCTAATTCACAAAGCCTTCCAGGAATAGTCTGCACAAAATTCAGTTTGCAAATTGCAGGGCAGATTTTTAGAGGGCAGTTCAGAGAATGAAGTCCTAAGGGTTTTATCTATATTTGTATCTCTTGTTAAACTAAACTCTTATGTAAATGTTACAATCTGTAAATAACTAGCAGGGCTGCCTTCTTCCAGGCGAGATTGCGTCTCCATTTTTTGAGATTTAGCAAAATTATTAAATGACAGAACTGACTTAAGTTGCAAGTATATTTGGAAGGAGCTAATAGCATTGATCAATATCATCCATCAGATGGGCTTGTGCTAATATTGGGGGATTTAAAAGTATGGGGACCTCTCCGATGGCAGTTGAATTTCTTACAAATTAACAAAAATGTTTTTTAAAGAAACAAGCATTGCCCTTAGTGATGTTTTGGGGGTAGGGGGAACCAAAAATGGAGATTGTCTTTTAGGTTTTTTTTTTTTTATATCCCTGAATGTTTCGGCAAACCTTGCTTGGATGTACACAGTCTGGATTCAACTGCTACTACACAGGAAAGAAATTACCGGATTCCATCAATATTACTGGCAATCCTCATTTTCAGACATCTGTTTCTTTTCTTTTTTTTCCTTTTTACCATTTTACTACCCTTGATGAAATATAGCTGGTATTCAACTATGACTTGAAAAAGCAATTCAATGACACACACCCCCCCCCAAATCAACAACAAAACCAACAAACAGCTCACCACATCAATCAAACAGCAGACGTTATTTCCAGCAACCTATCAATGTTTGGATGGCCACCACAGGCTGCTTTTTCCTAAGTCCCAGGTAACTTACAGAAATTTTATAATCATCTTTGAATTAAACTGAATTAGTGGCTTCTTGTTTTTAAAGTAGATGTACAGAGGCTCATTCTAGTCGATTTTCATCAGAGCTTAGCTTCTTTTCATGAAGGAAAGGGCAGTTTGGTAACTTTGTGCCCCTACGCCCTGGACATGCAGATATATATTTTGTTCAGTTAGACTTCATCAAGTGGTTAGTGTATTGCATTCTGGGAGTACAGCAAGGCACAGGAAGAAGCCTTGTGTACCTGGGGGCTTCTTTCTAGGGGCCCTTGGGTGGGCATGCTAGTTGGTTCTCCTCCAGGGTCAAGTATGGCATGAGGGAAATGTGTGTTTTTCTGTCTCCTGTAACCCCCCCAACCCCCCACCCCCTGATCACACAGGCTGACTGCCACCTGCCTCTGCCCCTCAAGTGCTGGCATTAAGATCTTATACCCCCATACTTGGATTATTTCATTTTATTTTGGCTGTTTACGATAAAATCTCAGTCAATAGTTAAAACTAGCCTGAAACTTGATCTATAGCCTCAAACTAGGCTAGCCTCAGATTCACCACTCTTCTGTCTCAGCCTCCCAAGTGCTGGGCTTAAAGGTGCCTTGCCAGATTTTCTTACATCAAATGTTTCTCTCTGCTTTCACTTCTTGCTGCTGCCAGGAGTTTTTAGGCTTTTTCTGGGCAGGATAGACGCTTGGATCATGCCTGCTTCTAAGGATCCCTTCACACCTGAAGATTGACCAAGTAAAAAAGGAAGTAATCTGAATTTTTATAATAACATACCTTTATCCTGAATCATTTCATCTGATAAAAATGCCGTGATCAGTATTTTGAGGGTACACACTAAGGTCTTTGGGCTTCTATGGCCCAACACTTTCTTATTCTGAGATGTGGCTTTCTGAATACCTACAGATCAAAACTGCAAGGCTTCTTAAGGACCCAAGGCCTATTTACTTTATAGCCACAATTCTGGTTTGGCTATTCATACCTGTGTTGGTCACCTTTATTGCTATGACAAAGTGGCCAAGAGAAATCAACTTAAAGGAAAAAGAATTATTTTGGCTCATGGATTCAGAGATTTTAGTTCATGTTCAGTTGATTAATTACTTGTTGGTTAAAAAGTTATATCTATCTATCTATCTATCTATCTATCTATCTATCTATCACCTATCTCTCTCTACAGATTACGATATGTCCTTTAAAGTCTTGTACATACCCCATTAATCAGTAGACCAAACCCATGGATGATATTAGTACCCTCCTGGTACAGTCATCTGTCAATAACCTTCTACCAAATGTGGACCAACCTTTCAATTCATCAGCGTTTTGGGGGGACACTCTACTCTAGACCATAGCAGTACCTTACATAACCATAGAAAGTCAGAGCATCCAATGGAAAAGATTGAGTAAGGCCCAAAGCCTTTGATGTCCTGGTACCTCATGGGGAATACAAAAGATTGAGGGACATATTGGATCTGAGATGCTCTCCTACTTTAATGACTAGAAGAGCTATGGCCCTAGAAGCTCCATTATTTTTTTCCTGAGCCCAGGACAGGGACCCTAGTATTCCTGACAAGCTAGAATATTCTCCAGGGACAGGAAGGTCTTTAAAGGGGTTTTTGGTCTCATCATCTGGGTTGAGGTTTCCTGGAAAACTCCAGATTTCTAGTTCTTCCTAAATGTGAGTTCATGTGTGATAAGAAATTCCCCTCTAGGTTCAGCCCTGACATTGCCAAGTGCTTCCTCTTCCTGCCCACCCCATTTCTTTCCTCTGTTCTCTACACAGCCCCATCCTCAGGCACTTAACTCCTGTTGGGCAACACCCTCCTCACCTCCAGTTTGCATCCTGGATCTTTCTTGAGTTGCTAATTCACCCACAATCAATAATTCTATTCTTTTTAAGAAATTACAGATATCTCTAAGTATGCAGGGAAAGAGGAAAGTTCAGAGCATGTCGTTTTTGGTTTGATGTGTTCTGGATTTAGAAGTGCTGAATAATTCATTCCTGCCTAAAAAATAAATGTATGATCTGTATCAGAACTTGACTGGGGGCTTCATTATGTATCAGTTGCAGGGTTCTCGGGTTGAGCAGGATAAGAAAGAAGTCGTTGTCCCCCTCTCTAGCCATCCATCCCGCCTTTCATCTTTTACCCTTCCACTCAGTTATCTACCTATTTACTCTTTAACCCTCACCTGTCTATACCCCCACCTATCACATACTCATCCATCTATTGACTTACCCATCACTTATCCATCTACCCACCCATGCATTCCTCATCATTCATCTACCTATCACTTATCCATCCATCTACTCATGTATTCATCTATGACCCACCCATCCACCTACATAGCCACCATATCATCCTTTCATCTGTGCACTCACCCCAAATCCACCTATTGATCCACCAACCCATGAACCCGTCTATGCATCCATCCATCCACCCACCGCCTATCCGTCTACATCCTCATCAACTGCCCATTAATTTACTCACATACTTATCACTAATTCATCTGTCCACCTAATTATTCATCCACCCATCTACCTATCATTCATCTATTCATCCATCCACCATCCATCTACCCACTTACCCACCTATCACCTTCCCACCCATTCATTTATTCATCCACCTACCTTTTCATCTATTTATCCATCCGTCCGTCCATCCATCCATCCATCCATCCATCCATCCATCCATCCATCCACGTGACCATCCATTCATTGTGTTTTATGCAGCACAGATTTCTAAACATCACACGTGCCTTTCCTTTGTGTTTTAATGGATGGCTCATTTAAAGAAATCACCATGAATGATATCAGGTGGTCATTTTCTGTTTATGGTCCCTGATGAAGTCAGCATTTCTCTATGAAATTTTTGGTTTTTTCTTGTTCTTGCCAAACATTGGTGAGATGTTAATGGCAAACAGTGGTCATCTATGAAACATCAGGACCATTTGTCGTAAACACAGAAAGAGGAAATAGGTGAGGAGGGAAGCATACTGGCTCTAAGTCATACAGTGAGCTAACTTCTCTTCTTTTCTTTGAAAGTTTTATGATGGGTGGATGGATAGATGGATGGGCAGATGGTGGGTGGGTGAGTAGATGTATGGATGAACAAATGGAGAGATGAATGATCGGTAGAATGATTGATGGTAATAGTAGATAGGTATGTGAGTAAAAAGATGAATGGGTGATATGTATATGCCTAAATAAATGGATGGTGGATGAATAGATACGTGATAGCTGATAAGTAGGTGGAGAGAGCCATTGGGGAGTCCATGAGTGGCTGAATGTCTATGGATGCCAGGTCAGTGCGGTTTCATGTGTACAATGCATTGTAATTGTGTTAACTCTCCCTCCCTCGTCTCTCTTCATAGCTCCCCAGATTCAAGTTCTCTTTTTAACTTTTATGTGTATGCATGTGCTGCCTACATGTATGTGTGTGTGTGTGTGTGTGTGTGTGTGTGTACCACATGCATGCCTGGCACCTACAAAGGCTATAAGAAGGTACCAGATTCACTGTAACTGGAGTTACCAAGACTTGTGAGTCATTTTGTGATTGGGAACTGAACCTAGGTCCTCTACAACAGTAGCAAGTACACTTAACCACTGAGCTGTCTCTCTAGCCCCCTTCTCTCTTTAAAAAAAAAAAAATACATTGAGCCAAATCAGTGCTGCCCGTGTGTCCATTGCTGTGGAGTTAATTACTGGGTTGTAGTGGTCACACATAAAAGAAAAGTGACTGCCCTCCCTATAGTGTCTGTCAATGACAATATCTCCTCAGCTAGGGTCAGGGCCTCAAAGTCCTGTCCATTTCCACACTGGAATTCTTTTAGCTGGCAGGACTTATGTTGGTAACCAGAGCTGCTGTGAGTGAGCTGAGACCTCTTGTTCTAGATTCACCTCCATCAGCATTGGGCATTTGCACAGCTACAGGAGGTGGCCCGTGTCTTCCTCTCCCATAGGAGTAACAGTACACATAGTGAGTGATGGTTTTGATATCAGGGTGCATGCTGTTTCCTCTCCATGCTCTAGACTGATCATCTCTCAGGGCTCTGGCATGTGTGTGAAGGGCAGGAGACAGCTCTAGCCACACAGATGGGCATGGCTCTCATCTGTGCTGCTGGGGTTTGAACGTTCTCTAAGCTTCATGGACAGACTTGTAGTTTCTCTTGTGAGATGTTAAGAGGGTAGAAAGTCATCCAACCACAGTGACTCCAGGTAGGATTTTTGGGAAGTGATTAGGATGGAAAAAATCGTCAGGAATCCCATGCAAGAAAAAAGAAACCAGCTAGGCACATAAACCCACATGTGGTTACTCCCTGTGTCTTGTTAATGCAGAGGTCTGTGCTGCTGTCTCAGGGCAGTTTCAGTGAGGCCATTCCCAAATTTGGGTCATTAGTTATGTGGTCTCCAGAACCTCTTGCCTTACGTGGTCATAAAGCAGCCTGCCTCCTGTGTATTTAGTTATACTGAAGACATGGGAGCTAGTACGCCTGCCCTTGAGGCCATATCCTTATCTATAGGCTGGAAAACTTGAAGGAGAGGCAGGCGGTCTTTGTAGCTGTTGCCTACAAGGAGGTAGGGCTTCTTAGAAGGAGGTTTCTTCATCTCTGAAGTAGGAAATGGATAGTAATTGCTGTGTTATTATGGCTGGAAGCTGTGGTGGGGCTCAAGCAAGAGTCATACGGGGGATGTAGTGGAGAGGCTGAGAGCAGTGCAGATTGTCTAGGGTGCACTGACCGTGGTCCTCAGGCTGAGAGGGTTCCTGGGGCTCTTATGCTATACCTCCTATTTGGAAGCATCATATATCCTGTTGCCATCTCCTATAGACCAAACCGATGATCTGCAGGGGGGGGAGCCACAGAACCTTGAAAGAATCGGGTCTAGCGTTTCCTTTTGGGTTCAATTCTGTGTTCCGTGGCCTGATGAGAGTGCACCCCTGGCACCAAATATTGGCAAAAGATTAGCCCAGATGTTATTTGTGAACAGACTCCAGATGTGGACAGTGCAGAGTAATCTGAGGCTTGATCATGGGTGTCCAGCTGTACTACCATGACAGACATGCGGCTGTTGTCTGTCACCTCTCCTGTAGAGTGAGGGGCTGTCCTCTCTCATTTGCAGTTCCACAATGCTTTGGGGGAGCCCAGTCCCACACCCAGAGACTTCACCCAGAATACCTCGTCTCCTCTCTGCTAAATCATAAACAGAACTTGAACTTGGGGTCATGCATGAAGTCATGAGTGTGAGTTTATTTTTTACATGTGGAGTGTTCTTTATTTACAGTTGAAATCCCCCAAAGATTAAACTTTAAAAAGATTTAATAGTGCTGGGGTCAGATGCTAACCCCTTGCCATGCTCCAGGCAAGCAGGCAGAACTCAGAAGAGCAGACTCTTTGAAGAGGCTCTAACCAGGAGGCACTGCCTGCTATGAGGGACACTTGGCGCTCTGCTTAGCCTGAGGAGGAGGGCTGGGCCCTTGGCGGGGGTGGGGTGGGGTGGGGTCTATCTATGGAGTCGAGGACAGGCTGAGAAAAGAATGCTAACTTGGGCTAAGCATGGAAACCCGAGCTCTATGAACACCTCTCTGAACCTTCATAGTGGCAGGTCTCCATTTGGACAGCCACACCGATCGCTTTGGTTTATTCTCCAGGGATTTTCTTCAAGTCGCTTGTTTCTGTCAGTGAGGAGAGGAGCATGGGCTGAAGATATGGCCATCAACCTCCACCTTGGCACACCAAGATGGACTGTACCATACAAATGACCTTCTGAAGACACTTTTTAATTTTTGTTTTTTAAACTTCCGGCTTGTTTATTTATTTTCCAATTGTGCAGTGTGGGCCTGTTTGCTGAAAGTCTTTTTTTGTTTTGTTTTGTTTTTTGTTTTTTATTTTTTGTTTTTTGTTTTGTTTTTCGAGACAGGGTTTCTCTGTGTAGCCCTGGCTGTCCTGGAACTCACTCTGTAGACCAGGCTGGCCTCGAACTCAGAAATCCGCCTGCCCCTGCCTCCCAAGTGCTGGGACTAAAGGCGTGCGCCACCACTGCCCGGCTCTCTCTTTTTTTTTTTTTTTTTTTTTTTTAAGAAGGTTCTGTTGTTGAAATGAAATAAAAAGGAAAGCATGTCCTCTCGGGCTTCGGGCATAAAACTCAAGTTGAAGGCATCAGGATTCACACCAAATTGCCCAAGATGGAGGCCTGCAGTACCCTTCACCTCTGACCCCTGCTCTGGCCAGTGGAATCTGCCCATGTCTACTTCCTCTGAGAATCTGGGCTCTTCTTGGCGAGCAGTTATTTTATGACTGAAGTGGAGTGTTTTTCAAGCCTGCATTTGATTTTTGCTTATAATTATCTCCACATAAGAATTCAATTTTAGATTTTGAATTGGAGACACATGAACCCAGCTATGCATGTTAAAAGATCAGTGACAAAAATCACATGACATTTGCATGCTGTAATTGTTCCCCTGGTCCCCCTCAGCAGGCTTTGTTTGGAACTTCTAGAAAAGCCCGCAGGGAACAGCCATATACCCTTCCTTTAGGGGCTGCTTTTATGAACTGTGTTTGTATCTAAATTCCCTTAAGTGGCCATGTGTGTTTTGGTCACCCTCAGATCACACCCAAGCCTCACGGACATGGCACCCGTCTCTGTGACTTTTGACTTGAGTTGTGGGATTTTATCCTGAGGGCAATGTATTTGTCCTCTGATGAATTAGGAATTAGCGATCCTAATGACTCTTAAGGTTGGGGGACTGGTTTTGATTACCCGGTAACCTTCCCCATCATAAAGGGCACATTTCCAAAAATCTACTCAGACACCGTGGCCAGGATTATGAATAAGTTAGAGTGGCCCAGGATCTCCTTGAAACATGATTATCATGGACGAGTAAGATTTTGTGTGTGTGTGTGTGTGTGTGTGTGTGTGTGTGTGTGTGTGTGTGTGTGTGTGTTGCTGGTACTGGTGGTGCTGGTGCTGGTGGTAGTAGAGGAGGAAAAGGAGGAGGAGAAGAGGAGAAGGAGGAGAAGAAGGAAGAAGAGGAAGGAGAGATAAATCCTAGAACCTTAGACATATTAGGCAAAAACACTACCACTATATCACACCCCCAGTTCTTCACTGGAGGATTCTAGGCAAATGCTCTACCATTGGTCCATACCACCAGCCTTGGGTAGACAGGATTTCTTGTGCCCATTTTCTCTCTGATAAGGAAGGACTCTACTTTGGGGGATAATGTGAGGTAACGCTCAGTGCCTGGTACAGAGTGAAAGGCTTGCATGTGTAGTTAGCATGATGATCGTTGTTCAAATAGTAGCTTAGCATTGAGCAATGAGGCGCTCGCTCGCTCTTAGTGCTCAGCTCTGCATAGCTCCCCTGTGGCTGTGGAGATGAACTGCTGGGCTGCAGTGGCCACAGGGCCTGGAGAGGTCAACAGGGAAAGCCTCCCATTTCCCTCCCAGCTTCAATAAAGGGGCAGTCTGAGACTTTGGGGATGCTCTTGGCTGGATATGGCTACGGAAGGACAACTCTCACTCCAGTGGGGGTTCCTGTTGCCATCAAAGGAAAACCTCGCATGCCAAGTGCGGTAAGGAACTTCCGGGCATGTATGAAGGAGGGTCTTCACATAACTGGTCCTGTGTTAGCCTTGATCTGCACTCAATGGATATTCTCGGCAGTGACTAGAGGGGGAAATTGGCTCTTAATGATCACTTAGGTTGTGCTGTGTTATTTTGCTGTCCACATAGCCTTAACCCAAGTTCCATCGGGATCATCTTGCAGTGCAAGTGCCCTCCATGTGTGTCTGAAATGACGCTCTGATGTAGTGATTCCATACTATCAGAGGGACAGAATGGTGAGCTTCAACCATGCAAGAGAAACAAGCATGCCTTTCTCTAGAAAAAAAAAAAGCTTGCATATTCATAGCTGTGAAGGGAGCTTCCTTTTGTATACCCCCCCCCCCCCATTGCTCACGAAACCAGCGTCAGCAGTCAATGGGTGTACTTTTTATAAAGGTCACCTCTAGCGGTGACCTTTATAAATTAGGGACCATCAAAAGGTACTTCCAAATGCTGGCTTCCTTAATGTCACTCTTCTTGACACCCCCCTCCTCTCTTATGATAGTGGAATTCTGAACTCTTTTTGACAGTGAGAAGAGGATTGCAGAAGGGTGAATTTATATGGGGGGGGGGATACTGAAGTAGGTTTTGTTGGAGAATTTGCTTTTCCAATGTAGAGAACGCTAGTAACTTTAGATGAGGTGCCTCAGTGGTCGCAAAGGCTGGCTCAGGGCCCCTCTCCAACCTCTCCAAAGACAAACACCTGTCCCAAGCCACGTCTGAGAACACAGGCCACACATCTGAGACAGCAGAACAGAGCCTCATTGAGAAAGGCTCTGCAGATCCAGGACAATCAGCTTATGGGGGAATATTTTTGCTTGGTAGGAATGTGGTCCTGCTTGCTGAAAACATATCCTTTGTGCAGGGAACACACATAAGCCGAGGCCAACTTTGCTCTCTGAGTAAAAAATAGGCTTATCTGGAATTTTTGAGGACTGGGAATGGAAGGTGGGAAGGAATCGCTTTCAAACCTGCTCGACAAACTGCCTGCTTATAGGCCTGGACATACTGCAAAACCTTAATAGAGTTCTGTTTTGTGAAGTAGATGGCTCACACAGCAAAAGGCCCTTCTAAGTGGCAATTAAGTCGCCTTTAAAGGAACTGCTAATTTATAGCCCTTACAAGTACTTGCTACAGTTATCTTGTATTTGTTTGTTTTGGAGGAAAGGTTTCACTGTGTAGCCAAGGCTGGCCTGGAATCCTAAGTCTCCCTGCCTGGGTCCTGCTCCCTGGGTCCTGCTTCCTTTACAGTCCTCCGAGGATTACAGGCGGGTGCCCCTGTGCCTGGATGGAACCACCTCTGGAACCACAGGGACTGCTGTTGTTGAGTCTCTTTCCTTTCTTCCACACAGGCACACTGCTCTGAACTGCCAAACATTCTCAGGGTTGTCGTATGATTTCCAAACAGCACATTATTTTTTTTTAAAAAGAGTGATCTTCGACTGTGGAGAATATTTTGCTCCAGGTGCATGACTTAAGTTCCCAGGTCTGCCCGTGGGGAAGATACTTCCTCCACCGAATTTCTGGGGAGAAAAAACATGGAAATTGATTGGGCTATTATGGAACTGAACTACCCAAGCTGCGAAAATATTGATTGAGTAGAATAAGACTAAATTTTGCAAAAGTGTATGTTTTGGGTGGCATCTTATTATGTCGTGACCTAAATGAGATACTACACTTAAAAACAAAACAAAAAAACCCAACCAACCGCTATGGCAAGTATACAGTAGACACTCAATAAAGAAATCTCCTACTATGGTTACTACGATGAGTTCTATCACCAATAGTATTACATCTGATTTTTCAGAGTCAGGTAAATATTGAGTAATGTGTCTTATACTTTATTCATCAGAATGCCAGGAGTTTCTGGGTGCCCTCATATCAAATATTAATTGTACTAAGTCTGATCTGTCCAGGTTTGTGGCACAGGGAGTTATATTAAAATAAATTTAACAGTGTAAGCAGCTTGGACAAAAAAAAAAAAGAAAGAATGTCTAGGGTAGGTAATCACCTCTCTAGTGGTTGGTTTTGTGAACATAGGGTGGTAGTGGGCAGCTCAGATTTGTACCTGCCTTCACTGTGAGAGCAGCATGTTACAGCTCCCTGGGCTGAGCATGGATCAGAGAGATGCAGGAAGATATGACTTTACTGTGGGGAACTGAAGGACTGCCTCTGAAACCTTTCTCTGCCTCCGTGGGGTTTTGGATGGTCCACCTGGGTCTTCCCAGACTTCCAAGGCTCCTCAGTCTCTGAGCTCTTGTCTGGGAAACAGTGCTGGGGACAGCTTCCTTGAGCTGCTACTAGAACAGAGCCCCTGCAGGCTTGTGCTCTCAGGATGTGAAAGGGGAGATAGCACATGGCCAGTGACTTCCCAGTGTTGACTTAGGGCTTAGCTTTCTGCCCCCAGGGGCTCACTTCTACAGAGTATGGCTTGTAGGCCTACAAAGCCCTTGCTTGAGCCTGGAGAGACAGAGATCTTTGGATTTTCATCACACAGCCTCATTGCTTTTTCTGCAACTGCTATTTACATTTTAAGAGCAATGCATTGGTGGAAACCACATGTTCAAGGTCACTGTTACCAAGAATTCAAGGTAATGTTTCTCCTTGTGACAGAATCCTGGGTTTTGTCACCGTTGGTACCACCCCTCTCAAACGAAACAAGGTCTAACTCTTTAGTTGGGCAGGCTGGAAATTCACTATGTAGCCCAAGCCGGCTTCAAGCTCCTGGCAATCCTCCTGTATCAACCTCTCAAGTGCTGAGATGGCAGGAGCGAGCTTCTATGCCTGGCTTACCAGTTCTTAAGCAAGTTTAGTTCTTGCTGTCCTGCTACAATGCTGCCTGCTTCCAACCAGACCGCCTTGCAGAGTAGATTGATAATAACCTTGGTATTACTGCTTCCGGCGAAACGCTTCCGGTGAAACACTTCCGCTTTGAGCCTCTGGCCAAGGGGGGGAGGAGGGGGCTCCGCATCTAGCCGGATGGACAGTGCCTTCTAACCTTCTCACTGCCACTAAAGTTTCTTTTACTTACTTGATTTTAACCACTCAGCCCAGTCTCACTGTGACTTGGCAGTGACCATCGCCTGCAATGGCTTCTAACATCTGTCTGTGTCACTCACTGTCCTGTGTTCTGTTAACCACTTTCTGTGCTGGCTCCACTGTCCCAATCTGTGCAGTCCTCACCTTTGACTCTCCTGCTGCCTCCCTGTCCCCATTGCTGTCACAAGCCACCTTCTCAACTACTTTTTCACATCTCCCCTCAGCTTCCCCGCAGGCATCCCTTTCCCTCATCCTGTGCAGTCCGGGGGACTCAGCTATCCACCTACGCTGTGCCAACTCCTCGCACTTCGCTTTACAGGAGAAAAGCATAGAGCTGAGCCGACGAATCTCACTAAGCTAAGAATCTTCAGCCACAGTGGGTACTGCATGTTAAGAATGGTCAATGCGCCGGGCAGTGGTGGCGCACGCCTTTAATCCCAGCACTTGGGAGGCAGAGGCAGGTGGATTTCTGAGTTCGAGGCCAGCCTGGTCTACACAGAAAAACCCTGTCTCGAAAAAAACCAATTAAAAAAAAAAAAAAAAAAAAAAAAGAGGTCAGTGCTGTTTTTTCTTTCTTTTCCTCTACCTGTTGTGGGGTGGGCTTGTCTCCATGAGAAAAGAGACACTCTCTGGAGTGTTCCTTATCCTTCCCTAGTGTCAGTCCCCATATCCTCTGGCCCTGCTGTTCTGTCCTGCTCTGTGATCCAGGAGGCCACAGCCCTTATTGCCTTAGAGACTGGATCCTCTCAGTACGATGACTAACCGTATATGGAATGATAAGACCCTTGCCTGCCTACACTCACAGGACTGTCCCTTCTTCATCCCTTTGGATGCCTGGTCTCCTCCCTCTGTAAAATTTACCCAATCATTTCCTATCCTTTAGCTCCACTTACTATAATATTAATTTATAAAACCTTAGCCTGATCTATAATTATCTTAATTATTTATCCATTTACCATCTTTCCCCTTCCCATAAATAAATATTCATTGGTCTGGGTTGTACCCTAGAATCTCATACAGTACCTGATACGTGTGGAATCTTTATAAATACATTGAAAATGAGCGTGCTCCTGTCCTCCATGAGTCCTGCTTGGGTCTTGTATGTTAGTTAATTTTCTTGTTGCTGTTAAAAAAATATTCCTGACAACAGCAACCTAAAGAAGGAAGAGGCGATTTCAGCTCATGGTGTGAGAGTACAGTCCTTCCTGGTGGGGAAGACACTGGGTAAAGGGTGTGAAGCGACTGCTCACATTGTATCTGTCGTCAGGAAGCAGAGATGAATGCTGGCATTCAGCTCACTCTTTTTGTGTTTATTCAGTTTGGGACCCCAGCCTACAGGATGGTGCTGCCCAGTTTCAGGGTGAGCCTTACAGGCTCACTGAGAAGTATGTCTGCTGGGTGACTCCTAATGCAGCCAAGTGGATAAGGCTTCTTTGACTATAGCTCTAATTTGTATGTGGAAGACTGGGGGTCTCCAGTGAGAAATTTGAAAAGTCTACTGGCTCTCCAGTGTAATCCTCTGAGAAGCAAAGTCATGTTCAAGGACAGATGACTCTAGGCCAGGTAGAAGCCCTTGATGGGGCGGACAGTAGCAGAAGGTAAAGTCTGGGAATTAGCAGGAAGCATCCTTACCACTGGGGAGAGTTGGGAAGACACCAACACTGGACACAATATAGGACTTGGTCCCTGGCATCAGCATAATGAAGACATACTTCTTCATGATCCTCCCATTACTCTCTCTGTCTAGGGCTTCTCCTGATTCCACGCTGGTAGTAAAATCCTATTCACCACTGCAGATCTGCCTCATTCTCTGGACAGTGACCCCTTAACTACCTTTGCCTAGTGGTAGAAACCCTACTAGCCAACCTCACCATAGCTTATGCCTTACCTGAGAACAAGACCTAGAACTCTGCCCTAGGAATGCCCACCCACCTTCTGGACCCCACTAAGACCAACCCCAGACAAACCACCTCACAAATTAGTGGACCGTGTCTGTGTTGACACATCTATCCTCAACCTAATGATATGTTTGTTTAACTGATGGCTGCTGTCCTCATTAGGGACTCATTGTTGGGCCTAGAATAGTGATTATTTTTTGCTGATATTCCTTTTCTGCAGAGATGATTTTTTAAAAAAATCACTCTTTGGGTATGCTATGAATCCTTAATGAGGATAGTTAAATTTAAAAGAAACCCCCAAATCACCCTTCAGGTTGAAAATAGAAGTGTCTACACAAGCAAGCTGTTAATTTGCTGGTTATTGATGGACACAGGACGGCGACACACCCACAACCTTCAAGGAGCAAGGCCTTTCCAGGAGCATGGTGGGGACCCGGCAAAGACGCAGCCGACCAATGGGAAGTGAGCGCTTGAGGTTCCAGAACGTTCGTTTACTCTATGCAAAAAGAGATATCGTTCCCATGATTTGAGTATATTGATCATGGCTTTCGAATCGGATTCCAAAGCTGTGCAAATTTTGGGAATGGGTAGAGGAAAAGGTTTATAGAAAATTATTAGCTGGACGCCTAGGAAGTTAATTGTTAATTAATGAACTCAACAACCCCTGAAACCCACCTTCTCTCTGGAGTTCTTATCAAATTCTTGGATAGGACGTATGTACTCACATCTTAGACCAATGGAGTGAGACACTCAAGGCCAACGTCTTGGTTGACTGTGGGGTAAAGTTGTCAGACCAGGACAACTTTAAAGATGTGGCTAAGGGTGAGGTTTCCTCACCTGTGGTGGAGGCCATGGTTACCTCTGCTCCTGTCTCTTCTCATCTATATGCTGGGCTGGGTCTATGTAGACAAGTCCGACCCCCTTTAATAGATATATTTGAAAAGGTGAGGACCATGAGCGAACCCTGGGAACCTTCGCCCAGTGGCTTGATCAGAGCAATGCTGTTCATGGTGAAATTACAACCATCTCACTAGCTCTTATGATTTCCTTGCAATATATGGGGCTGGGGTAGGTGGGAAGTGAGGAAGGTACCAGGAGAAAGTCATGAAGAAGGTGTGTGGTTAGAGTGTGGAGAACTTGGCTTAGGTGGACTAAAGCTTCCCAGGAAGTTGGCTTTTAATTCTGACCCTGCCAGATGTTGGCTGTGCACCTCTTCCACCACAGCCCTGGAGAGATGATGTCAGGAATGAAATAATGGTGTCCAGTGTATAAGAAGCTCGTGTTCTTAAACCAGTGATGAGACTGTGGCAGAGGCTATCCTCAGCTAGGTGTATTTTACCCAGCATCTCTGCATGGCCTAGGCTTGCACCAGATGTGTGCGCAAGGTTAAGTGGTGGGTCTTTGGCCAGCTGCATCAGCCCTCATGCCTGGCCTCTTCCCAGTACCTGGCATGTCTTCTCCATACTTTGTGGCTTCTTTACCCTGGGGCTGGCCTTTTCCCCTCAGCAGGTATGCTCTGCAATGCTGTGGGTATTAAATCCACCATAGCGCCTCCAATACCCAATCATATCTGAATGAAATCTTCTTCCATGGAACCAACCCCAGATCATTTAAAACATTCCTGGTATCTACTGGTCGCCTGGGCTTAGGGTATGGTCCTACTCCCTCTTGGTCCTGCATGGGTTGCCTCTAGTTGCTATAGCTTATAGATCAATAGCAGGCTGTTCAGCAGTTACTTAGAACCAGGAGGTAGAATGGAGACTGGCAAGAGCTGGTCCTGGCCAAATAACTCTCTCCACTGAGTAATGGAGTTGTACTTCTAAATGCACTTCTAGGGGCGTTCTAGAGAACAGATCCACAGTTGGACCAGGGAGGAGAGCACCGCCTGGAACTATTGGCCAGTTAGCATCTCCTTCCCCACCATATGTGTGTGTGTGTGTGTGTGTGTGTGTGTGTGTGTGTGTGTGTGTGATATACGTGTGTGTGTGTGAATGTTTGTTCACGTGTGTGATGTATATGGTCACACCTGCATGCATATGTGTGTGTACATGAGGCAGATACTGGAAATAGTTTCTTGATCACTTTCTCATTTATTCACAGACATAGGGTCTCTCAACTGAACCCAGACCTCACCGATATGTTTATTTTGGCTTGCTGGCTTGCTTCGGGGAATCTCCTGTCTCTGCCTTCTGAGTGCAGAATTATATATATGGAGTGCACACATTTGTGTGGATTCCGGGGACCAAACTGTACTCCTCATGCTTGTGGGGCAAGCACTTTAATCACCCAGGCATCTCCTCAGTCTAGTCAGCATGAATGTGTATCCTATGCATATGTGCATATGTGTAAGGCTGGACTTATCTGCAGGCCGTTAGAGTCTAGATGACAAGGATGTTGGTGGTTCTTAGAAGGACAAGATACAGGATAGCACTAGACTTGGCATGGAGCATCAACAAATGCCTTGGAAACGTACGGTTAGCAGTGGTCCCTTCTGAAACACACACACACACACACACACACACACACACACACACACACACACACACACACACACATACACACTTACAGGGCCTTGTTATTTAATCCAGGGTAGCTTTGAACCTGAGCTTGCCATCTTTGAGCCTCTACTGCAATGCTGGCACTATAGGTGTGTGCCTGCATGTGTGGCTCGAGTGGATCTTGGAGTCTTGGGTGACACTTGGTGCAGAAAGGAGAAAGATGGCATGCCTGGGAGGCATAGTTCTGTGGGTAGGTGTGTCTGGGGCTGGAGTTGAGTGTAGAAAGGAAGATTTAGAGACCATGTCAGAGAGGTCATTAGAGGCACGCATGTAGGGCCTGAGCTGGAGACGTTAGTTGTGACCCCTGATGTTATTTTAAGGTGGTGGCTTTTTCATATTTAATTATGAATGAAATTGTATTTGAGGACAGCATCTGATGATGGTGTGTGGTTATGCTGTGTGGGCTGCTTTCAAAATAGCTCACCCCAAACTTCATTAGCGATTAGCTCGAGGAAAGTGCAGCCTGACCTGCTGGCATTTTTCATTTCGTATGTGCCCAAGTTTGAGTAGGCAGGGAAAGATAGCTAGTGGGTTTGTAGGTCTCTGGTGATACGGGCTATCTCTTCCGGGTCTTGATCTTGGAAGCCCATTTTTGAGGACCTCACGATGCATGATGGTGTCTACCCTCCTTTGTGCCCCCGCTGCATCTTCTTTCCTCCATGCCCAGAGAGCATGGAGCTGGCACGCACACTCCCGGCTGGCCCAAGGCATCTGGTTGCTGAGCCCAAATCTGTTGTTCCCACTCTATCCCCACCTAAATATGGTCAGTGTTTGCAGCAGCTCCAACACCGCCTGCATCCATGGGGACTGTGGATTTCTGCTTGGCCATCAGCAAGCTAGGCCTTTCCTGGCCTGCCTTGTATTGCTAGCCTTAGGATAAAGCTTTGTTATCATGGAGCTTAGCCTCTGTGAGAAAGAAGTACACATGGGCTGGTGGTCACAGCACCCAGAGCTTTGCTGGACACAGCATATAAGCTAGGTTCCCATTGCCACCCAGCCCATTGCTGGCATTAGCCAGAGAGCCGGCTAGCAGCCCAGGGTAAGTCGCAGCTGAAGCTCATTGCCCTTGTAGGAGGCGGAGACATGACTGATAAACTAAGCTGGCTTTGCTTTCTGCTGACTTCCCCACCCCACCCTTCTTCCAAGTCTTCCTATGTAGTGCAGGTGTGCTTTACATCTGTGTTTCTCCTGCCTCAGCCTCCCAAGTGTTGGAATTACAGGCACACATGCTTAGACTGGACGGTCGGTGCTGTCTGATCTTTTCTAAATCACATAGCCTCTCTGTGCCCCAGTTTCTTAGTATCCACATAGTGGGGGATAATGTGACTAATAATTGAAATAATCATGCATGACATTTAAAGAACTCATCAGTGGGCCGGGCTCCCGGTAGGAGCTTAGGAAGAATTAACTGTGCTTTGCCACGGATGATGGTGATGGGGATGGTGATGATGATGATGATGGTGATGATGATGATGATGATGATGGTGATGATGTTGATAGACCATGTGGCACAGTGGCTCAGAGTGGAGTGGTCTGGGATTGAATCCTCGGGCTCTTGTTGCTTGACTGTTTAACCTTGGGTGAGTGACTTGACCTTCCTTTGCTTTGGTGTCCTCGTCTCTGTCAGAGGCAGCGCCTATAGCATTTCTTAAGCTGGTGTGAAGAGTCTGAACTGGGCCCACTGGGCCGTAGAGAGTCGGACTGTAATTGACAGTTTTTTGTGCAAACTGGTTCCTGCTGTTTTTCACTAGGATTTCTGAGTTATTGTCCTAGTAGCTGCATGATGTTGGTCACCTTCATGTTTCCTTGTGCCTCAGTTTCCCTGATGATTAAGTCAAGATACAAGGTCCTCTCTGCAGGGTTGTTTTGCTAATCCTTGGCAAGCAAACCACCTGAAGGGTGAAGAACTGGCTGTTGCTTCACACCCCTCCCCCCACAGGCTCCCCACTTCCTCTGGGGATGTGAATTTCTGCAGCTAAGTAATCCTGGCTGATGTACTCACAGGAGGGTCACTGTGCTGCCCCTCCTTTGAGTGACAGCTGTTTCCAGGCAGATGCCTCCCTCCGTGTCCTCGTGCAGTGAAAAGGGAGGAGAACATTCCAGATTTAAATTTGGAATGCCGAAGAACCATGCCAGCCTGCCTGGGGAACCCTGGACACCAGGATGCTTATCCCATAGGGGTCTGGGTGGGGCACTGGAGCTTGGAAAAGGAGAATCTAAGAGTGGCTTTCAGGGAAACAGTCAGTGACCCCACTCTGGGGGTGCCTTAACCGTTGTCTCAGGAGGATAGAGGTCCACACTTCACGTGGGCAGAGTGTGCCCCAGAGTGGAGTTGAACAAGAGTGAAGTCTCAGTGTGCAGAATGAAGATTTGCTCAGCCTAGGGCAGCGATCCCAAGAAAGTGACCTCCCTAGAAATCTGGGAGCTGCCCTCATGGATGTAGGGGTGGCTTTGAAGGCTCTGCTGTACTGCACGGTGATGGAGGGGCAGAATGCTGCAACCCTGGAGTGTGGAGAAGGGGTTGCACACAGAGATATTGAAGTCACCGTGGACAGGTTGACAAGATTCTAGAAGCAGTGGCTCCTGTCTTATCCCAGCCCTGTTTCTCCTCACAGATACACGATCAGGCTTCTGACCCAGGGGCATCCCAGGGGGCTGATCTGGGAGGCCCTCTGTGGGGAAGTTTAATAGGAATTTGTTACTCTAGAGGAATCAGGCTGACTCCCGACAGTCCTGCCATGAACCCTGCTCTATTCTAGCTATAGCAGAGTCTGTCCTGTGACTCTGGTCCTAAGACTGTCCTGAAGCCTTCCTCACTTTGAGCTGCTTCTGGGGAGTCAAAGGTCACGTTGGCTCCACTACTTAAGTACGTGCCAGAGTCTGCTCAAGAGTCCCAAGCACAAGAGCTGTGCTGGCTGTTATTCTTAAGAAGTAGGCTTAGGGGCAAGATAATGGGTGCTATTGGTCAACTGAGATATATTGTAAGCAACTGCCTAAAGCATTCACTAGAACAGCCCCAAGAATCCAGGCCTCTGCCCACCCTCTGTGCCATACTGACTTCTCAGGGAGGCAGCATTCTTTGTGGCAGGACTCCATGAGAATCACTGTCCTCTGAGGCTCTCTCCTCATTTCTCTTCCTGAATCTCTCAGACCTATTACACCTCTCCACATGGGGCCAGCCCGATGGAACACCCCCAAGGTAGAGCAAGAACATGCAAATGAGGAGTACGGTGAGCACTTAGGTCCAAGGATGCACACAGCTTCTAGCATCCTCCTCCCTGGAGTCTATCCATAGTGGCCAGTTACCAAGCAAGGTTGGTTTTCGTCTTGTTTCTTTGCGTAGACTTTTTACTTGTCTAGGCACCTTGTCATCCCCATGGACCAGGGCTTGGAGCAGGGGAGAGCTGGCAGGTTCTAAAATGATCTGCATCCCCTACCTGCACATGTATATAGAATTAAGCCCTGAATGCCTTTCCTTAGTGTGCAATTTGCTGTCTATTTTTAACTTGTACAGAAAGGGCCAAAAAAGAAAAATCCCCAAGGAAGTCAGAGCGGATGGAGGTTGCAGGTTATCCAGTCACCCAAGGACCTGATGTAATTGCCAAAATGACATCTTTCAGCGCAGGCGATCTCCAGGAGAAGGGCTTCCTCCTGCAGTAGGCTGTGTGTGTCTTCCCTCTCTTCCACCGCTGCTGCTCTTAATTCCTTTCCAGCCATGTCAGGGAGACTTGAGGGGAAAAAAATCCCAGCATTAAAGACATGCTCTTTGTTTTTGCAATCTGTGACCCCAGCAATCTCTTTAGCAAGCCACGGTTCAGTGAACTGGCACACAGCAGCCGTTCGGCAGTGGAAAAATCATAAAACAGATGGAAGCTTTACATTTTTGTTTAGATTTTAAGAGCAGTTTTTATAACATCGCTTAAAACCATCCTGATGTATCGTACTGTTTACACTCAAAGCTTTGTAGCTAAGATGTTTACAGTACGGGGACTGTTTTAAGATATTTTATAGTTATGATATTTAGATAATTGGCCAAGAAAAAAATAGTTTGTTAAGATTGTCGTGATGTTGGTAACCGTGAAGGAACTTATGAGTCTCAATAAATATGTCCAGTTCAGTGGAAAGTACAAACTCAGTTAAAACAAAACAACACAAGAGGGAATATCTTTTTAGTGAAATCATTTCCTTTTCTTAATCAAAAGATGACAGGCAGGGCCTTAGGACACCCATCTGCGTGGCGCCGTGCCAGGCTCTTTGCTGAAAGCAGTGTCTCTCTTCTCTCCTGGTTGATGCATGGTGACTGGTCACTGTCCCACAGGCATTAAGGACACCACCTCAGGACGCGTCCAGGCCGGCCCCGCCCCCGTCTCTTTGTGCAGTGTGCGATATACACAGATATTTCTTTTCTTTCTCACTGTTGAAGAACTTATGCAGAGCTAGGATTTGGACCTCCCCCACTTTTTTTTTTTTTTGTCTTTAAACTGCCCCAAAATGGCATTAATCAAAAACAATAACTCCTTTTAACTTTCTAAAGTGCTCTGAAGGAAAGTATGAAATAATCCGTGTGTGGGCCGCAAATGCAGAGAATGCAAACATTTCACAATAAACATCTTAAATGAAAGTCCCTGGCAAGATAGGCTGAAAGATAGGACATGCTGGGTTAATTAATGCATACTCATAAAAATAAACCTCACTTTTAAGATTCGACCAATAAAAATCATTAGCATATTTGGGTCGGATGACTTTGTGTATACGCTGAACTTCCCCATGGCACATGGTCCTCTTGAAGCCCAGAAACAGATTTCAACCTCAAGTCAGAACTCCCCTCCCAATCAGCCCTTTGTGTTCCTGACATGGCAGTATAATGATTTATTCTGGTTTTATCTATAATACCTGCAATTGATCTACTGGCGATGGGATTAAATTTATCACTTTAGATGTATAAATCATAGTTAGATCACCCAAAAAATGTTTGGTTGCATAAAAATTTCTATTGTTTGCTGATGACGTACAGTGTTTGCTTTTCACTATAATCAAATTACTATAGTATGTAATTTTCACCGCAAGATGCTTTTTCTCTTTAATTTTTTTTTTTTTTTTGCTATCTTAAATTGAATCATCTCAGCCTATTCACAAATTCTGTCTTTAAAAACCATCTCTTTCTTGAAATCACTTATTCAAACAAACGTTGACACTGGGGTTGTAGACCGTGAGCCATTCTGGAGTTTTGCTAAATCAGAAATCATAGAAATTTCCTAAGTCTCATTACGGTACGGAAGATTCTGGCTCTCCGCCCTGTGCTTTGAAGATACTCGGCTGCACAGACCTCTTCTGTGGGAAGCAAGCCGCCAAACACCTAACTCATCTTTAAAGAACTGAAATTAGAATTCATAAACTCTCCTGAAGTTGTAACTGCCTAGGCGGTGAAATTCTCCACCTCTGATGCCACGTCTCAAATCCTTATGAAAATAAAAACAACCTGAGAAAAATGATTGAAGAAAAATAAAAAAAAAGCCTCCAGCCCGAGTTTAATTTTATCCAACTTTATTGGCAGCTTATTTTGAACAAATGTGTAATAAAGTTTCCACACAGAACAATGGAAAGAAATGAGAAGAAAACGCTTTTTGTTGTTTTCTCATCCTGTTTGTGTTAATAAATACCAAGGAGCAGTAAATACTTGAATAAATAATTCTGAGATTTGAAAGCCCAGGATTGGTGACAGGGCTACGGGACTCAGTAGTCATGTCAGAGTTGGTCTATTCTGTAGTTGACCAGGCACTGTCCTGTCCATGCAGGGTTCCCCAGGGACTGATGTCCTGTCCCCTTCCCTCCCCTTCACTCCTGTGGGGACAGACTTGGGCCCCTTGAAGCCCTTCTATGGTTTTATCATTTTAACTAGCCTGAGAGCAAGACAAGGACCCACCGTGAAGGAAAAAGCTTTTCCTGCGGACATTATCTGACAGCTTTTGCAAGCTGGAGAGTTGTAGGGTTTGTAAACAGTGACTCTCATACCCTTATTTTGTGCCAGAGACTCAACATTGCCTATTTTAGAGACTATGTGTTTACACTACAAAACAAACGTCGGGATGGCATGTGTGTATATTCGTCCGAAGCCACACCTAGTGGTCCCTGGGGTGGGAGCATGACCTTCATACACATAGCCAAGCGCTGTGTACTGGTCTTCCCATCCTAGCCCACTGTTCTAGGTCACCAGGGCTTAACTTGGGTATGAGGATGACTGCAGGAGGGTGTCTACCCCAGGAAGACCCCATCCACAGCCAGGCTGCCCACTGGGAGTCTTCCAAAGAACCCAAGATCTCTAATGCAGCAAACTTCAAATCTGAACTTGCATGTGTGGATTTCAGCACAAGTCCCTGGGGTTTTTGAGGTAGTTTCAATCTTGCCTGTAACAGAGGAGTGAATAGGCTTTGTAAGCTTCGTTTTAAAATGTGTGTGTGTGTGTGTGTGTGTACACGTACGTACATACGAACGAGTGTCTGTATGGGTGAGGATGCCTATGAGCGAGGATGACCATGGAGATCAGAAAAGGGCATTGGATCCTCTGGAGCTGATGTCACAGGTGGTAGCGAGTCATGTGACCTGAGTAATAGGAACAAGACTGAGTCCTCTGAAAGAGCAGCACGTGTCTTTAGCTGTCGAGCCATCTCTCCAGTTACTAAACAGACCTGATATGATTTGCATATGGTTGAGTGTGTCCCTTGGGGTCATGCGGTATGAACTTAGTATTTCATATTATAATGCTGAGAGGAGATGGGACCTTTGAGAGGTGGAGCCTTCAGGGACTATCCTTAGAAGAGGTTGTGCTAAGTCCTCCTGGAGTTCTGGGCTCCCCAAATAGAGAGTAGTTATAAGAGTGAGTCTGTGGGGGTGGAGATAGAGCTTAGTGGTAGAATGCCTGTTTACCATCCACAAGGGCCTGGGCTCAATCACTCACACTGTAAATAAAAATAATGATAATAATAGTAATGAAAAAATGAGTAAAAAAACAAAAAAAACCCAACCAACCAAACAAAAAGAAACCAAAAACAAAAATAGTCCCTATCTCATAAAATCAAACCAAAGAGAGAAGCTTGGCCCTATAAATGGCTCTCTGCTGACCAATTTGGTGACTGTTCACTCTTGTGTGTTCTTGCATGAGGTCCTCTCCAGACCTGAGCAAATTCTGGTCTCCATAATCTTCAGAATGAGGAGCTAAATACACCTTTTTGCTTTATAAAGGTAGCTGGCCTCAGGTATTGTGTTATAGCAAACAATAGGTTAGAATGTGACCTATCCTTGGAGAAACTAGGCTACTTTAGGATAAGGTGCAAGATTCTGCAGCCCCCCCAAGTTTCAGTCACAGAATTCTTGGCTGGATATTGAGAAATAGCAAGAGGGTGGCCACCTCAATACACTATATTGATATTGCTACAGTATTTTTAAGGTAATAGATTAAACTGAGAGTTGGGATAACCACAAGTAGGAAGGGTTGGAGGAAGTAGACCAAAACCTAGGGGTGAGCTTTAGAGGAAGCAAAGCTTTTTAGAGGCTGTAGCAGGACTCTACGACGGGGTGCTTCCAATTAGGTGATAAGGACATTATCACGGCCCATCCTAGACCTCATTCTGGAGTCTCTGTGAGCCTGCTGCTTCCTTCCCTCCCGGGTGAGAATGGTGGACCCTACACTTTGGGGGTTGTTGGCTTTGCATGTCCATCATTATGTTGTTACTGAGCCCTGGTGGCCATTGCTTAATGAGTCACTTGCTGGGTTAGGGTATTTATTATAAGTGAGGAAGGTGTTATTCACCAAGGCTGGGCCAATGAGAGTGTTGGGAATTCAAATTCCCCACAGCTAGAAGCTCTGCAGACACTTGTGCACTCAGTCCTGGCACTGAGCAGCTGGGAAAGTCAGGGCGTGGAAAGGGACTGGACCGTCAGTCTCAGATAGTGCATTATGGCCGGCCAGACAGTGACCAAGGCTCCTGGTTCTTGGCCCTGTACTCTTGTCCCTGCTCATACAAAAAAACATCTACCAGTCCACACTTAGTGTGAGACACTGACCAGACAGGCCACTCCAGAGCATCGCCTGGGTTACCTTTTTGTGTGAGAAGAACAACAGCGATAGCAGCTACTAATTGTGTGCTGGGCACATTATTGTTTTTAGCGAACTAATTACTGATCCTCTCAGTTAGTTTAAATCATTCTTATGACCATCACCCCATCTTAAAGAGGAGGAAATGGGCTCTGAGAGGCTATTGAGCGTCCAAAGCCCACAGCATAGCGTACTATAGGAGGACTTATGCCTGACAGCTCACCCCAAACTTGGTGCTTGTCCTTCTCTCCCCTGGCCACTTCCCCCACACTGCCCTCCTGTCTCCAGGTGCAACATCACCGCGGGTGCTCCTCTCTGACGTCATTGTTTGTTTAGTTGTGTCGTTGGGGACAATATATTGGCTTTTTTAAAAACGACAATTTTATATAAAATGAGATAGACTGACTTCAGGAAACCCGTCCATCAGTTTGAGGAAGCCATAACTAGTCCTTGGTAGAGGCTTGAGAAGAAACTCCCACAGTGATGGTGGTGTGCAAGCGAGCCTTGAGACCAGGGAGCCCGCACCTTTAGGGCCGACCTGGTAGTTTGCATCTGCTCACACCTTGCTGAGCTCCATCTTGGACAGAGAGTTATCAGTAAGTCTGCGCTGTGACTTGGAATGATGGTACCGACTCTGTAGCAATCCCTCACATGTGTGCCATGCTGAACAAACCATGGAATGAGAAGTTTCCTGCCATCCTGTAAAAGTTCATTTGTTCTTGGGATTGGTCTGAGACTTGGGATGGGGGGTGGGGGCAGCTTGGAGATTTGGTCCAGAAATGAAGGACCTTCTTTAAAGAGAGGTTCCTCTTGTGGTGGCTTTCTCCCGATCGCCCCCATTCTGCCTCCCAATGAAGCTCCTTTCCTTTTCCGCTCCCCTTTGTAACCTCTATTTCCATCTACAGTTCCTTCTGCTCAGGTTTTCTCCATGTGCTGTTTCTGTGTAATGCCTTCCTTCCCGCCCTAGAGCCCTTATGTGTCCACTTATGTGTCCACTTCAGTTTTAGGACATATTACTTCAGCCTCCTTCCACTTCTTTTTAGATGACACAAATGCAGGCTGTATACGCTGTCTTGACCAAGATAGAATGGAAGGAATGAGTCTACAGTGAGGAATTTCACGTGGGCTCTTGTTTTCATACCGGAAGCTAGCTGCTCATAGCATCTTATAAGTGACTGGCTTGTGGTAGGATGTTGGATATTTCTTCTTCCCAGTATGTGTAGAGGGCAGAGGCTTATTATCTGCCCATCATAACAGTAAGCCTAGGAAGTCTCAGATCTCCCTCAGTGTCCCTGCTGGAGGTGAGACAAACCTGGCTTCCAGCATCGAATCACTGGCAACACTGGAAATGAGAAATCAGTAGTGGTGAATGGGGATTGAAAGGCTGGCCTTGTGGAAAGACTAGAGAGTGTGCCATTCAGACTCCCCAGACTTGTGCTGTGTTGGTTGTGGTCAATGAGGGTCCTACAGCAGTGACACTAGATTTTCAATGCACAAAGCCCACCCCCAAGCTACTAATACCACTGTCACAAAGTCTGAAAGTCACCAAACATCATGAAGACTCCAGCACCAGTAGTTGCCAAACTGCTGTCCACAGTAATCCAAGGGTTCCAAGGAGAGGCTCTGGAAGCAAGAGAATGGGTGGAATGAATCAGGATTCCTCTTGTAGAGTACGCAGTTCCTTGTGGAACTCATGAGTTCCTTGTGGAAAGTGTTCTGTTGTGAGAAGATGCTGAGAACCCACAGACATAGATCAAGTTCTTGCTTCTACAAGTAGGAAACTAGATTTCACCACAGAGCAAAGAATCACAAATGTTGCCTCTGTACGGCTAGGTTCGATAAGTATCTTTAATCACGTTGGTGGGGCTTTGGTAGATGAAATAAAATACACACTTAAATGGAAGGCCCTTGTGGCCCAGGGCCTTGCTTCAGACAGCCTGGAAAATACAGAATTTCAGAGAGATGGATGCCCATCTAGGACTAAGCTGAACCTGGATAGGGGACCTAAAGTCCCTGGAACACAACTATTTAGCAAGGGCCAGCAATGCTGGCCAGTAGTTGAGCAGTTGCTATGTGTTGAGACAGAACCTGTAACTCTTGGATATGTTATTTATACTCTATATTTACTTTATTGATGCTAGAGATTGAAGCCAGGAACTATTATGTGATTGGTCATCTTTACTTCTCAGTGATATTCCAACCCTGTTTTCTCTATTCTACTGGTGGAGAGGTAGAAGTAGTTTTGAGACTGGTAGTACTCCTGCTGGAGCATGTATGCTGTCTGTATGATGGGGTCAGTGCTTCCATGCCGTGGCTTCTCCTATCCAGGAAGATGGTCCTCTAGTGTCTAGCAGGATTTTCTGGGACTCTACTGGGCCAGGGAGTTCATCCTTAGGAGCACCCTCTGGGAGGTTTAGGTGGATACCAGTACTTTTTTTAAAACTTCTTTCTGATTCTATCAGGGTCTGTAGAGACTCCTATTGGGTGAAACTAAACTCTTGGACAGGAACTCAAGCAGGGGCCTATATTTGCCATGTTTTCTAATGTGTCTCACTCAACTCTTTGGATGGACATGATAGAGGCATTCATGTGTATATTTATTGACTAGGTGTCCATTGATAAGGGCCTCAGTTGTAGAGCTCTTGCCTAACACGCACAAGTTCTTGGGTTCCATCCCCAGCACCGTAACTAACAGTAGCAAAAGAATCTCTGTTGGTCCACTGGTCTTCCTCCATCCATCCACAAGTCATTTCTTAATTTGCGTATGCATTTCACTCATTAATTTGTACAGTTACTACTTTTTGATTCCTTCAGTTACCACTCTCGTTCTCTCCTCATTCATTCACATCTGACTTTAGATGTTCGTTACTTACATCTCTAGTCACAAGTGCGATGCGGTGACTAATTACAACGGTCTTTTGTACATTCACTCATTCACTTAATGAATCACCCATGGTGAAATGACTTACATCGTCTGGAGTTGTGTTCATGCTTAAACTAGGGAGATGCTGGGTGTGGAGGCCATGAAGTTGGATCGACAGTGCCAGGACCTGAGAGATGGCTTTTGGCCTATGACAAGTGAGAGTTAAATTCAGCTGTTGTGATACAAAACCAAGCGCACTCATTGGTTGAAGTTTCCTTCTCCGGTCTCTCAACACTGCCAAAATATAGTCTTACCTGTGGTAGTTTCTCCAACAAGTCTTCATGCGATCCGGGCCAGTTTTGGGTTGTCCTGGAAGTTGAGAACTGGCTGAGTCATTCTTTTCCCACCAGGGTGGCAGTCTATGTTGGGTCTAGGCTTGTGGTAGGTGGGAAGGAATATGCATAGATAGTCCCATGAGGGTCCTCATAGAGAGGGGCAAGAGACACAGCAGGAGGTATAGTGGAGAAAAAAAAGAACCACCAGTGGCCAAGGGGCATTGGGGAGTCTTCTCTTCCCCAATTGCAGAGCTTTCATCCAATTGTCTTGTTTTGAAATTTCCATCTTCACTGGCAGTCATGGCAACAAAGTCACACAAAGGAATGCCCCCCCTCCCGCCTCTTTTCCTAGCTGAGATATGCATTTGAAAGCTCAAGGACCATAAAACACAACCCAAAGGTGAGATTAAACTTCTAGTGATAGCAATAATGAGTGCCAGGTAGGCTGAGAATGAGGAGGTTTCAGGCTTGGACTTGGGACAGCTAGAATAGGGCCTTCATCCTTCATGCCTTGGGTCAAGACTAGAGAGATCTGTCTCAAGTGCTGAGTTGCACTGTATCTTCACATCATGGGTGAACACAATACTTGACAGAAACAACTTAAAAGAGGGATGATTTATTTTGAGCTCACAGTTTCAGAGGGCTTTAGTCTATCATGCGAGGAAGGCTTGAGGGGCAGACCAGTTCATGGCAGTGGCAGGAGATATAAAGGGTTCTCACATCATGGCAGAGCAAAGAGGAAGCATGGCAGGAGCTAGCAGCCATTTAACCTTTAATCCCCTCCCCCTCCACATGCCAACAGTGGCTGGCCATCAGCTAGGTCCTGCCTCCTTAGGGCTCCTCATATAGCCTTCCAAAATAGCGCCGCCAGCTGGGGACCAAGCATTCAAAACAGCAATCTATAGAGGACAATTCATATTCAATCTCACATGAACTTTCCTGGCTATGTGTTACCCCATTGCACTCATGAGCCTTTCCTGCTTCCAGAGAACCCTGATAAGTCTCACACTGACCAGTGAATGATTTTCACGCGCGGCATGCGGGACATGTTGGTTACAGATGATGTTTTTGTCCTTAACCATTCTGTGAGTGTTGCCCCTCCATATATAAAGGCTGTGGATGCTCAGTGGGAAAACACTACTGCTTCCCTTAGATTGTGGTTGACCCCCATGGTGCCTTCTTCTCCGAAGACTCTCAGGCATCCAAGAAGCCGAGTCTAAGTGGCATGTTTTACATCTATATTAGAACCTCAGCCACTTTGAATCTCAACTCATGACTCACGGGAGGAATTCTAACTGCACGCTCATTCCCTAGGTGACTGGTTCACATGCTTGAGAAGGATCAGAGAAGGAAGAAATTGTAGGCACAGGCACAGCGCTCTATCCTCCTTAGCCCCCATCTCTGCCCTCAACATCCCAGCCATGGTTTTGCCTGTTACTCTAGCTGCTTGATTTAAAATACACAGCCATAAACACTCAGGACAACCAGCAGTATGGCCGGATGTAATATTAATTTCTTTCCTGGTTTGTCTGTGAAAGAGTCAACCATATAAATCACTGTAAGCCACGAAGACAGAAAGTGAAATCGCATCTTCAGATGGGCGAGTATAGCATGTCACTGTTAAACTCCAAGTAGCATCATGCCTGACCCACTCAAGGGTCTTTGTTTGAGCCTTACTTTAGGTTAGGTGAGACAGTCAGAAGTCCTCCCAACCCCTGACCCCAATTGTGTTGGAGCAGAGCTTTGGATACTTATCTGTGACATATCCCTGGCAAGCCTGGTGTCTGCCGGACAGTGTCCCCGGCAATGCCATTTTTCAAGACTTGTTTAATTAGCAACCATTTTTGACCTCGGCTTGTTATGAAAGTGTTGATATTCTCTCCTGCTAAATTATGTCTAATGAACATATTTGCATGTTATCAGATATAGCAATATATCATTTCAAATTTGAGCATTTAAGCCTACATCACTCAAAACAGCTTTTGTGGATTAGTAAGCAGGTGAAATCAAAAATCTCATTTCATATCTGACATTAATAACTTTCGGGGGAGTGAGCATTGACATTCATGTCTGGACCAGAATCGAGCCCAATGTCCTAGAAATACAAGGGCAACACAGAAACCTACTCACCAGATAGGAAAATAAATCACACATAATGCAGAATTTCTACCTTACATGTTAATTAATGTGTGCAATCAATTACTGATGTTACAATATGAGAAAGAAACTGGTGGGGAAAGGGGTAATAAAAAATACCTATAGATTTATCTGCTTCTTTTTTCTATTTAAACAAATAGTCTTCAAGCCCGTGAATGCTGTGTCGAGGCATGCTTGGAATAATAAGCATCATAAAATCTAATCAGATTTATAAGAGGAATTGATTGTTGTGGCAGGAGGAGAGGGTAGAAAATAAGCTGAAATTTAAGTGTTAATTTTTATGCTAATCCACAGTGGCTTCATATGAAGCAATTTTGTTCTGTGCCACAAATATAAAATTGTCCCTTGCAGAGAAATGTCAGCTTGCTAGACCTGAAAGCAGTAATTTATTAGGTATGTTTCTATTAGTATGTGTCACAGTTGTTAGCAGGCTATACACACAATGGCGCTTCATACTTATCCTCTAAGTCTGAGAATGTTTCAGCTCAGTGGCTGGAACGTGGGGCCTTAATGCATTATCATATGCGGGGTGGTCTGTGCCCTGTGGACAAAAGGCTATTTAATACAATTTAATGTCATTCTGAGAAGAAGTGGAAAAATAAAGACGGGGAATAAAATGGCATCTGTGAGTTTCACAGGGCACTCATGCACAAACCCTCAGTTTAAGAGGTATGACATTTCTGCCAAGAAAAAGAATAAAACTGGGGCATTTTTTTTTTATAACCTGTTCCCCACTGCAGTATTTCCTAAATGCTATTAAGTGATCGATTTACACGGCCACATGATGATGTCATCCATAAGAAGGGGAATGCAGATGACAGCAAAATACTACTGACAGTGACCTTGTTTCTGAATCCTTGGAACCCTGTCAGCTTTGCTTCCAGTATATGGTTTCAAAGAATGTACTTTTTGGACAATATCTAGTTACTGGGTAGTGAATTAATAGAGTTAAGGGTTCTGATGCAATTCACATATAGGTCAATTACATGCGCCAACATCTGCTCTGTCACGATCATTTGCATATAGCATTCATATGTTAATGATGCCTCTTTTTACTCAAGTAATATATTTTAAAAACAAGATTTGCATATCAGTTTGGATCAGTATATTACAAGCAATTTATCATTTTCTCCTTCTTGTTATGATTTGAAGAACAATATCTTGAATGATGGCTGCTATATTTGAGCACGGCTCTGATTTATACAAGGAGCCCCTCGGTGGGGAAGCTTCCATTCGAAAGCCGCTTAAAGCCTTATAAATCAATAATGACACAGATGGACTGCTGATAATCTATTTAGAATGCCTGATAGCAAATATTGCCGTACAGATGATTAGAGGGGTAACCATTTTAGCAGGGTCCTTTCTCCCTCTGCAAATGGTAAGTTTGAACAACAGGGAGATAGAGGTGCCTGTACACAGACTTCACATCAGACCTTCTCCTCACAGGGTCTGGCTTGCAGAGGGGAAGACCTGGGGAGAAGAACAAAGGCACTTCCCGTTCCTGCCAATATGATCATATCAATCCCCGTTTCTTTAACAAAACAGGTCCTCTTAATGGAATTGTGTCTTCAGGTGTAAATAGCATTAAAAGCTGCTTCTCGGGTCCTCTTTGCCCCGATACAGCACAAGGAGTGAGAAAATAAAGTGGAGGCTGTCAGAAGTGGCAGCTGTTTGGAATCCTGATAAATATAAGCTCTTATTGATCTGATGGAAATAAAGGATCCCAGTGCTAGGCAGTATTTAGCTTCTTGTCTACGGCATATCACCAGTGGCCTTGCCTGGGGATAGATTTCCATTCTTATACTCTGGGTTTGATTTCATCTTTAACCTTTGCAGCTGAGTTTCCTTGACCTCCAAGTACGGCTGTGATTTTCTGAATTTGTTACATTTTGCTTTACATGGTTTCTTTCTCTATTTCCTTTTTCGTGACAGGGAGCTGGGGCCCACCCCTCTAGCCATCTTCTCAGCATCCAGAGCGTCTTTTCTGAGGACATATACTTACTAGACTGACAGTCCTTAAGTCAAGCATGCAGTGAGGGTGTTAAGGTAAGTCTCACCCTACTAGAGCTGTCTGACTGGACACTCCTCGCTTCTTCCTGTTTGTCCTGTTGAGTTCACACAAATCCAATTCAAGACATCTACTGGGCACCCCAGATAAGCATCTCCTGATTACTAGTGGAGTCGCCTGCACCCACCCAGTAAAACCATGAGCTGTGGTTCCTGGGGACCAGCATTTCTTTGTGGTTGTGGCCGTGGTGGTTTAAAACAAAAGGACCCAGAACAATGTTCTATTTTCTCAACGTGCTTCACCCACTCGGTTGCTTAATTCCTTTCTGGAGTTTTCTTCTGGGGTAGAGATGAAGCTCCAGCTCAAAATCCTGAGGTGCTATTCGTGTTTTCCCGGTTCCAAGAAAAGTGCTGCTGTTATTTTGAGTCGTTTTGATACAACCAAATCAAAGTGAAGATTTGAAATGGCTTTTCTGAAAGCCCAAGCTGAAGTCATAAATTATTCTGCACCGAGATTCTTTCTGATAGTGAAACCGTACCTCTGCCTGGCACTGCTGCAATGGGAGAAAGTGAAAGTTAAAAATAAAATGAAACATTTAAATCTTGGCTGTTGAGAAGCTCAGATAGATATCAAGGCCAGTCGATAGAGGCTCCTATCAATTAGACTTCCACGCTTATCATCCCATATTGGCTTATTAGCAATTGCCTGGGTTCAGGGTTCTGGGATTAAGAATGTGAAGGGCTGGGGGGGCAGGTGGGAAGTGTATGCAAGGAAATAGCCTGTGAAAGGCCAGGTCTGTGGCTTCCTCTATTTGCAGGAGGCTGGGGACAGGCTGGTGGTGGCATGAGGCCTTGTTGTGATTCTTGCGGGAGGAAAATGTCTACAGTGAGAAGGTTGGAAGTTTTCCCTAGTCTACCCCGTTATTTGAGTCGGAAAGTGTTGATTTCACACCGTGCTGAGTGTTTCCCCGCAGCTTCTTAGTGGGTGTATTCTATGTCGAGAAAAAGGAGCAGTTAACGAAAGCAGTAGTGGGGGCCATCAGCGGCCTGGCAGGCCTGTGACTTTGCGGATCCCATGGTGCCCTCTAGGAGAGGGGTGGGCAGCGCCGGAGCACCAGCCTAGAGCTTGCACACAGAGCTTCTGGCTAGGTCCCACCTCGGCATATCGCAGGCGGGAACAATTTTTGGTTCTTTTGCTGCTGGGTTGGGAAAACAAGCCCGTGGTTGCCAGTAAGGTTTGGAATCTGCCTGCCAGATAAGGGAATGTCTGTGAAGACTATTTTCCCTCTTGGGAGGCAAAACACAGATGGGGGAGTTCGGAGTCTAACAGCACTCAGCTGCTACATTGATGGTAGGAATTCTGCAGTGTGGATGTTCATGGTATCTGAAGGCCAGGTTTAGCATCTCTGTCGCGGGCCTCTGGTAGGGATTTGGTAGGACTAGCTCTTGAGAGAACAAGTACATTGGCTTGTTCTGAAACATTCCGTACTCTGCGCTTCTTGCGGTGGAAGAGGAAGCACCGCCGCCATGCTGGCCACTTGCGCCATGCTGGGCACTTGAGCCATGCTGGGCACTTGAGCCATGCTGACCACTTCCGCCATGCTGGCCACTTCCGCCTTGCTGGCCACTTCCGCCATGCTGGCCACTTCCGCCATGCTGGCCAATCCCCCCATGACTTCCTTTGGGATATGGAAGAGAATAAAAATGAACTACCTGACTGAGTACCCCCTACATCCCCAGCCATGCCTCCTGCAGGCAGGCAAGGAAGGCAAGCCATGGGTGTCCCTGAGAGAGACACATACCAACCCTAGTTTGGGCAGCCTTCACACTGTAGGACAGGTAGTGTTTTTGGCTCACTAGGTTTCCCAGCACTAAGGCACATATTTTGCAGCTAGTCACTGGACTAAACCTTGGGCTTCCTGGAACATAAAGGACAATCATAGATGTCCTATGCAGGAAATACGGTCAATAAGGAAGTCTGAAGTTGCAGACCCCATTAATCCTAATACTCTGCCTTTCCTACATGTATGTGTCTGTGAGTTTAGTTTATGAGTTTGGTATAGAAAAAGAGTGACAACAGTAACTAATATATGAAGCTAAAACAATGCCAGCAGTATATATTCATAAATGCCATGTAAATGTGGTTTCATAGGCAGGGGACTGAGGTATGTGTGGTCTATGGGGTAGCCCATAAGCAGGTATGAGAATATTTTTTTCTGGATGGAAAATGTACACCTTGGGATGACTTGAGGCATGTGTGTCATGTGACCAGGAAGTAAAATTGAAACCTTACTTTCAAGAACAAATTCTTATCCTCTGAGGATCAATAGTAGACAGGTCTTGAGAACAGGTAAGTGGTATGTGGGTATCCCTCTCCCAGTCTCTTGAATTTCAGCCCCAGTTCCCAGGCTCTCCAAGGGCCTGCACTGAGAAGGGCTGACAGCCAGTGAGAGGAGAGAGCCTTGAACTGGCCCTGAGCTGTTTCTGAGAGTCTGGAATTTTGTGCAGGGATACTTCCTCACTTACATACTTCCAGTTCTCCGTAAAGGACTCTTGATTTTGTGAAGTCTCTTTTCTTTTCTCTTGTATTTTTAATGACAGAAGCTTGAAGCTTCTGGAAGGACCACTTGTTCTTGCTCATCTTGTATCTCTTCTCAAACTTGACCTTGGTCTCTCGTCTGGCCTTGTATTTCAGAGCTTGGGCTTTGAAAACATCCATATCCATGATATTTTTGTTCAGGGAGATATCCACAGAGTACCTTGTGGATGTGAGGTTACTGGAGTTATAAACTCACACACACGCACGCACGCACGCACGCACGCACGCATACATCTTGATCTTCGATCTCTTCCCATTCCTTCTTGCCCATGGTATGGTGGCTGTCCCTTTGAGGAGTTGGCGATTAATTGCAGCCACCAGAAAATGGCTAGAGGAGTGGTCTGAGGCCAACTATTCTTCAGGATGAGCATTACTTCCCTGGTTTCAGGACCTTTCCCATTTTGACAGCAACCAGCAGACAAACAACTGAGAGACTTTGAAGTCTTGTGTAACTGATGTTTAGGCCAGGAGTTCCTAGTGACCACCTACAGCACCCTCACCAAGGAGGCTGAGGCAGGAGCATCAAACAACCTCAGCCCACCTGGCAGCAGAGTGAGTTGCAGGCCAGCCGGGGCAATTTAGAGAATCTGTTTCAAAAGAAAGAGCTAAAAGTCTAGTTGTGGTGGTGCAACACTTAATATGCTGAGGCAGGAGGATCTTGAGTTCAAGATCAGCAAGGTTGTCTTGAGATTTTTTTTAAAAAAGTAAATGACAATAAAAATGGGTGGAAACATGGCTCAGTTTGCCGAGCATCATGTGTCTAATCCTGAGTGCTACAAAATTACACCAATACAATAAAATAAAACAGGAAAGCTACAGAAACGTACCTACTGACTTCGTGTGTCACTACAACAGGAGGGGGAGACACAGCCCCCAAGTTCATAGTCCATCCCTCAAAAAGACCTCTATGGTCAGGTCATGAGGGCTAGGGGCCTCCAGAGGAAATGATGCCCAGAGCATCTAATGCCCCCAGTTCCCATCCCCCGTTCTCATTCCCAGCTCCTGTAGGCTGAGCTCCCTGTGGGCCAGAAGCTGTCCAGTGTCTCCAGTGCTTCTAAAAGACCAGGCAAGAATTACCGGCAGACTCTGGTCTCCCTATCTGTAATGGTTTGGATCTAAACTGTCCCCACAGGCTCAGACATTGAATATGTGGCCACCAGCTGGCAGTGCTGTTCTGGGAGGTGGTGGCAGGGCTCTGGGGACCTCAGACATGCTGAACTCAGAGGCCAGTCCTGCTGTGGCTCTACTGACCCCAAGTCAGCATCCCTTCCTCAGTAGCCATCACCTTAGCATGCTACAGGGTTGGTATTCGGGGAGTACAGAGGAGTGATGGAGATTATAGGTCCTATATGAAATCTCTAAGGCGTACATATGGATGCTTCAGGCCCCACTGGATCTTTGCCAGGGTCCTTTGGAACTTATGGAGGTAAGGGTTGCTCATAACTGCTTTGTAGACAAGGAATAAAATGGGACTGAAGCTCTGATTTCCTCAGGGAGAAAACCACAGCCTTAACTCTAGAGAGCAAGCAGAGGGGAACTTGCTGATGTCCTAGCGTTGCTAGAGATTATCTCAATCCACACAGAACCCCTAGCAGGCAGGCCTTATTATGAACCTCCATCTTCCGGGCTTGAGGCTGAGGAAGTTAAACCCTCTGTCTCAAGATGCATAGCTGGCAGATGGTATAAAACCCTTAGCTTTCTCATCTCTATGACTGAAACCTTGACATAATTTAAAGCAGGGATGATTTATTTTGGCTCATGATTTTAGAGGGTTCAGTTTGTGTCTTGTGGCCTTCAGTCTTAGACAGAACATCATAGTGGCAGGAACATGTGGTAGAGGAGAGAAGTTCATGTCATGGCGAACAGGAAGTAGCACAGACAAGACAGGAAGAGTTGGCCCTAAGGGTCTAACCCCAGTGACACATTTCCTTTAGCCAGACACCATTTCTCAGGACAGTGCCACCACCTGGCGGCTAACCATTCACTGTGACATGAACTGGAATCTGTAAGGAGATTTCAGGTTCCAGCCATGGCAGATGGGAAGGCCAGAGTCTCACTGGAGCTCTTGCTGATTTAGAAGGACCCTTCCAAAGCGCTGGGGACAACATGGTCACGACATTCCAAGTTGAGAGTTCAAAGCAGAAAGCAAGGGAACCAGTGGATGAGATGTCAGACAGACAGATTCTGTAAGAAAATGCAAGCAGAAAAATTGGATGGGTGAGCTCCATTTTGGGCATGGCTCTGTAGGCCATGCCGAGGCCGCAGTTCCTCACTATTTCTTCAGTTGTCTTTAGTTGTTTTGTTTTGAGGTACTGTTAAATAAACCCTACAGCTTTGCATGTGCTAAACATACAATTTAGCACTACACCCTCAGGCTCTTCATTTCTGGTTTGCTACTTTTAACCAAAAAAAGCATCTTGAGAAACAGGCCGTCCCAGGTGTGGAGATTCTCCTAGAGAATTGGATTAGAATTAGCCTTGCAATGGTTTCTGGTGGTCTGGTCACTGTGGTCTGGTTTCCCCTGGAGGGATGCCTGGTGACTGATTCAAGCTGGCCATCAGCCCTGGGAGGAACCCACTGTATACACAGTAGCAGAATCAGCATGCTCTGGGCAGTCCTGTGAACCAGTGGTGGGCGCTTGGGCAGAAATGGCCCCTCTAATCCCAGATCCTAGGACTGGCCAAGATCCCAGGGGAGAAGGCATCCGTGCTGTGTACATGCCATCCTGGGATTCTGAGAGAGGAGAGGGAATGTGGTGAGTCCCTGGCAGCCTGGGCTCTATAGTGAAACCTCATCTTAAGAAATAAAAAGAGGCTTAGTGAGATGGCTTAGTGGTTAAATACACTTGTTGCCCAGACTGATGACCCAAGTTTGGACTCCCAGCCCCACATAGTAGAAGGAGAGAACTTACTTCCAAAAGGTAACGTACATAGACACACAGACACACAGATACACACACACACACACACACACACACACACACACACACACACACACACACACAGAGAGAGAGAGAGAGAGAGAGAGAGAGAGAGAGAGAGAGAGAGAGAGAGATGTAATAATTTTTTAAATATTAAAATCAAAGCTAGAGTCCCATCAATGCTGTAGTTTAGATGTGGTTCCCTGGGTGAGGCAGAGGCTGTTATTACAAGCAGACTCCTCACAAACTCCAGCTCACCCATAGGCCCAGGCAATCACAGGGTTAGTAGCAGTCTTTGTGATCAAGCTCACTGTCATTTTATCCATGAGGTGCTGAGGCCCAGAGGAGGTACAGAGCTTGCCTAGGATTGTAGGACGTCATTGACAGAGTTAGATTCCCAAACCCCCACTCCCATGTGTTTCTGCCCAGTCTCATTCTCATATAAGCACAATGAGCCACCCTTCATGCAGATAGGTTAGGGACCACTCCTGGCTTTGGGGGCTCTTCAAGGGGAGGGGGACGTTTCTTCTTCATTGCCATAGCTGTCACAGTACCTGGGAGTGGCGAGCTGTGATTGGTGACATTTCAGTGACCAGCTTCTGGTATTATCAATTGCCACTATTGGAATTTATTGTCCTTCATTTAAGTAGAAACAATATATGACACACCTGCCCATCTTTTCTTATTTTGTGTCCTTGCCAAACCCAAATCTGCCTACGTCTGATCTGGTAACCCCAGAACGGGATTATGAATGTTTCATTTTGATTTTCCCTCCCTGCTACCAACAACAAGTTTACATATTTACACAAAAGTTTCCGCAAAATGGACATGGCAGGCCAGGCTGAGGGAAGAGAGAGGGTTAAGGCCAGCGTGGGGAAGAGCCCAGCCTTGGGCAAGACCGGTTCAGAAAAGCAAGTGAGGGGACAAACAAACTTCCACAAATAGCATACCTGTGGACAGGATGGGGCTGCAGCACACACTCAGCAGTGGGGATTTCTCACACAGTGGGGTTTCTCACACAGTGGGGTTTCTCACACAGGTGTGCCAAATAAAGACTGGCCAGCACTGACCCCAGCCGCTGGGCAGGGTGGCCCAGGTTAGAGAGCACAGATAGCACATGGAAAGACCCCTCGCTATACTCAGCAAGGGGAGCCACCTGCACAGATACTTCCTCTATTCTGAAGCTTTGAGGATCTTATGAGTGACTGATGCACTTTTTTCTTTCTCACCAGTATTTGGAAGGTGTTTCCTGACCCTCTGTCATGGGGACCTAAAGTTGTCTCTGGGGTCCTCTGAGCTGCTCATGTTGACCTGGAAGAACAATATGCTCACTTCCCTATGTCCTACCACTTCCTGACCCCTCGACCTTGCTCTTCCTTCAAAAGCTCCCAATGGCCTCAACTCCCCTGGGGTGATGAGCCAAGAGACAGAGACAGGAAGTGACCCAGCACGGGGATTGGAGAGGCGAGGGTACACCTTTCTGAGGGACTTGAGGGTTTCCTTGGATGCTGTGATGTGGAATCCAGGTGGTTTCTGGGAGAGGCCGGCTCCCATCTCACCCTCACTTTGCGTTGGCCCCTGTGCCTACTACAGCTATTTCTGCACGGTCCCTTCATCTGGTCCACATACAACATGGGGTTTCTCTCTGTGTTATATTATTTGTTTTTATTTCTGTAATCCCTTTATTGTTTGCACAACTGCTGTCAGACTGTTGCCTGAAAGTATCACAGGATAATTGCAGAACGCCTGCATAAGTAATTCCTTACGAAATCGGGCCTTGTCTGCATATAAAATTGTTTTTCGTTGTGGCATACATGGTCTTCATTATACAGAGGCTGTTTACAGGGTGGGGGGGCACACCTTTGCCCACAGGCCCTGAGATGGAAGGGCCTGGCACTAGGGAATAATGAAATATAATATGATCATTCTATACGATCATTCATCTTTCTTTTCTTGTTTCTTTTCTTTCTTTTTCTTTTCTTTTCCTTTTTTTGTCATCTGACATTTCCAGAAGGTGACAGACAGGCAGAGGCTGTCAGGAAAAGCCCAGCTTGGGCAGGAGGGAGGCATCTGCCCCGATGAGGGGCCCTGGGTTGACTGGTGTTGCTGGGGAAGGAAGGGCCACTCACCCCTCCCGGGCTCGCACTGGGCATCTCTTCCGACCGCATTTCTGCGATATTAATGGTGTGTGGTAGTGAAAGAAATGTGTTTTATTCTCAAGTCTAACCCTGCTGTTATCAAAGTAACTTCCAGCTTATTAGCGACAAAGGACTTTTCTCCTCTCGGCTGCCCTGTTCGCCAGGGCTTCCTGAATTAAACTGCTGTTTCCTGTCCTTTATATGCATGACCACATCTGGGTAGCCTGCTCACAGCCCCGCTGCTTAATAACAATCACCTTCCCTTTCAGTCTCTGCTGATTGTTTCTAATTCACTCTGACAGATAGTGCCTGACAACTTGCTGGCTTCTCCCTCCCTCCGTGACCTGAAGTTACTCACGGCACTTATATAGTCTGTCATTTTTAATATTTGATTTCATTTTAAGTTATGTGTTTTACTGAGAAGATGAAACCAAAAGAAAAAAAGAAAAGAAAAAAAAAAAAGAAGGAAAAAGAAAAAATGGAAGAGGAGGAGGAAGGGGGGTGTCTTGCATGAGAACATGAGTTTAACCCTTCTTGTCCCTTGGCCCTGTGTCTTCTTCCTGAGGCAGGCTGAGCAGAGGCTACATTTTCTTCCTTCTGCGTTTTGTCCTTTTACTGTTCCTTCCTTTTCTTGTTTGTTTTGAAATTTTGAAGCGGGTCTTTCTTTACACTCAGGTTGGCCTTGAATTCATCCTCCTCCTGCCTCAGTCTCCCAAAGTGTTGGAAGACAGGTTGTGTACATCTGCACTGCCAACAGTTTCACGTTGTGTTCTTTCCTTTAATGGTGGTTGATGGACTTTTGGGGTTCACTGTGATGCTCTCTGATTTGCAAACTGGAACTCCCTTTGGGGGTGTTCTGTGGATTGAGGGTATGGTGGAGGAACTGGGGTATGCCCGAAGGATCAGCTCTGGTAAAGATGTCCACTGCAGAATGACCAGTCTTTTCAAAAATGTTTCTTTTTGTACCAGCAGACAGGGCAAAGAAATATCAACTGTCTCTGGGTTGGAGATGGGCCACTTGGTGTGACTTCTTCCAAAGAGTGGGGCCAGGTGGGCAGCAAGGTTGAAACCTAAATTTCCTTCTCTCATGTCTTATTTGAACCTGCCTCTTACTAAAGACGTTGTGGGATATGCAACCTCAAGGCTTGGTGGGCGTCCCTTGTCACTCAGGTGCACCCCGTCCATGGTGACTTTGGATTTGTTTGTCATGGGACAAAAGCTCCTGTGTCCCTTTTGGCCCTTCCAAGGTTGAGAGCTGTGAGGCCGTGCATTAGGTCTGCTTTGAAAATGGCCAGCACCAAATAAAGAGGCCCGTTCACCTGCGAGGTCTGTCTTCTGCTGCTGGATGCCTGTCTGTCTATCCATCCCACACAGAAGGGAAGCCAAAGTAGTACAGGAAGAGGGATCTGGCTTGAACCTTAGCTAAAGAACTTTCAATTTCCCTGTTGTCTATGACTGCCCGTGGCATGGTTGTCCTTTGATCGACTCTTGGATCACTGTCAGGGGTCTTTGCCACAGCTCCACTTCAAGTGTCCTCTGACCACCTGGAGCAATGAAGGGCCAGTTCCTGGAACAGAAGCAGGCTCTACTGGTGATCTCAGGGAGATGAGGCTTGCTTTCCAAATCTGTCTTGCTAGAGCAGCCTGCTTCGGGCGAGGCAGCACAGGTAGGGTCTTTCTATGAGGTAGTCAGCCACAAGAGGACTTGCTTGTAATTGGTTCAAGGGGTAGAGAAGGCCAGGAAAAGTTCTATTTTAATCATTTCGTGATGATGCCTGGATATTTCATAAGTTACTGTCTTGGTTTTGAGACATCCTAATTAAAATTTAAAAGAAGATTATCCATAAGAAATCAGGTACACACAGGCTGTTGGCTTTCAGCTGTCCACACAGAATAAAGACCTACAAATGCATCAGTGAGAGAGTCCCCTGTTAGACTCAACTGTGTGGTCTTTATGGGGAAGGAAGATAGGCTAGGAGTATAGAAAATATCTTCCCTTCCACACTTCTAACCTTCCGGGCGCATCATGTCTTCCAGCCTGGGTGTATGAAACATGGAGCACTTGGCAATGGTGTTCTTCTTACCTGTCTGCTTGGTCTTTAGGATTCAGCCCAGTTCTGTGAGATGGGAGGCCAGGAGCGCTCAGGAGGACACTCATTGAAGGATCTGGAAGATGGTTCTGCACTGGGATGTAACCTCTAATGATGGACAAATTATGCTTCCCCAGAAGGACCACTGGCCCATCATTGGCTCCTGAAGTCAAATCGAGGCTTTGGCTTTGGACTATTCAGCGAGCTTCCATTTATTACCAGTTGGGTTGGGGTAGACCCTTGGAGTCCTAGGCTGAGAGTGGGGGAGGTATGGATTGTGTCGCCTCTTCTTGTCACTGTGACACAATACTAACAGGGAATGATTGGCAGGGGAAGGAGTTAGCTTTATGTAGTCCTCTCTTTTTTCTGTTTATTTTTGAGATTGTGATTTGATTGCAATGTTTCTCCCCCTTTTTAACCTCCTTCAAATCCCCCTGTATACCCCTCTCTGCACTCTGTCAGATTTATGGCCATTTGTGTTTCATCAAATGTCACTGCATGCATATATGTGCTTGTATATACATCTAAAATCCCAAATATAACCTGTCGAGTCCATATCATCTTACTTTTATGTATGTTTTCAGGGCCGACTCTTTGGTACTGGATGACCAGTTGGTGTGCTCTTCCCTGGGGAGCATTGCTCTCCTGCTTCCAGCTTTACTGCTTGCCTGGAGTTCTCTGTGCAGGGTTGAGGCCTGCTGGGCTTTTCCCCGTGCAGTTTGGCATGCATGTTGGTGTCCTCCTTGTTCAGTTCATATTTAGGAAGCCATGTTGGCGAGGCGTTACCTTCTGATATTTCTAGGAGACACAGTCTTATAGCAAAGTCCCTGATCTTTTGGCTCTGTCAACCTTTGCACCCTTTTCTTCAGTGTTCCCTGTGTCTTAGATGTGGGAGTTGTATTGTAGATGTATCCGCTGGGGCTGTGCTCTTCCACTCTGCATACTTGATTGGTTGTAGTTTTCTGTAGTGGTTTCCATCTATTGCAAAAAGACGATTTCTTGATGAGGAGTGAATACTACCTCTCTGTGGGTATAAGGACAAATGTTTATAGATTATTGTTAGGGAGTATGTATCCTTGTTCACAAATTCTTCATGTCACAGCAGACAGAGGGCAGCTGAAATGGTAGGGTTCCAGTCATGGGTGCTTGCTGTTGAGTCAAACAGGAAGTGAGTTGTTTAGGCAGGAACTGGGGTTAGGCTAAAACCTTCAGGCCCCTCCCTTAAGCCCTACATCCAGTAGCTAGGCCTCAAGTGCAGCATCACTGGGTGGGGACCAAAATGTGCCCACAGGGGACATTTCTTACTCAGACCATAATGTCTACTTCCTGTTTGGTCTTCTGCCAGCAGCCCCACCAAGTGGGAAGAGCAGTAAGCAATCCAAGCTTCTGTGGAGTCACCAAAGCAGCATCTCCATCCATTTAGGTTCCTATAGATTTAAAAGACACTCAGTGACATCATTCTTGACCTCTTGACCTTTCCCAGAATGCATTTTATATGTAGCACTATAAATTGGTGTGGTCTCAGGCCTATCCCTGAGGTGTCATTGATAGTAGTCTTTAGAGGAGGCCACCTACAGACATAAGGCAAAGTCTTCCTCACGGGAAATGTATAGGGAACTTTTAGTCTCTCTCTGATCCAACCTAGGCAACATGGGGATACAACTGTGGAAGGGAGGAGACACAGAAAGCCACCTCATACAGACAGAAGTGACTGGGGTCACCCGAGGGATAAAAATGGGAGCCAAGTGAAAGGCCAGATAAGAGATTGGCTGACCAGAGCAAGGGGAGAGGACTAAGATGTTGCTGATACTAGACAGAAGCAGTAGCTTCTGAGGCTTGTCTTATGCCAGTCATGATGCAGTTGATTAAGAAGGCAGAAACCTGAGTGGCTGTACCACTCAGAAGGAGCATGACGCATGACGGGAGCAGGGCATTGGAACAGGACCTGGGAGGACCAGGACGAGTCTCACACACAGACATGGATGAAAGAAGAGAGCTATTGGTTGAAGGACATGGGGCTTGTTTTATATGTATTTGTGCCTGGCAGAAGGGGAAGTGGTGGGTCACCCAACTAAAAACAAGGGACAGGGTGGGGAAGGATTCTGGGGCTGTATTTGCAACTTAGAGTACAGGAACCAGGAGAGCAAGCACAAGACAACTCGTGGGTGGGAGCCTGGTGGTGAGAGGTGTGTTTAGGGGGAGGTATCTGTGATAAAACTGGATCCGAGCACTCAGCAACAAGGGATCATTTGCTCAACTGGAGTTAGGAAACTGGGGACGGACAGCCGTAGAGGCTGACATTGTCTTTGCTCATGGTGCTCATGGGAAGAATGAGGTCGTGCACGGTCAGTTTAACTTAGGGTGTCCAGGCTGTGTCCAGTCTGCCCCTGGGGCTTTGTTTGTAGGCAGTCCCCGATGCTCTCAGGTCAGGCCTATGAACAGCACTTGGCAGCTGGCTTTTAAAATAATAAGAATAAAATGATTGCTCTTTAGAAAACAAAACCCACATTTATATTCATCGGGGTCCTATGTGTTCCTTTTCTTCCCACACACACACAAAAGATGCACTCTGGGTGAGACAAGGAGCTGGTGTATGCCAGTGTCAAGAGCAGGCAAGAACAGAGAAACAATTGACAGATTCACCCATTCTGCTTTAACTTGAGTTCCCAGAGAGGAATGGTAGTTTGTTCAACTCTCTGTATCCTGCTTTGCTCACAGTGTGAACGTATTGACTAAACTTGGCTTCCTGGTTGGAGGATCAGGCCCCATGGGTTTTAAACATGCTTATATGAAATCCAAACACTCATGGTCACTGGCCATCTGAAGTCGAGACTCAACTTATGAGGCAAACACATAATTATCTTGTTTACTCGGGGTATAAATAGAATCCATGCATTTTAAAATTTTTCTTCCTGATAAGGACTTTGGCTAGCATTCGGTCTTTACATAGCTCCTCCTCCTCCTCCTCCTCCTCCTCCTCCTCCTCCTCCTCCTCCTCCTCCTCCTCCTCCTCCTCCTCCCCCCTTCCCCCTCCTCCTCCCCCTCCTCTTCCACCTTCTCCTCATCCTCCCACTTCCTCCTTCTTCCTCCTCTTCTCTTTCCCCCTTTGCAAATTTAGGTTTTTGTTGCTTTTATTTATTTGCTTTTATGACAGGATCTCATGGTGTAGCCCAGATGATTTTGAACTGACGGCCTTGGTACACCCGTCTCTGAATGTGGCTTGTGGTCATGCACAAATGCGCCTGGCTTCTTCCTCACCTTTTCCTTACTTTCTCCCCCCTATCTCTCTCTCCTTATGCTTTCTTCTCCCGTCTCTATTATTGGACTGTCTTTCTCTTTTTTTCTCCCTATCCCTCTCTCTCCTCTTCAAGCAGAAGGAATTGCTGAAGCCAGCATAGCTGGCCTAGAAGCAAGACTAGATCACGTCTCTTTTGAGACAGGATCTTATGCTGCCTAGCATCAGATTCACATAGCAGTTCAGGATAGCCCCGAACTTATGATCTTATTGCCTTTACCTAGAGAGGACTGGGATTACGGGCATGCATCTCCACAACCAGGTTTTATTATTATTATGATTTTTTGTGGTGCTGAGGACGGACCCTAGGCCTCCATCCTTGCTAGGTAAACATGCTACAACCTCAGCTATATACTCGGCAGTGCCCTGAGTAACTCTTTCTTGCCTGTCTGGTGTAGTGGACGGCGCTACCTGCCCATGGAGGGCACTGCATACTTGTATGAATCTCTGCTACTTCTGCAAACCCATGGCTGCCCACGAGGCCCACATCACCTTGGATAGACCAGCTCAGGTGCAAGCCCAGCCTCACAAAGCTTACTGGAGCTGGGACCCCCTAGCCTTTTGTGTGGGGCTCAGTTCACACCTGGAAGAGGTTCTTCAGCTCCATGCCTGGCTTCCATCTTTCTCACCTCATCTAATTTTTATTATATCAATAATAAACCACCTGTCCTTATGCTCAATTGTCCTTTTGGGGAGACATTCTCCTTTTATGAAATATTATATTTAGTTTGTTCTAAAATACTATCTATGAACTTTGGTTTGATGTGACAAATAAATGCTTTTTAAAAAATTTAAACATTCACAAAATTATACAACCAAATGAGTATTAATTAGATTTTTTTCTGTGTGTCCCCTGAAGCTGCCAGATATGCCGTCGTTGTCGTCGTCGTAGTAGTAGTAGTCCTTGGGGACCATAGTGTGGCCTTGCCTGGCATGCTTGTGCTTTCCAGGATTTTAGGATAGGTCTCATTATTCCCTGAGCTGCTATCCTGGAGGGGCTTTACTGCCCGTAGTTCTGACAAGTTTTTCTCTGTTCTCACAGCCCCTACCTTAGAGTCCCCAAAGGTCAGTTATTTTTGTGTGGTTGGTCACATCTGACAAAGGTGTGAACCTCAGGGAGCCAAGCTTTCTGATGGTTCTGTCATTTTCCTTACTGGATTGCTAGTATCTTGTTTTTTTGTTTTGTTTTTGTTTTTTGTTTTTTTTTGGTTTTTCAAGACAGGGTTTTTTTGTTTTGTTTTGTTTTGTTTTTAATGTATTGTTTTATTTGTTGTTTTTAGCTGGAGCCTTGCCATGTAGCCCAGGGTGCTCTCCCTGGCCATCCCAATGCCTCAGGCTCTTTAGTACTGGGATTATGAGTGAGAGGCACTCTGCCTGGCTACATTGCAGGCCTTTTGAGAATGGACCTACTCTTCTGTGCCTCACTGACTAAGCCAACTGTTAGTCTGTTATTTATCATCTGCATCTATGTATATACGTAACTGCCATCTGTAGATCCATGTCTGTATATATCTGTCATCTGTGTGTCCATGGAGTTGCAGACTTACATATCTGTTATGTATCATCTATCTATCTATCTATCTATCTATCTATCTATCTATCTATCTCTTATCCATCATCTATCTACTTCTTATCAACCTATCTACTGCTTGCCTATCTGTCATCTCCCCCCCCCCCATCTTCTTGTCTTCTTATAATGTACAGGTGACATCATAGCTAGAGGAGACAAGTGATAAATTCACAGACAATAAAACCAGAAGCCCATCAACAGGAACAGATGTCATAGGACCATTAACACTGGGGAACAGGATCTGAGTCCGAAAGACCTAGGGCAGAGATGCATTGTTTGGAAAGGCACTTCTGGGGTGTGCTGTGACATTAGGTCTGCATACCCCAAGTGAGGCTATACTTGGATGGAGAACACAGTTTATGGGAAATCCAAGAGTTAGGCACAGGCTGGATACATTTGAGTTGCAGAGAGAAAAAAAATGTTTCTAGCTCTGACAAGGTTCCATTTGTTCATTTCTCATTTCCTTGAGGCTTTTCCATGTAGGCCATATTGCCTCTTACCTTGGGAAGGCCCCACATCACATGCCTTCTTGTGGCAAGGTTCAGAAGCAGCTCTGCTCCATTCTCCGCCAGGTTGGAAGGCTGAGGAGAGCTTAACACATGAGGAAGCCAGCACTGACATGCTAATATTTCATTTTAATCTTGAGTGCCAGGTTACTTTCCAAATGAAGTGTCTCAGGCAAGGCTCTAACTTACATGAAATAAAAGAGTTTAATGCTAATTAAATATCATCTGACTACTGAAGCTGTATTTATTGATGGTCTAAAAATACAGTGTCAGGGTGGATGGGCTGGGAACCCATCTATAATAACAGTGAACCTTTGGCCCTGGGCTTCTTTGGATTAGATACCTGTCCCACACACATAATGAAGCCCTGGACAATGTGGTGGGAGCAGGTGAGGGATTTTTTTCTGCTTTCTCTACTAGGTAGAGAGACCATCTTTAGTGTTTGTTTGATTCAGGAGGTCTGGGTGTAGCTCATGTTCACTGTGTCATCCACCTTTAGAAAATTCACATGGCGTTGGCCCAGCACAGGGGGCTGTGGCGTAGAGTGTATTGTGTGGGCAAGCTCTAGCCTGACTCCTGGCATCCTCGGTCACATCTGGCTGTGGTACATGCTATCCAAGTATGAGTTTCAACTCTAATGCCCCCCTTTCCTCATTTTCTTTCTGTCTCTTTCCTGATCCTTTCTGTTGCTTCTTCTGATCTCTGCTTTGATGACCACTGTCTTGGGCTAAGAACACTGGTCCCTGTGGCTTCTAGTTTGGTTATGTTAGCTTTGACTTTTCTTCTGCTGTCATTTCCCTCCCTGGGTTGCCTGAGCCTGGTCTTCTGATGCAGAGTCTGGGCAACTCCAGGATAGAGTCTCACCCTCCCTTCCTTCCTTCTCTCATCCCGTCAGGATGGACAGATGATTTGGGGCACGGTATGGGATGGGGATGGAGGGAATGCGTGCTTTCTCACTCTATGAGGGAAGGGCTGACTTGGGCAATTGCATGTGTATTGAGCCAGGTTGTGGGTGAAGACTGAAGCATAGAGTCACATTATTCTTGTCTACCCTCCGGCTTTGCCATGGGATGGCTTCTCTTGGCCATATGTTCATTTTTTCCCCTCTCATCATTGTAGCCTCAGAATGGTGTCAGTGATGACTGTAACCCCATAGAGATCTCCCATCCTCGAAAGGGGTCTTGACCACTAGCAACTTCTTCTTGGTGGGAATTCAGGTCCAATGTTACCATAATGTCTGCTCTTTCCCAAGCAGAGGCAGGAATTTAAGGTTCCACAGGAAATTCTATAATTTCCTGACTTGTGTGGATTTTTCCCATGAGTCAAACTAAGCAAATATGGGCTCCAGGTGCAGGCTCCAGGGCATGCCTACTAGGGGACAAGTCCGTGGATTCTGTAGGGGAAGTCAGCCATGTTGGAAGAAGGAACACTGAGTAGAGCAGGGTCCTGAACAGCTCTGGTTGCTGGTCTAATGTAAAAAGTTCTGAGGCCTCAGAACCCGTTCTGCAAGAGTAGGCCCTGATGTGGCTCCCAGACTCCAGGAAAAAACACATTCATCCAGACCAGCTTGTCTACAGCCCACCTATAATTAGCTTCTGAAATTTCTAAATGAACTGCCTAATGGGGTAAATTTAGCAAACTTACTGTGAGGTGTTACCCAATCCTCTTCCTCCAAATGTCCACACAGACTCCTGCACCACCTCGCTAGCTTTTGCTATTTGCAACTGAAGCCTCTTCTTCGAGCTGTCTGGCAGCCACGCAGACATCCCATTTATGTGATCTATAATGAGTTTATTAGTGTCTCGCTGCCTTGTTGCTATTAAGTTTTATCAGTTTCGGATTCAAGAGCCCAAGGTTAAATTTTCAATAGAGTTTTCACAAAGTTTAAGTGGAATTAAGATTGTTGAAAACAAGTCTAAATGGTGAAAGTACATAGTCTGATATCCAGGTCTGTGGGCTTATTTCTACACACCAAAGGATTTTGAGTTCTTATTCAGAAATGTATCACTTGCGAAATGATAGCACAGGCCTCCATTCTGTGTGACTGTCAAGGCTCAGGCCAAAGCTGCATGACTACACATCGACTCACCTGTGCTGGGTTTGGTACTGCCAATGTCCCAGGCTATGGTGTGGCTGGCTGCTGCTTTGACCTGGTTAAAAAACCAGTCGAAAGGGAGAAGACAAATACCTCCACATAGTACAAAGGAATGAGTTACGATATTATTTTCTCTCTGTTCCATAAGATAAGAGGTTGTCCTCTGAAAATAGCGTGGCTGTAATTGAATATTATTTACCTGAATCCCTTCTATAATTCTTGAGCAATTTTTTTTTCTTGAGCGAAACCAATTCAGAAATTTCTTCAGTGGCTTTAATCAGAATAAAGTGGCTCTACCTTTTAGGTTAAGAGAAAAAACCCAGTAATAGGCTGTGCTGTTATTATGGAAAGTTTATTATTATTGGTATGTAAGCTAGCTGGGGGCTTAAGCACAGAGCAGTTGGATAATTTAGCTAGCTCCTGGATCCAATTAAAAAAAATCTATGTTGTGTCCACAGTGGGGGGACGGCCATCGCTGAAGCACTCTCCCGTCTATGGTGACACACCTGTGGCATTCTCACAGCTAGAGAGAAGGGTTTGGGATGTGGAATGCTCTAAATCCTCTCATTACCGCCTCATGGAAGACAGACACTTCAAGCGGCTCCCCATTTATGTGAGATTACCAGTTAAACTCCTTAAAAAGAATATTGGAGTGTTCTTCAGCAATGGCGACGGTGTGGCTGTGATTAGGGCGGTGCTCGACTTTGGGGGGAGACCTTCTTTTCTAAGTTAATTTACAATTCTGGTTGAGTGGCATCTGGGCTGGGGTATGATGTCGTACCCTAAACGTTGTACGTGGTGTTAGGAAAGGTGCATTTGGAGATATTTGGAATAAAACTCCAGGGTGTTTTTGTTCTTTGGGGGAAGCAATGTACCATAAACACTCTGAGCATGAGCCAACAGCTTTCCCCAACTATGACTGCAAATCACTGTAGAATGTATGGATTGCTGGTGGGTCGCTATCTGAAGGAGCTTGTATTTTATAGAATGTCACTTTTATCAACAATCCAGCCAAAAGAAAGAGGGGGGAAAAAAACTAATTTAGACAGCAGACAGTATTGTCTCCAATGTGGAGTATGAAAAAAAATTATATTTACAAAAAAAAACCCAGCTCTGAATATGTTTTTTATATAATCATTATTATATCAATCATTAATATCAATACTAAATAACAAGCTGATAATGTAGCCAGTAGGTGAAACAGCTATTAAAAAGTGTAAAAAAATGATTAATCAGGTAGGGGGGGTATTAATGTTCTTCAATTATTTAATGATAAGTACATATTTTTGAAAGTGTTTGTTTTTAATAATCGACTGGAATATTAGTTTGCAAAAATGTAATTGCTTCTTAATTTCACATCTTCACTTCTTTGTGCCGGGTACAAAGGTAGAATATTTCTGTACTTATTGTTCGCGACACTCCCTGTAAAAAATCACGTTCATTTCAAGAAGCTGTTATGGTATTGATTCTGGTAAAGACTTCCATTAACTGACCAATCTAAATCTCATAAGTGATGTCAGGGTAGTTATGCATTCTCCTGGTTCAAGTATTCAGCCATTACGTTAGAATGCAGGCAGTGTCTGAATATGGCTGTTAAATTATTTCTAAATACCGAACCAGAACAGCTTAACAGTTCTGCAGTTTGAGGCTGACACAGAGCTGACAATCTGCCACCTCTTTGTTTTTTAAATATTAACGTTGTATTGGGATAGTATTTTTGGAGTAAAAACCTGTACCAGCAGAGGATAAGTGACATAAACAAAGGCAGCTGGGCTTCATGAAATAATGGAACAATAAGGCCCTTGCAGCCGCTCTCATCTCTCCAGTATGTTAATTAGCATTCTGTTGTGGCCGCAACACTGAAAACATGTAATCTGTATTGGTGTACAGTACAGCTGTGAACACGCATTCTTTTTTGTGAGTCCCTGGAGTTAGCCTTGCCATTGGCATATGCATTTGGGCCAAAAGTCAAACCATCACCACTAAAATAGCACACTATAGCAGCAAAATGTCATTTGTCTTTCCTTATTTTTTTTTTCCTTCCCTCAATGCCACATGCTCTCTCCAGTGATGTAATCCAGTCTCGCTGCATCTGCCTCTCTGCTCTATTTTTGCAGAAGGATGGCGGGTGGGATGATGTGTGTGTGTGTGTGTGTGTGTGTGTGTGTGTGTGTGTGAGAGAGAGAGAGAGAGAGAGAGAGAGAGAGAGAGAGAGAGACAGAGACAGAGACAGAGACAGAGACAGAGACAGAGTAGAGTACAAGGGCTTAAAAGATCATGGTTCCCAAAAGCCAATTTGAAAATTCAATGCTTTCTCTGTACATGATTTATTTAAAAATGTATACCTATAAGTACACACACACGCACGCACACACACACACATACACACCATGTATATTTTTCATTTCTGTATTTACAGACCTTTCTTAAGTGTCATGGAACACGCAATAATTTGTAACACCAAGGCTTATAGGATAATGAGACCCACAGAATGGAATCTCAGGAAACTTTATCAGTTATATTCACAGTATAGTTCACTGCCTTCATTCATATAAATACCCACTGGGGGGTGCATCCCATTTTACAGCTGGAGAAACTAAGCCTGGTACAAAGATGGGACCTGCTTGCAGAGCCCATGGGACCAGCCCTACAGGCAGAGGGAGTGGGAGCGGCTGGTCGTTCTGAGGGAAGAGGTCGGAACCAAGGAACCGAGGAAGCAGGGGGAGGGTGGTTAGGGAGAAAGGCCCCTTTTGCTCACAGGTGGTTCTGTAGGAACTAGACCCTGACACCTCTCTGGTGCCAGCGTTGGAACAGGGAGGTCTGGCATGAGCCTGCAGCAGGCAGCGTCAGCGGTTTTATCACACGCTCTGCGTGGACCTACAGCCAATGCTCTGCTCAGAATTTCACCTGCCAGAGTTTGGCATCAGAAGTAGAAATGGCTGTCCTCCCTCAAGTCTCCCTGTTCCCACTGAGTTTGTATGAGCACAGGCATGGATGGGTAGCACAATGTGCAAAGGTATTCGAGTGTAAGTCTCCCCAGCCAGCACACACTCCCGCTTGCCTGCACAAGGTCCTTATCTCTTTACGAAATAAATTTTGATCAATGATTAGATTGTCTGGCTCTTTGAATTGCACGTCTCTGATAGGGATCGTCTGGTAGTTAAAAACTTTCCCCACCTATCAGCCTCTTTGCTTTCTCCCACTGGATCTGGTGACAATACCAAAAGAGATTAAAACAAAAGGAAAAAAAAAACCACATATAAGAAATAAAAAGGAAAAAAATTAAAATACCAAAACCAAACCTACCTGAGTCTGAAGTCACTTTCAGACTCTCTGGACCAAGCTGCTCCTTTCTTTCTGAAAGATGAGACTAGATACTTAGCTTTAGAGTTCTCTTTTCATGACTCAAACTGGATTGGAAAATTACCCCTACCACGCAAGGAAAACAGCCTGTGGGTCAGCTGATTCAGTTTGGTTGTGTTGAGACTGTGAAGGGATCAGATCGTCTGTCGATTTGGGGGTGAGTTTGGATGTCCATTTGGTAGTGGTTAGGTTAGAGGTTAAGAGCACTTTTTTTTTTTTTTTTTAAATAACTTTAGTAGAGAAGAATTTTTCTCACTTAGGCTTTGGGGCCTCCTAAGATCTCAGTGCTGTCATTCCTCTGGCCTTTCCTGGTGAGGCTGACGCTGTGGTTGCCCTTTTCCTAGAAATCTCACATCCTCCGTTGGTTAATGGCTCTTTAAATATTGAAATGCCTGGCAACACAACACAAAATAAAATAAAACTCAGCCTGTCAAAGAAATAAAAACAACAGCAACAAAAATGTTGGTATCTCTTAGAATTTGTCTTCCTGGCCGTAAAAGTATATAATTAATAGGAGAATTTTCTTCCAGATGTGGCTATACTATAATAAACGCTACAGAAAGAAAAATTGCTGGGAAGGAAGGCATCCTCAATGAGAGCACACCTGGGCCTGACAAAGATTGCATTTAGGGACTGCTGTGCCTATCACAACGCAGAGAACGACCAAGTCCAGGGAGCAGCTGGAGAGAAAGCCCCGCAAATCTGCATGCAAATAGCAGCATATTGTTAACTTAATCAGATGCCTAGGAAAAGATGCGCCAGAACGCCTAGGATGATCTACGCACACTCAGAGGCAGAGCTGAGCTGCCATGGGCAGCAATGGGGCGTTGGGGCTGCCCACTCTGAGCAAGGTGCACCCCTCCCAGCCCCAGCTGCCACCCTCGCGCCACAAGGCCCACAGCTCCTGGAACACATAGTGACCCCTTTGCTCTTTGGAAAGACAGGCACCATCTACTGTATAGTTAGGTTAGATGGAAGTCTCATTATTATTAATTTTAATTATGGTATAGGTATGGGAGTTATTTCTCGCCCAACTATGCAACTCCAATTAAGTAATATTTCTGCTTAAATGTCCCGGTACATGAAGATATAAAATACAAGCCTGAAAGTATATAAAGAAAGAATTTTTTTTATTATTATTAAAAGAAGGGGGGGAGCATCTGCCTATTGATTGAAATGCTCGGCATAAATAATACCTTGAGAAATGTAAGACACCTGTTATATTTACATTTTTATATATTTTTATGAATAGTAATGAATAGTAAATATATATTATATTTCCTCCATCTTTTAGTCTAGCACCATAAAAAAAAAGTAATACTATTTAATCACCCACAGCTTAATAGTGCCTTAGTTGTTTACTGCCACTGTACTAATTGTTCTGTACTAATGTGTTTTTCTGTGATATCCAGTAGTGCTAAGAGAACGGAGATCTATAACCAATTAAATATAGTGTTTTGTATGTTAAAAATATATCTGGGGAGGCTAGAAAAGGAACAGAAGCCGCCCTTAAGCAAGGCGCGTTGGCACCGTGTCGGCGCCCAGCAGAAGGTGCCCGCACTGCCTCTTTTGCGCAAAGACAAAGGGGGTAATTTTTTTGGCAAGAAAACAAACCCCAAGAAAACACAACAAACTGAGTGCTTCCTTTTTTTTTTTTTTCTTTTTGGCCCCCCTCCTGCAACTCCTCAGGCTGTTTCTGGCCTCTCTCCGCAGCAGGGAGAGGTGGGTTGTGGAGCCAGGCAAGGGTAGCAGCCCTGCTACCCTGAGCCCCCTGCAGGTCCTGCGGGGGAGGGAGGCTGGCCCCGGGCCCGGCGGGGTTCCGCGGCCATAAGCCTGAAGAGCGCCCCATTCACACGCGGGCGGCCCTGGGCACAGGGTTAATTGAGGATCATTGTTGGTTCTAACGGGAGCGGGGTGTCGTGGATTGGGAGGTGAGGGGTGGCTGGAGGGGGTGAGGGGAAACTTGTAGGCGCGGCCCTTGCAGAGAGAGCAAGGTGATGATGGGGAAACCAGACATAATAGCATTCATGCAATTACCATAGACTCTGGGAGTGACCAGAAAAAACGCCGCTTCGGTCCGGGATGTGTGTGCAAGCCAGCTCACGGGTCACACGCACTCATATAAACACGCGCGCACGCGCGCGCGCACACACACAGACACAGACACACAGACGCAGACGCAGACACACACACACACACACACACACACACACACACACACACACACACACACACACACACACACACACTCACGCGTACGTTCGCTGGCGCGGCGCCCGGTGGCTCCCGGTGGCGCTCGGTGGCAAGGCGGCCGCGCGATCTCACGCTGCCCTCATCCACCGCCCGCCCCGCCGCCTGCCAGCCGGCCCCAGCCCGCGCCCGGGCCCCGCCGAGCGGCCGCACTTCACCTTACGGAGGGGGAGATAATGAGATCAATTAGAGGCGCCGTCACCGCGCCGAGACAGCTGCTGGTGCATAGTAATCACCGCGGGGCTCCCAGCTACCTGCGCACAGCACCGCTGCACCGCTTGTCCCTCCCTGTTCCACACTGCCTGGCCTTGTGCCCTCCTGTCGCCTTCTCCTGGAACTTGTTCCTTAGATGGCCTGGGATATTCAAGAGCAAGGCCGTTGTGACAGAGTGCATGTGCTTGTAGTGTGACAGTGTGTGGATTTGAATTTGCACACCGGCGTGGATGCCAGGGAGAATAGAATGAGCTTCTGTCCCTGTGCCCGCTGGTGGGTGCTCCTGAGTGCTGGCATCCTGTGCATTTGTGTTGGTGGCCTAGAGAGTCCTAGGGGTGTGTGTATGTATGTGTGTGTGTGTATGTGTGTGTGTGTGCAATTGAGCTTAATGGTATGCACAGGACTCCCCTACGTATGTGCTTTATGAGGTTTGTTCTTGTAGGTAGCCTAGGAGAGACCTGCATGATGTTGTGAGTAACACATGAATGGAAGTGTATGTGGGTACCACACTCTTCTTCTAGCTGCTCTATGGTGCTCAATTGTTTCTTTGAAGGCCAGTTATTGCTAAGTGAGAAACAAGTGCCATGTGCCCGTGACTCACAACTTGGACACTCGCTGTCCCCTACCCCCATACATACGTATTTGTGGACTACCAGGGTGACTCTTGGCTGCCATGCAGATCTCTGCTGTGTCTCCTCAGGTCTGAGGGCTCATCTTTGTGGCTTCTGTTTTATTCTACACTTCAAAAGGGCCTGGGTTTCAGAAGCAGTGGGGATCTCCCATCTGAGTATCTTGTGCCCTTCACCCACTACTGGCCAGTGGAGGGAGAGGCTGTGAAGGGCCAGAACATCCGGATCTGCCTCAGATACTCCTTAGCACCTTCAAGGTGTTTAGGTTCACCATTGAGAGTGCTTTTTGTTCTTGACAGTGGTTGAGCAGGACCAGTGCTAAGAAAACAAATTGGTCAGGGTCAAGAGGTGGGCAGACTTACTCCAACAGTCCTCCTGACCTATGGAGGATTTGTTGAGAGCCCCCACCCAGTGGATATATGGCAACTTTATACAACATATATACATAATGGCAACTTTCTATATAAGTGCCTTTACTATGATGTTTAATTCCGAAATTAGGCCCAACCAGAGCCTGAAGATGGCTGGATAGCTTGTAAGGGGGTGGATCTGCTAGCCTGATATAGGACACAGCAGCGTGAAACAAATGAGGCGTGATTTAAAACTTACAAATTGTCTGTTCCCGGAATTTCCCATTCAATATTTTCGGGCCCTTTTTGACTATGACTATCAGAAATCTTAGAAAGCACAACCTTCTCTCATGTAAACTGTGGAGGCAGCTAACTCCAGGCAAGTCCGCTGCTCTTTCCTCAGAAGGCCCCCAGGGATCACTCTACCCACCCAATGCCCTTTGGCAGTCACTCTCAGGTTGTCCAGCTGTATTTCCTTATGGCACCCACTGTGGATTCATCTGCTCATCTGACTTCTGCCACCTCCCTCATGGCGCGAATGCTTCACAAGGCCAGGTCCTTGCTATTATGTCACTAAGCACCCAGCTCATGGCATGTTGTTCAGTACACAGTGATCCCTCTGTGAATGGCCATCACATCTTGAGACATCTACTGTGTGCCAACCACATTCTGTTGTTGATGCTAGGGACACAGATTTAGGTCCTTGTCCCACCTCTCTTGGTGACTTTGGCAGTCTGGGTTTCTCAGAGCCTTGAGTATTGTATCAATCAGGGTTCTCTAAATGAACAGAACTGATTGAATGAGAATATCTATATCTAATATATAAGCAATCTATATGTACACATACATATAACACACACACATATATGGCTAATTTTATGTAAACTTGACACAAACTAGAGTCATCGTACAGGAGGAAACCTCAACTGAGAAAATGCCTCCATAAGATCAGGCTGCAGGCAAGCCTGTAGGGCATTTTCTTAATTAGTGATTGATGGGGGAGGGCTAGCCCATTATGAGTGTGGCCACCCCTAGGCTGGTGGTCCAGGTTTCTATAAGAAAGCAGGCTGAGCAAGCTAGAGGGAGCAAGCCAGTAAGCAGCATCCCTCCATGGCCTCCACATCAACTCCTGCTTGCCCTGACTTCCTTCAATGATGAAGTGTGATGTGAAAGTGTTAGCAAAATAAGTTGCTTCCAGTCATGGTTCATCACAGGAATTGGAATCCTAACACACACACACACACACACACACACACACACACACACACACACACACACACACTTATTGGACTGGCTCCTGGCTGAGATCCATATTCTCTGACAGTGGCTAGTCTCATTCTGGAAAGGGTGAGAATCAGTCCACAGGAGTGGGTGTCTCAACAGTCCCGTTCTGTCACTGGAGTCACAGAAGACTCCCAGAGAGCTGCTGATTTTCAGTCTTTCATTGGACTCCCAAAGAAGTAGGTTCGAACATCAGCAATACAATGTCTCCATAACAAGATAAACTAGCTCACGAGAATGAGGGCAAGCAGGCTTCAACTAGAAGGTGTGGTCCAGGTTTAGGATGAGTCTTCCCACCTCAAATGATCTGCTAAGATTATCCCTTGTAGGTGTGCCCAGCAGTTTGAATTTTAGGTGATTCCAGATACAATTAAATTGACAGCCAAGATCAGAGTCATGGTTTGAAGAGTGGGAAAGAGCTAGCACAGCTCTAGCTCAGGTTATAGAGGCAGCTAGGGTTAAGATATAAGCAGTAGTCTCACATCATCCTGTGAATATAGCTCGAGAGCAAAGCATCTACATTTCCCAAGAATGGAGTTTATGGGTTCTTCTGAACGGAACTCACATGACAATACTGAGGAAGAGTATGGGGACAGTGTCCTTTTCCTCCTTTGTGTGGGAGGGTCTATCTATGCGTAATCCACATTTGAGACTCAGCAGAGGGCTGGAAGTGTTCAGTGCCCAGATCTTTTGCTGTTTGGCATTTTTTCCAGTGAACAGGGCTTGCCACTGCACTGACTGCAGCCCAGAACCCACACCTGGTCTCCTCCTGGAGCCCTCTGTGGCACGCCCCAGTATGCTGAGCGCTATCTGTTGATTCTTGCTAGGGGATGAGGAAGGAAGATGGGGCAGGGTCATGCCACAGCCGGGGGAGGTCTGTGTGTGAGAAAGGGATACCGAGGTTCATAACTAAGGACTTTCCAGTCCAGGCAGGCCAGGTTTGGGGACAAAGAGGGGACGGCTGTTAAGCTAAGTCATCAGGGAGAAGAGATGGAGGCTGGGAGGGGGTGAATGAAGAAGAGAGAGGCACCCAGGGTGAGGAACAATGGTTGGAACTGAATAGCTTGCTCTAAGCCAGGTACCATACTCTGAGCCTTGCCTCATCTTACCCTCCAGCATCCTCTAGGGAGATGTTGCTGTTCTGTGGATGAACCAGCCCTACCCTAGAAAGACTAAGGAGTGACCCACGGCATAAAGCTGGCCAATGGGACCTTCAGAGCACAGGACAACATTCTCAAAGACTGTTACCCCTCATTTCCCCTACACAGATCCTCTCCATCAGGATGGCCCCCAAAAGAAGAAGCAAGCTCCCATACAGCCCTAGGTATGAGGGCATTCTTCAGGGGGAAGCCTTCTCCTAAAAACAGAAGTTTTTTTCCTGCCAGCAGTCAGCCTTTTGTCTGTCTTTGTGGGGTCCAATTAGTCGACTGTGCCCCTAATTAGCCAGCCCCAGGCAGTACTTGTCGCCTGCATAGCAATTTACACGTGGAGCTAAGCATTGCTGTGGCATGTTGTCATTCCTAGAAATGGACCACTCTACCAAGATACCTCACAATGTTGGGAACATTGGGGCCATCAACCACCAGGAACATGGTGGTCATGAAGCCACCACAGTCCGAGCAGTAAAAGGATAAAAACGAGGTGGGCCTTCGAAGAATAGAAAGTACGAATTCACTTAGCACTCTATAACTCAACTGATTGACGCAAAGGGTGGGAGTTTGAAACTCTATGAGAAAATTATGCTGTGGCCTTAGATGTGAGCTCTCTCAGGCCAGTAGGTACCTTCCGCTCTTAGAGTTTCAGTGTTGAGTCACAGGAGTTGGCCCCAATGCCTTCTTTTCCCCTGAAAGGGCCATTTTATGAGGGCACAGAATGTTCTAGAAGATGTTCACTATTTTCTAGGAGACACACACCTGGCTGGTTCTTACTAGAGTCCATCCCTGTGTCTGCTCAGTTGTCCCCAAGTTATGGTTTTAATACTCTGCAAAACCATGACCCTAAGGCAAGTTTGTCTGTAGACAAAATCAATGTTTATGTTTTTGTTTTTTAACCTATTTGTCAGGCATTGTGCTGGTGCCTTGGTGACAAGCAGAGTCCTGTTGGTCCTGGTTTAAAGTCTGTGCAGGGAGAGCTATGTAGAAGCAAGAGCAGTTCTCGGGGAGTATACTCTGACTGGGATGATGACACTGGTTCTCTTGGTGTGACCTTGAGTGATCTCGCTAAGGAAGTGGTGCTTTCGTTGTAATTTACATGGTGATCCAGAGACAGACTTCCATAGTGAGAGGACCCTCCAGGAGTGTGGATCACTTGTTTGGAATTAGGCTGGGAGCACCAGGGTCCAAAGAAAAAAACCTGTGAAGGGATTCTTCAGGCTGGGTGGGCTCAAGGGACAGGATTCCCAGGTCACAGGGAAAACTTGGCAGAGTAGAAGCTATCCACCTTGTTCATAGCCTTCCTTTAATAGGCAGAAAACAAGGCAAGGGAGGGCAGTGGGCAGGGCCTGTGGGGGCAGACAAACTGACCTTATGCATACAGACAGTTCTGTTCATCTCTCCAGCCCTCTCTGCCCCAACCAACTCTCTTCTATGTATCCGAGCACCGCTGGATAAATTCCCACGAACCCAGCAAATATTTCCTCTCTTAATTTCTTTTGTCTGAAGAGAGCAGCCAGGGAGGGCAGCAACTTTCCCTTCCTTTGCTTCAAGCTCATCAACATGGCCCCGGAGACTCTGGAGCCAAACACCTTCTTAGGTCCGCCACTTGGCTAATGTGTTTGCAGCTATCCCAGGGCTACAGTCTTTCTCTACCCACCCCGAGACACAACTCTGTGTCTAAGTGTTATTTCCTGTGTTATGGCTACTGGCAGACAGAGCTATGAAGATTTTCTTTTTAAAAAGGCTGGATGTGGATGTAACATAAACACAGCAGCTTGGTGCATGGGGTGCTATGTGGGACCTCTGTGCCCCGTGAAAGGTCCTTCTCTTCCACTGAGTCAGTCTCCCAGTGTCTGTGGCCTGATGTTAGCTGTTCTTTTCCTCTAAGACATTTGGGTGGAAAATCCACAAAACAATAATAGATCGATACATTTAAATTAGAACTTTCAAAAATTCAATAATGGTGTTTACAAATTAATAAAGCACTGTAAAGAAAATATCTGCACTTCTTTATTTAGGGTTACAGTTAATTTTTTCATTGATTAAGCATTCTTTTGGCAGAGAGGATGTGAGCAGGGACCTTTGTTTGTTTGTTTGTTTGCTAAGAGGGAAGGTGTATAGAAGACCCCTATGGTTCTGCCCTCCCCTCCCTGTGAACTCCTTCTGTGTCACCAGGTGGAGGCCAGCAGAGCTGGAAGTTTGGTGTGTGCTGCTTGAGGGGCAGTGACCCATGTGTGATGAAAAAGAAGTTAAGAACAGGCCGCTGTGACACACACAGTAGGTGGTGCTGGCTTCAGATCACCACAGGCAAGGTATTTATTATAGGAAACTGTCATTTAGGGGACATCAATGAGGAACCCAGATTTTCATTCTAGAGAATTCTGGATGGAGAATCTAAAAGCAGCCAGCTTACTAGTCACACCTAGATGCGATGCTGAAAACCACCAGGGTGGATCTGAGCTTAGGAATATTGTTATGATTCTTTCCTTGGGGAACACATAAATAAAGTCCATCTACTTCCCCCTCCCCCCCCAAGATCCCAACAACAAACATATAATGCCATCAAAGTTCAGCCTGGGGAACCAATGAGTTTATTAGGTTTCCTAACAAGGCAGTGGTGAGGGGTTACAAACAAGAGCATAGTTGGCCTTAAAGTAGCCCCACTGGAAGTCTGTACCCAGCAGAGAGGACAACTCCTCTATAACTGTGTAGATGGAGCCCCTTTCCCTAGTCCTTCCCCACTTGTATACTTCAGCCTCTTCCCTGAGACCCCAAGGCAACTCTCAATTAGGGCAGAACTGCAAACAACTAGTTGGGAGGGCTGGTTGGGCACTTGGGTGAAGGTCCCATGACCCTCCTGACCCCTCCTTCTATAAGGGAGTGCCTACCGTAAACAAGACCAGCTGTGATGACCGGTTGTGAATAGACTCCTGAGGATGGTGGCAGTTTGGCTGCAGAGTAGGCTGGTAGAGGCTAGAGAGGGAAGAGGGAGGAGTGGGGCCTGCCTAGTCTGGGCAGTGAACAACTCTGAGAAAGCATGTTGATGTCACATTACAGGAGGCCCGGGCAGAGGGACTGTGCCCTTATGGGACACTCTGCCAGTCAGATGGGCAGGGCCTCAGTCACAGGCACTCCAGACCACCCCTTACCATCTTGCTTTCTTTCATTGAAAAATATTGAGGCGGGTATATACAGAGGCCCACAGTGGGCTGTGTGCTGTGCTAATGATGGGACATTGTGGTGGCCAAGGAGTGAGGCTCAAGCCCTCTTATGGACACATTACCCTAGTGGACCAGGTCGAGATGGATGTCCAGTATCTTCTATAGCAGTTCCAGGCCAGCTTCAACACTGGGGGCCATGGGACCATCAGGCACAGATGCAGATCTGGAGACAGCAAAGCTGTGATGTAGGCAGAGAGCAGAGCAAATGGCCCTGCAGAACGTACAGGTCGGTGTTCATCCCCTCTGTGGGAGTTACCGGGGCAGCAAGAGAAAGCCTTTAAAATGGTGGGCTTCCCAGTAGAGGGGAGACGGGCTAGCTGCCGGGCTCACTTGCACAGCATGCTCCCTCCTCTCTGAAGCTCCTCCACCAACGTGTGGTATTGATTCCTTGTTAACCGCACGATCAGCTCCTAATGTCCAGACCCAGGATTCCGGCCCTGGTACTGCAATCTTCCCAGGCGTCCTTACCTTGCTTACGGATCCCTGTGTGACTTTCTCCGGGGGCAGGTAGACTCCACGGGTACATCCTTATGCCTTGTGCCTTCCAGGTCACCCTCTCCAATGTTTCCTCCAAGCCATTCACCATCTCAGACACACCGGGCCCTGACTTGCCCACATGTCTGTGTCGGTATTTCCTTGACTTAGAAAACCAGCCACTTACTAATGGTCCTTCTCCCTACCTTGCACCTGCTTCAGAAACTCATCTCACGCCTATTTATGTCTGTGGGTGAATTTAGCTGCTTTTTGGCTGGATTTTCTGTGTGTCTCTGTGTGGGCAAGGGTGTGCTTACTTCTTCCTGTGTATATATGTGGGGTCATGTGTATCCCATGGCTGCATGTAGAGGTCATAGGTTGATATTGGGTGTCTTTCTTGATTACTCTCTTTCTTGCTTTTGAGAAAAAAATATCTTTCATTGAACCTGAAGTTCATCAGTTTGGCTAGACACAGCTGTGAGCCACTATTACGTGGGTGCTGGGGTTTGAACTTCCTCATGTTAGTGCAATAGGCACTCTATCAACAGAGCCATTTCCCAGGCCCTCTCTCTGGTGGGGTTCCCCCTCTCAAATGGCTTAAGACATGACATTTAAATGTCTGTCTCTACTCTTGTCTCTTCTGACCAGAGGAGGTTTTCCTCAGCACTCATGGCCCTGCACTAGCCAGAGCTAGAGGAATTAGGTAGCCATATGACAGTTCTTATGAGCAGGTTTAAGGGGGAGACATTTTAGCATCCGTTCGTTCTGCATCTCACGGAGCATGTGTCTCATAATGGAAACAGTGGTGTGGCCTGCCTTTGGGCTCCTAGTGAGAGAACCACGTCAAACCGCTTCCAAGAACTTTTGTATAGTCACAGCCAGCCAATTTTGAAGACAGTCTGTGACACCAGCGTGTCTGAGCTTCTGATAAAAGGATGCAAGCAAGAGGAAGACCACATAGGCTAGAGTCCATGCATCCCCTTTGTGACTGGAGTGTCCTGGAGATGCAGAGATGGCGATTGGTGGGAACACATGTTGTTTGGGTTTAAGTGTGGATTTCCATTGCAAGCTGCAATGCCCCATGGTCAGAGCTTGCCTACATCAGACAGTGGGGCCAAGAGAGCAACTGGGGACCAGAGGCAGGTTCTGGAGGCTGCTTTTGTGCCTTACCTTGCACAGCACAGTTGAGGCTGAGACTCCTGAACTCCTCGCTGCAGCAGGTTGGACCTAGAGCACCCTGTTCAGTGAGGCTGGCTAGTATGACCAGTACTTTAGAGCTATTCGGAACCCGTCCTGTGGGGCTGTCAGCCAGAAGGGACCCACGGCCTCTTTCTGAACCATTTATTGCCAGTTTCAATGGGTTTCGTCTACATCTGCTCCTGAGAGCAGAGAGATCCCGATTTGGAAGCGTGGAGGCCGTTTTTCACCCACGTTAACAGAAATCATGAGTCTCAAAGCTGACGACACACTCGAGATAAGGTCAAATGCTCAACAGAAAGAGACATTTGCTGCTCTGTGGCTTAATCCCTGCTCTCTAAGAAGCTGCAGACACTAATGGCTTCTGGGGTGTACAGTCCTGTCATTTGGAGGCACAGCCCTCCCCATGCTTAGCAGATTGAGTACCACCACCACCACCACTGGGCATGATGAGAGTGGAGGCTAAGATTCTGGTTGGGACAGGAGCTTGGGCCCAAACTGGGGGCAGGGAGAATCTGAAAGTGTGGAGTTGCCTGACTAGGCCAGGGACTTTGGGGCTCAGAAGAGGCTGTGTAACAAGGCCAGAACTGGACTGGGTAGGGTGGGCTGATTCAGAAGCTGAGCCTTCTGGGAGTAGGGGTCCCCATTCTCTGCCAGCGCTATCCCTTAAGATTGCAAGGTGCCAAGACCTGTGAGTGGTTCTGGCTTTTGGTCAGGTAGTAGATGCTGTGATAAATAGGAAAGAGTGCCCACAGAGTTATCTGGGGAAATAAATCATAACCACCATTGACTTCTCCTTCACCTTCAGGGCGTCAGTAGACCTAGGAAGCTGTAACAAGTAACTGAGGGCATTTTCTCCATGGAGAGAGGATAGGGTTGTGTCATGGGATTTGATCTGTATCTGATTACTTCTCTCTGCAACTGTAAGGCCATGCATACTCTAGGATCATGTGCCAGAGGACATGATGGAGAGGTCACCAGGCCCCTGGCCATTATGTAGCCCCACCATCGTAATGACTGTCCATACTCATATGGTACACAAGACAGGCTTCTGCTGCATCAGATGTGGGTCCAGATGTGGCCCCGAGGATGGACTCTCAGGAGGCTTCTTGTTCAGGGCTAAGACACAGTCCTCACACACGCATGTCTCCAAGAGTCTACCTTTTAGAACCAGCCAGAGTAATGGAACCCTGAATATGTTTGCTTGCAGCATGTGGGGGTCTGGGGAGATGAGGTTGTCCTGGGGGGGGTCTATCCCTGTAGAAACACAATTCTGGGCTTTGTACTATTATTGGAAGTGGGATGATTTTCATCTGGTTAATCCATAGTAGCCCACTGGAAAACTGGGAGACTCCATAACAACCAAGGGAGAACAGAGGGATTTCTTCCTAACCAATGGGAGGACAGAGGTTTTCCACAGCAGCCAATGGGAAACCATAGACTGATTTGTGGCTTTGCCAGCATTCTTTGCTTACTATCTTGTTTTGGGTCCTTCCAGGAATCATTAGAACATTCAGACAGCTGGTGAGTGGGTATCCCTGTACAGCGATCTGATCCCTCCACCACAGTGAGGAGGGTCCTCTGAGGAAACTTCCCCTTTGATGCAGCTCTGGCCTCTTTAGCAGGTTTTGGGGCCTGCAGGGAAGGAGGGGTTCCCATATTCTGCTTCTCTAGATTTGCTAGGCTCCTCCTACTGTGAGCCTAGCAACAAACACTAGACTGAGAGTCAGTCTCCTGGCTGGTTCCTTTCCCATGGTTGGTCCATGCTCCAAGACCGTATGTACTCTGTACTGGCATCACATGTAGCTCTGTGGCACAGGCCTGCATTTCCCTTTTCCAAATGGAAAGCTAGTCTGTGTGGCAGTTGCACCTAAAGGGGGTTTTTAGATTTTCCTCTGGCAATATACTGGTATGCAAAGCATGTGTGGGAACAACTTTCTTGGAGGGCGAGCATTTGCTCAGAGAGAGCAAGGTCCCTGCTGGACTTAGCAGTTGAGGATAGAAACCCTCTTTTCGTCTGCACTACTCAAAAGATCATCATATCATTGTAAAGTAAATCCCCCACCCCAAGAAGCCTTATTAGTGAAGTAGGTATCCAGATAGACTCACTAGCTGAAGACTCTTGCCCAGATGCATACTTCCCACTGGTTTTTTTTGCTTGCTATTCTTTTGTTTAGTTTTTGTGGTACTGGGGATGGAACCCACAAATTTGTGCAAACACTCTTCTACCTAGGTATACTCAAGGTCTTGCTACCGGGTCAAGCTAGACCCCAGGCTGGCTTTGAACTCATTATTATCCTGGCTCAGCCTTCTGAGTGCCAGGATCACCTGAATGCACTGCCACACCTGGCTTGCTGCTGGTGGTTTATCTAAGCTCCACCCACAAGGTCAGTGATCTCTGAACTTTACTATGGTGACATTCTTCATGGAAGACTCTGCCTTCACCAACAAGGAGAATGTTCTGATGGGTCCAAGCAAGGAGCATGAGTGGAGTGCTTGAAGGTGTGTTGAATAAGTGATGGAACCCCTAGAGTTGTGGACATGGCAGACTCTGTCCCCTCTGCCTCCCACTTGGTCCTTCTCACAGGCTCCTGTTGGCAGAAGTAAGGAAGAGGTAGCTTCTGTGGTCTCTTCCGGTTCTCTGCCTCCCAGAAGGGCCTCCTGGCTGCTGAGCCTGTCTGTGACGTTTTCTAGGTGGTCTCTAGAAGAAGTAAATGTTTCCAGACGGTCAGCCCGGGGGATGCTGCAATTTACAAAAAGGCTACTGGATTTCTCCTGTTCCAAGGAAATAGCCCCCTTTCTTGCACGGCCTGCCATCTCAGAGACCTCAGGGGTTGGGAGGAGTGCACCATGGATATAGCCCCGCCCCCTTGCCCAGTATTGCTCCCGCAGAATCTACTTCCTAGGGGTTAGTGGCTCCAGGCTGAGATTGGAGTGGGAGGAGAGAATCCTGCCAATTTGCTTTTTACTTCTTACTTTGATCTGTTTAACTGTCCTTTGCTTAAGCTGGAAGTTATAAAATAAAAAGTGCTAGGGACTGTTCAGTCTTTTAATAAGCGCTCATGTTGAAAGAGGTTGGAGGAGAACAAAGGGGCCCTGAGTTAGATGAGGAACTGTGCTCTCAGTGAAACCCTTCAAGGGCCAGACTCAACAAGAGTCAGTAGCTGTAGGGGAGGTCCAAGGATAGAGAGCAAGAGACATAGTCAGACATAGGCACCAATCCAGGCTGCAAGCCTCCACAGTCTCTCCTTGCCGATCTCAAGGCAAGAGAAACCTATATTCTTCAGTGGTACTGGAACCCTAGCCTTTGTGAAGTCAGATAAAAGTCTGTCTCTTGGTGCCAGGAGTGATTAGTAACACCTCCGAGGTAAAGCAGAGCCCCTCCCACTCCGTGGGCAGGGCAAGAGGCAGGTCGGGCTCTGATTCCTGGAGGATTCTAACCAAGGAACAGGGAGCCTACAGCTCTCTGCCCTCTGTACCTCATACTTACTTTCAGTCTTCCCTATTACCAGTGAGGGACTCTGGGAGTCAGGGGTCCCTGGGCACATGTATTTTAACGTCAGGATAACCAGAAACCTACGCAAAAGCTTTCCAGGTTTTAAAACTTCTAAAGGCACGCCAGACGACCCAGGTGTTTTGTGTTCTGGCAATGTTAACACACACACTCATGGGATCACATTTAACCTGCAGGAAACACACGATGGGTTCAGAAACCCTTCAAGACAGAGGCATGGGCAGGGGCAGGGGCAGGGGCAGAGAGAGGGGCAGAGACAGGGCAGAGAGAAGGGCAGAGAAAGGGGCAAAGAGAGAGACAGAGAGAGACAGAGGCAGAGAGAAGCAGAGAGATAGGCAGATCTATCTATCTATCTATCTATCTATCTATCTATCTATCTATCTATCTATCTATCTATCTATCCATCCATCCACATAGAGGCAGAGGCAGATGCAGACACAGTATCCCAGGAACTGCTGTTCTAGGCTACCTTGACAGGTGATTAAGAGAAGGCCCAGCCTCTCTACCCTTGTAGCCTCATCTCTGCCATTATTCCCCTTGGGGAGTCTGTCCTCTGAGGAAGAAGCATGGCATGTCTCCCTCATCCCAGCCTAGATACAATGGAAAGCTTCTTGTCCCCTATTCTAGAAGGTTCTACCTGAGTCCCCCTTTTGGCCAGGATGTACTTGTTTTAAGGTGCAATGGTAAAGAAAGACAAGCTTGGTAGCCCAGTGGGTGACCCAAGTAAGATCAAGAGAGGCAAAGTGATGGAGAGACACATTGGTAAAGGAAGCCTTCCTTGTCTTCATCAAACTCTCCATTGTCCTGAGCTTAACTCTGATCTAGGCAGAGCTAGCTGTCTTAGAATATGATTGTTTTATGAAATGTTGCCACTATAATCTTACACCTTGTAGCTTTGCCCCAGGATAGACCAGTTTTAACTGAGCAGATGTGGCACTTTGTACATATACCTGTGTTCCCTTTTTAGCCTCTGTCTTGCCTGAGATTTCCCAACAAGTGTGTACACTGATAGCCTGCCCAAGGAACAGGATGCTTGTTTGAGGTTCTCAGTTCATGTTGTGAGTTGGTGATGAGAGGCCACTGAGTTTGCAAGAAGAATGGGCCCTCCCCACTGTCATAGCCCCAGGGAGAGGTGGGCAGGGCTTTATTCTTGGGAATTATAGTACTCCAAAGGGAACCCCAGGCTTCCAATGGCGTCATCCAGAACTTTAAGGAAATCAGAAGCAACTGCAAAGCTGCCAGGGCAAGGACACTGGGGACAGAAAGGTTTTGTGGTTGAATATCGAACACCAAGCGAGGCTAGGAGCTGCCACCAAGGGGATGTCATTAAGGAGACTCCAATATTTAGCCTTAAGAAGTTTGTGCTTGGGCTGGAGAGCTGGCTCAGAGGTTAAGAGCACATAGCACTCTTGCAGAAGACCCAAACTTGATGGTTCCCAGCAATCACATGGGGCAGCTCAAAACTGATTGTGAGTCCAGCTCCAGGGGCATCTGATACCTCTGTCCTAAGACGGCACACATTCTCACATGCACACACCCACACACAGACGGACTGTAAAAAATCAGATACATTTCACAGAAAGACAAAGGAGTTCATACCCATGTTCTGACAAAGCCAAGCTCTATCTCCAGGGTGGGAGGATAGCAGAAAAGGGTGGTGGAGTCCCAGATGCAAAAATCCATGGCCAAACCCTGGCTTGGCAGCGTCTCCTGGCTGCAGTTCTATGGTGGCGGGGTGATGCCAACCCTCAAATGCCACTGCTTCCTAAGGGACTGTAGGACGTGCCATTTCTCATGTCACCCCTCCTGTTTTCCATGAGATTTTCTGGTTTTCCAGGTTGCCTCTGCTTTTCTGAGTACATCAGATAACTGCTTGTGAGTACACTAAATCTGAGCTCCCAAACAAAGAGTTTCAAGTGCTGTTTTATTTCTAGAGATGGGAATTGCACTGGCGTAACTTCTTTATTTGACTACATTCCATTACAGTAGAAGGAAGGAGAGAGAAGACTGCGGTACAAAATAGTAATTAACTGTTTTTTCTCTGTCCTGAAAATTAGCGCATAGTTAGATCAAAATATGACAGGGTGCATGCTCATTTAATTTTTAAATTGCTTGGTAACTTCAAACAAAGATACCGCAGTGGATGAGTGAGAGTGTATGCATGCAAAACGTTTGCCGGCGTTTGGGAAATCACTTTCGTATCATCTATTACCCGTGGGGTAACATTCATTCATCCCTCGAAGAGTCTCCATGCCACCTACTATGTGAAACCAGTTCTGAGGGGCAGTCAGATATAAGAGGGAGTCACCTAGGCCTTTGGTGTTGAGCAGTGGGAACAATTCAGAAGTAAGTCTGAGGGTCACTATAGTTCGGGCCATCTGTCCATCCCGTTGTTGTCCCTTCCTTTCCTCCCTCAGCAGCTGTACACAGAGATTTTGCTCTGAATCAAGTTTCTCGCTCACACCAAGTTCACCATTTCTAAGGATAGACATGGGTGAGGGGAGACAAAGTCAACAGTACAGGCTTCAAGACCAGCAGTACCCAATTCATTTGCCTCCTCATGAGCTGGAGAGAGTGTGAGGAGGGCAGTGTGCAGACAGAGAAAGAAAAATGAGAGGGGGCAACCTGGGCTGCCCTGTGGACCTGGTACCATGGTAAGGATTTGAGTCTCTGCAGAGCCTTGTAAGCTGTCATGGAATGGGTAGACAGAAGGACCAAGCAAGGAGAGTAGCAGTGCTGGGCAGGGCAGTGGAGGAAGACAGGGTTCACAGCAGACGGCAGGAGCTCTTGGCTGCGACGTGGAAGCTGAGCAGGAATCAGCTCAGGAGTTGGGTAGCGATACTGGGATGCACCCGTGAAGTCAGCGTGGGGACTTGACACATGGCTATCTCCCTAATTGGTGGTCCAAGTCCTTTCCTCAAATCATCTCAGTCTCCCTTCTCTATACCAGGGGGTGATGGGTGGATGGATCACTTCAGGATTTGGAAGCCAGTCCCATGGGTGTGGCTACCTATTGCCCACAGAGCCATTACAAACCCATACAAATTGGGTAATTGTGTGTGCAAACTCGTAGTTAAGATCTAGCCATTAGTTTGTGGGAAGGTGTGTAATTACTCAATTAGCATCCACAAGTGAAGATTTCCTAAGCCATGCACTTCGCAATCCACTTCTATACGCCTGCCCGCTTACACACACACACACACACACACACACACACACACACACACACACACACACACACAGGTGTGCGACTAGGCCAGGTGTGCCTCTCAGTTCTGCTCACCTGTCCTCAGAGGTTCCTCATATCAAGTTCCCTTCCTTCTCCTATCGTACCCATCTAGTCAGGAGAAAAGAAAACAGGACGAATTCCCCATTGCTCTTCCAATAAATAATATATATGTTTTGGCCTGGAAACCACCTGTGAGAGGTCTCTTTCCTATTCCCAGACCAATCTGGCTTCTCAAGACCAGGCGGTTTCATGTCTTACCCTGGCTGGGACTTGGAGAGTCTGGTGCTAGTATTGTGCACATTTGGTATCGTGACAAGGTCAGCTCTCCTTAGTTCTGTGGCAGTCTGGGTGACAAGCAGTATTTGTTACTGTACCAACATGTACTGTGTGGCCCTGTACCAAACCAGGCTCCAGTCCTGGGGCAAACCTCCCATGAACCCTCATTGCAGGTGATTTTCATGTCAATCATGGTACAAAATTATTAAAAATGATTAAAAAGAAGCAACCATGAAAAATGCAGTTTTGACTCTAGAGTCATCTAGAAAACTGAGTATCGCCTGGAATACCATAGAAAGAATTAAAGAAGTCAGAGCTATTGTCCACGGCATGCATTTGATTGGGCTGGTGGGTTGTGAAGATTAAACCCTGTCCTGGGTCTGGAGAGACTACTCAGTGGCTTCCTTTTTTTAATGTATGCAAGTGTTTGCCTGCATGTCAGTACGTGTTGGATCCTCTGCAACTGGAGTTTTAGATGGTTGCGAGCTGTCATGGGGTGCTGGGAATAGGACCCTGGTCCACAGCAAGAGGGACCACTGTTCTTACCTGTTGAGCCATCGACACATCCATACATGTTATTTTTAAAGAGAACTGGCTGCTCTTGTAGAGAACACAGGTTCGATTTCCAGCACTGACAGGCAGGCTCCCAACCTTCTGTAACTACAGTCCTAGGAGATCTGATGCCCTCTTCTGGTCTCCTTGGGTACTACACACAAGTGGTATGGCAACTCCACACCCATACAGATGCAGACATAACACCCATATTCATACAAAAAGGAAACAAACCCAGTTCTGATGGTGAACATCATGCTGCCTTTGAAAGTGTTAAAGTGATTAGTCAGGCATGGTCCATTCATGAGGGTGATGGCCAGGACAGCTGGTTTATCTGCCTTTTGCTAGGGAAGAGTTTGTGGGATACTGGCGGGATGTTACCATCATGGTCCCTTTTGGCAGTAGTAGGCTTTGCTTCTGCCCCGGATGATGAGATGGACCTTTGATGGTTGTTTCCTTTTGCATTTTGCTTAGTCTCAGATGCAACCAAAGCCTTCTTTTCTCCATCACTTCTGTTTAGTAAGGACTTTTATTGCAAGTTCAGGTTTGTTTGCAAGGCAGGGTGTGAGAACTAGGTCCCTCGAATTTTTGTTTCCATTACAATTTCTTAAAATCAATGCATGTGATTTTCAAAACAATATTTTATTTTTTTTAATGTATGCAAGTGTTTTCTTGCTTGTCAGTATGTGTCAGATCCTCTGGAGCTGGAGTTTTAGGTGGTTGGGAGCTGTCAAGTGGTGCTGGGAATTGAACCCTGGTCCACAGCAAGAGTGGCCAGTGTTCTTACCTGCTGAGCCATCAACACACCCATACGTGTGATTTTTAAGAACAGGTTTCTAATCGCAGTAAAACAGAGTGGGAAGTATAGAGGTGTCCCAGGCACCAGAGTCTCCATTCGTGCCAAGCACCCCTCAGCTGCACCATCACCTGGCCATCAATTCAGTGGTTCACCTGATGAGCTTACCGTGCGGAACCCCCGTCACTCCAAGCTCATGGAGACAGCAGGCTGCATCCTTGTAGCGCATACAAAACAGCTTCGTCATCACTAACATTTTCTCTATTCTAGTATATTTTGAAAAACAACTGCCCGTCCAATAAACCAAACCAATGCTAATCAGGATGCAAGTCTTTCTCTTTCATTTGTTCTTTCTTTCTTTCTCTTTTATTTTTTCATTGTTCTTTTTTCCACCAAAGGATTGCAGGTAATTCTCCTCATCCACATCCAAAAGGATGATGGTTTCGTCTATGAGAAGGAATAGGAACTAGTTGATTTCTTCCAAATAAGGAGTTTATGCCACCTGTGTCCTTTATAGGACTTTGAGCTGCATTTGAAGCTCTGGGAGTCTGTGGTTTGATTTTGTCTCTTGCTGTTTCTGCTGGTCCATCTCTGTCTCTCCCACCAGCACGGCGATGCGCATCACCTCTCCAGCTACCTGGAGGCCATGTTTTAGAGGGCTCCCGGTGCATGGAAACCTGTGGGTCCCGCCTTCTCTCGCGGTTGCTATACCTGAGCTTCTTGCAAGTTTCAGGCCAGAGTCTGAGATGACCCCTGCATCCCTCAAGCCTTTACCATTGAAATGCACAGCTTTTATTCTTAGTTGGAGGTAGTGGCTTCAGGACACAGACAGAAACAGGCTGACAGCTGTGGCTTAGACTTAGATGATAGGGGGTAAGTCTCCCCCTTCCCTGAGAGCACACAAGTTCACAGTTTAGGATTCCAACACTTCGCACTTGGCTTGGGGAGAATAATCTTTACTGGCTTGGAACCTTGTTTTTGTTCTTATCTCTTGTGTGTCCAATAAAAGGATCTATAATAAAGTTTTAAGGAGCCTAGGGGCACACATATAGACAGGCAGACATATACACAAGCACGTGCCCACAATTCAAATGTACACATGACACATGTAAATGTGTACAAAACAGTCAAAATGTGAATGAAATTGTTCGGGGAAACCATGTGAAGAACATGCAGGGGTCCTTGCTATTGTCTCTGATAACTTCCCACGGATCTACAATTATCTCAAAAAAAAAAAAGAAAGAAAGAAAGAAAGAAAGAAAGAAAGAAAGAAAGAAAGAAAAAAAGAAAGAAAGAAAGAAAGAAAAAAAAAAGGCAGAAAACCTAAGCTAGCTTTTAAGGCTTTGTTTCATATTGTCATTTCCCCCAGCACCCCTTGGACTCTGGTATTCTGTATATTCTTTATTAATCGGCTTCATTTGTTTAGATGTTAATTGGGTTTTGTTAATTTCGCCTCAGTACTAGAAGCCAAACCAACAAGAAGACCTCTTAATGATTACAAGGTATTAGGCCTAGAGAAGGGGGTTTGAGAAGACCCAGAGAGGAGAGGTGGGGCTGCAGGGGAGGGCAAGAAAAGACTGGAGAGGTGGAGGAGGAAGGAGAGACGGGGAGAGAGACAGAGACAGAGAGAGACAGAGAGACAGAGAGAAAGACGGAGACTGAGACAGAGACAGTGAGGAGGAGAGAAGGAGAGGGGAGTGGGAAAGAGAGGAGAGAGGAGGAGGGAAGAGGAGAAGAGAAAGAGAGAGAGACAGAGAGAGACAGAGACAGAGACAGTGAGGAGGAGGAGGGGAGGGGAGAGGAGAGGGAAAGAGAGGAGAGAGAGAATGAATGAATGAATGAATGAATGAATATAGGCCCTGAAGCATACAAAACAGGGCAGGTCTAGGATATTAGAAGGGGCAGGATTTGCAATCTAATTTTTTTCACTTTTTATATTGAAATCCTCATAGAAAGATGTAGTTAGTAAGGGCTTTTTAAATGCTTCTGTCATTGCTCCCACCTTCTGTAACTGTAGTTTCCTATAAAACCAGGAAATAGTCATTGCACTCTGTGTGTGTATGTGTTTCTGAACCATTTAGCCATAATTTCAGCAGAGAGCGGAGGTGCTCAGCCTGCATGCTTGCTCTAAATTATCCCACCCACCCCTGCTCCACGCCCCAAATCCCTGCAGATGGAGTCTGCATCCCTTTATATGATTTTGTCAGTCTGAGAGTGTTGTAGCAATGGAGTCACACAATGGGTGACCTTTGACACCCAGAACAATGCCCTCTGGGAATGGTGCAAGACGTTCCACCAATTACCAACTTGTGGCTTCCATTGCTGGCTACTCTAGGTAGTGGGTATACAGCTGCTGCGGACTGTGGGGCATTTTAGCTGTTTCCAGCCTTAGGTGATCACCAGCAAAGCTTCTCAGAACAGGTGTTCAGCAGACAGAAGTTTCCTTTCTCTAAGCTGAATTCTTCGACTTGCAATTCTAAGTCTCCTGGCAGGTGTGTGTGTAGTTTCTTAAGAAATCATGAAAACAAACGAAATGCCTGCACCACCCGCCACCGGCGCCAGCCACTCCAGAGCTTGTATGAGCTCACTGTCACCAACATTTGTTGTTCTCTTTACTTTTTATTGGAACTATTCCGACAAAGCAGTTTACCTCTGGGTGTAGTGGTGAAGCCTTGAGATTTTAGTTTGTGTTTCCCCCACGACTAGAGATGAGGAGCGTCTGGGTGTCTTCCTGACATCCTCAAGGCCTTTGCGATGAAATATCTGGCCGTGTCATTTGCCTGTTTTCTAATTATGATGTTATGGTACTAGAGGTATTTTAGACTCATATTTATTTAAAATTATGTTTTTTAAAAAAAATAAACATATTTAAAGTTCTATTTGCTTTTAGAGTTCTTTATACACATACACACACACACACACAAGTATATCATAAATGTTTGTAGCTCATATACATTTATGTATGTTGTCAGGTATGTGTGTGTTTTCTTGGCCTGCAGCTTGTCATTCTGTTAGAGGGGTGTTCTGCACCCTGCTATTTTTGGTAATATTCAATTCATCATTTTTCTCCCTAGTCACTGTGTTTCTGTTATTGCAGGACTGCCTTCTGATTTGCTTTAAAAGTTTCTTAGGTTATTTGTTTGTTTGCTTCATATTTAACTCTCTCTGTGTATGTAGTGAGGAGGCGGGAAGAGAAGGCGATTTTTGTCGAAATTCTTTGTTGCTACATTTCTTCCCCTTGGTTATAGATACCCATTTGCTCTAGCTTTGTTTGTTGATTTATTTAAAAAGCAAACAACAACAACAACAACAACAACAACAATAAAATGATACCAGGCCAAGTTTTATGGTATAGGTCAACATTAAACATTAAAACCTAAGGCAGGAGGACTGACAGAGTTTGAGGCCACCTCTGGGTGACATAGTGAGTTCCATGCCTGCCCAGGGTACATAGATCCTGTCTCTAAAATATTTTAAAAAGCAAGAAACATTTTTTAAATTAAATTTTATTATTAAAAAACCCCTTAGAAGCATCACATATCAAAATTAACCAGACCCAAAGCCTGTAAATCTCAATGAACTTCACACAGAACAGACAAACTGGAGCTGTGAGGCCTCACATAGGATTTTATGCTTTTGCTCCAGAATGTATTTTTATGCCCCCGTCTGCCACCGAAAGTGAAAAATCTATGACAGAGTTGGAACTAGACAAACACCCATCCTCTTTTGTAACTGCCACCTCCTAATCCTTCCTTGTTCTCTTTCCTACTTGTTATAAACAAGTAGGTTTATTTATACGTACTTATAGTATTGACTAGTTCCCACCTGTAAGGGAGAACGTGTGTTTTCTTTCTTTGTGAGACATTTGTTCAAAGCCCCATCTTTCCTCTATTGAGCTGTCTGCCTTCATGTCAATAGCGAGGTGGCCACACCCACAGGGGCTACTTTGGGGCTGTTTGTTTTCTTCTACCTATCTATTCCTCTCTAATCCCAATCCTGGAGAATGAGAAGGAAGGGCCCCAGGATCCAGGCAGATCCCACTCACTCCAAGGGCCCCAGCTTCCTCTAAGAGCAGATGGACCCAGGAAGTGGATGTCACCGTGACGGGGTTTTGCTCTGTGTGTGAGCATGTGTGGAAGTTTCCAAACTCTTGTCTGTGCTGGGCCATCCTCAGGCTGCTGCCTGGCTCTGACCACCCTTTCCTTGCTTATGTATGTTCTCAGATTGAAGTGGGATTTTCTGAAACAGATTTTTGTATTGTGGGGTAAAATCGGTAAGTAAACAGAATTATCATAGCAATTTAAATAGTAATAAAATATGTTTTTCTATTTCTATTCAAAGAGGGGGGAAGGTAACTAGGGAAGTGGAAAAAAAGAGTGAAATCTGTGGGTGGTAGGTGTGTTAGGGTTTTTTTTTCCCTTCTTCAATAATAGGTACAGAATTTTAGTGAGGGACTTCAAGGCAAACGGGGGAAAATAGCATATACTGTTATGGGGTTATTTTTATCTTTCATTTTTATGACAACTTATTTGTACTTAAGAGAATCTTTCCAAAGAGTTAGAAGCATCATTAAATAAAGACTGTGAAATGTGCAATATGGCTTATTTATTTAAATGTTAATTGGTCCAACGAACACTTCTAATTAGCTCTATATTTGCTTAGCAAAAAGTTTTACAAATTCCAATTGTGAAAAGCAGCTATTTTGAGCCGGTAAGCATGTTGCAGCCTTAGCTATGATTTTTCTATAGTTCTCAGCCCTTGAAGGCACAATTTAATTTTTCATGTATGCATACTAGGAATGGTAAACACTTGCGAGTGTAAGGAACCTTCTTTAATTAGCTGCACAACAATTAAAGGATTCACAAACTAAATTGAACCCTGTCTCCATGCTTACTAGCTGAATTCTACCACCTGTCACAACAGTACTTTGTTCAATCTGTTATGCAAAATCATTATAGCAATATAACGGAGGGGGAAAAAGAGAGAAAACAGCAATTATTTCTTACTTTTCTCTTGAATGGGTTATTTTGGGTGATACTGATGTCAGGTTCATTGAAGCTAACCTTTTGAAATCCACACCAGCCTAACGCTTCTAAGGCAAGTCCTAGGATGGCTCAGGAGTATTCCATGTTCCCTTTTCAGGATGAAGCCATGTGCATCCCTCAAGTGCGTGGGGGTCTCCGATCATTTGAAACAACCTGTTCTAACTCTTGCAGCCATCTCCCATTTCCCCCTTCTCACAAGGAACCCCACTCAGCTCCCCTGGCTCCCCTGTTGTAAAAGCTTGCAGATTACACCTGCGGGAATTTAAAGACACAGTTCTCAAACTGTCTTCTCTGAAAGCATAGCCAGCTCATATCATTTCCTCAAACCAACCGCTTACCGTACCGAAGCATGTTCCTTCTTTTCTCTGCTTTAATTTAACTCTATTAAAAAAAAAAAAAACAAAAGCAAAACAAAAACAAAAAACTAAACCATTCTTTTATAGACTGGGGTAGGGGCACTTGCTCCTTCCTTCTGATACCAGAACTGAACTGTGATTGTAGCCCCCTTCCTCCTGCCTGCCACAGCTGACTTCTCCTTGCTGCCAGGGAGTAAATGTTTGCATTTTGGTGTTGCCTACCCTGGCCTCTGGCATTCACAGGCACTGCTGGGCTCTCTTGAGCAGAGAAGGCAAGAAGGATGGCTGTGACCCTGAGGCTGGGGTACCTCTGCTCCTCTGCTGATGGGCTGTCCTTTGAAGCTCTGGCATCAGTAGAATGTTGTGAGTGGCTGCCCCTGAAACACGTGTGATCTGGGGCCTCTCAGATGACGCAGTGTGATTACAGACAAACAGCCAGGCTTATTCAGTGGGCCCAGATTTTCTGGCATTGCAAATTTTTTTTTTTTTTTTTTTTTTTTTTTTTTTTTTTTAAAGAAGCTGCCTCTTTACATCATTTCAGGAAAATGTGCAAAGAAGACAAGGCAGCCCTTTGAAAATATAAACTCTTTTCCCAAAAATGCTGGGAGATGGAAAGTGAGAGCCATTGGTCAAAGGTCAATAAAGAATGTGAGTCTCTTTTTCCCAGTTGAGTCGTAGAAAGCAATTTCTCATGGTATTGGCATTTGGGTCTTGGGGACTGGGAAGACGGAGGCTACTACACAGGGCAGGTCCCTATTCTTTCTCTCAAGGGTCTCACCTGACTTGGCCCACGCCTGGGAGGTCAAACAGGCACAGGAAAATCCCCTAAGGTGCTCACCGCAGACAGAGCAGAGCCCATTGCAGCCTGTGTTGCTGCTGCTGAGTTCTGCCTCCTGGGACAAGAGAACCCTGGGTCTGGGTTCCTGGACATGCAGTCCCCCTCGCTCCCCATGGAATCTGGATGGCAGTCTCCTGGAGCCTTAGGGAGGGGTGCTGTAGTAGACTCCCTGTGAACATCTGCCGATGACAGTGAGTGGAACCGTCACTTGGCTGAGAGACTCGTGGGATTTCAAAGGTGAATTCAGGCAACAGCTCTTCCTGACTCTTTGGTTTTCTTGTGTTCTTTTCTATTCTGTGCTTTTCTCCCCTTTCCTTTCCTGTTCTTTTTTTCTCTGCTCTGTTCTCTCCTCTCCTCTCCTTATCTTTTCTTTCCTGTTCTTTTCTTTTCTGATGATTCATTTAAAACCTCCTGGCCACTATGTACTGTTTTTCTTCCGTCCTCCGTGCTGCTCACTCTGCCAAGGAAGAAGACAGCTTTAAGCTCAGCATTGCTACCCCTCTCTCCCTCTCTCTCTCTCCCTTTCCCCTCCTCTCCTCCCTCCCTCCTGGCTTTTTTCTTAAGATTTATTTATTTTATGGACATGAGTGTGTGCTTGCATGTATGCCTGAGCAGTGCATGTGTACCTGGTTCCCTCAGGGGATGATGCCCTGGAGCTGGAGTTCCAGATGGTTGTAATTTGTTATACCGTGCTGAAGATTGAACCCCGATCCTTGTACGTGTTGCCAGTGATCTTAACTGTTGATATCTCTCTGTCTCTGTCTCTCTCTCTGTGTCTCTGTATCTCTCTTTCTGTATCTCTGTTTCTCCATGTCTCTGTCTGTCTCTGTCTCTGTCAGTCTGCTCTGTCTTGCTGCATCTCTGTTGTCTGTATAGTCTGTCTCTGTCTCCCACACCTCCAGGGACTGAACTCTGTACCAAGCCTATAAAAGGCAGCTGGGATTCGCGTTGGGGAAGGGAGCTAACAGTGGGATCAATAGTTTTCCTCTGGCACAATGTTGGGTGTCACTCAAGGTGTAACAGTCTTTCGCTTGGAGTCAGGGTGTGAGAGGCGGCCATGAGCCTTCCCGGTGAGTTCTGTACCACACACATGCACAGACATGCACCTGCGCAGAGGAAGTCCAGCCACCCTTCAGGTTGGGCTTGTGGTGACTTGATTCACACAGGATTGTCGCATGGAGTGCGCAGAGAGGGCAGACACTTGGTTGTTTCTCGTAGAACAAACCATTACTACCTCGACTTTTTCATGACTCACACCGGTGTTCAATGCTCTCTGGCCTCATTTTTTGATGAGTGGGTGATGTACCCCCATCATCCCTTTGTCCTCTTGCCCATTCACTCCCTCGCCCACCCTTAACCTTTTAGCTCTTTCCTATGAGAAGCCCACCTGGATTTCTCTCCAGGCGGTGACTATTACTCCACATAATCAACGGTCATCATTCTCTAGTCCCATCCAAATCTTCTGCTGTCTGATGCTCTTCAGCCTTCTCTCTCTTCTGCCAATTTCAGCAATTGCAGAAGGACAGGAAGGCAGCCTCATGTCTGAGATGCAAACTGCAGTTTGGGGCTCTGCTTTGGTATCTGCTGTGAATTAGTTGCTCGTTTGCCCCCTACTCATTCTTCCATCTTCCTCTTTGCTCATCCATATCAGGGTATCTCGTGTACTAGTTGCTAAATAAATTTTTGGATGATTAGGTGGCTAAGAACAAATGCTAAAGAAGCAAGAGGTATTAAACCTGAGTTCATTTCCTGCGATCAGTTTGCAACAGGTCTGCCTGCGAGACTCCTATCACCCCTGCTGGTATAACTTCCATACCTCACTCTGCTAAAGGGCATCTCAAGACTTCCTAATCGCACAGCGCTCTCGTTTCTGATGGAGTTATCCTTGGGAGGCATCCTGCCTAATTTTCTCCTTCCGAATCTCTGATTCTCCCCGCCCCCTGCTCCCCTTTGCCTCGGCAGCAGAGAAGGAAGAAAAGCAATCTAAGCGTACTTTTTATAAATGATACTTTGATGAACGTCATTTCAGTCAAATCTTTGTACACATTCTTAATTATTTCCTTAGGTTTAATTGCTAGAAATGGAATTGCCAGGTTAAAGAGAGGCACATTTAAAGATCTGAATGCCTGCTGCCAAATTGCTCTTTGGGCACATTATGTCAAATGATTTCCCTTTCGCCACCACCCCCACACAAATTATGACAGCGCCCCCTTCTTACAGTCTACTAGTACCGAAATATAACCTCACACAGTAATGTAATTTGGCATACAAATGTCTCAATGCATTTATTACCTAAGCTTAAATATGTATATCATATATGCATCTATATAAGTGTGTATCTGTATGTAACAATGGTCTGGGTACCTCCCAGTCACCTAGCTACCCATCTGTTTCCTCCTTATCTACGTCTGTGTCTTCTCTACTGTCTACCTAGATAGCATGTCTGTCTATCTATCTGTCTATCTATCTATCTATCTATCTATCTATCTATCTATCTATCTATCTATCTATAATCTGTCTGCCTATCTATCTATCTATCTATCTATCTATCTATCTATCTATCACCTATCAATTCACCATCTATCATCTATAATCTACCTACCAATCAATCATCTATTATCCATTTATGTATTTATCATCTATTATTCATCAATATATCATCTCTCATTTCTCTCCTCTATTATCTACCTACCTACTATTTGTCATCTCTTTATCTGTATATTATCTATTTATGTACATATATCAACTATGTATGTATGTATCCTATCTATCTATCTACCTATCTATTGTCTATCATCCTGTCTCTCTCATCTATTTATCTACCATCTATCTAGTATACATAAATATCTTTAATGAAATATGTGCTTATTCTGGTGAATGGTGAATGGCCATTATCTGATTCCCTTTTGGACTTGTTTTTTAAAGTTCTCTCCATGTTTCTAAGATATGAATCCTTTATTTTATACTCATAATGTAATTGTTTCTTCCAAATTTTCCTTGACTTTTCATTTCCCGTGCCATTTTTGAGCAAGCTGAGGAGAGTTCAACAATCAAGCCTGCAAACGATTCCCTTTCCGTCTTTAAGGCTGTGTTTGAAGACTTCCTGTTTCCACGTTTAATTTTTATGTATTTGTTATTTAAAAATAGAGGCATTTAATTCAGTGAGTATTGATTTTGGTGTAAATTAGAGTAAATATGCAATCATCACACGTATGTACTATGTTTGTTATCATGCGTGTTTTAAAAATTAGGCTTTTTAATTGATGTATCAAATGTGGGCAGTTCCACATTGCTTTCTGTTTTTCTAAATTTACAAATAAAACAAGTTTAAAAAAATCATATCACAAGCCAGGCATAGTAAGGCATGCCTTTAATCCCAGCCCTGGGGACCCTACAGCAGGTGGGTCTCTCTGAGCTTACATAGTGAGTCCCAGGCCAGTCAGGGCTACAGAGTGAAACCCTGGATTTAAATATTTATTTCTTGAACACAAGCAGCAGAATATAGAATGAAAGGCACAGTTCTTCTTTATACTTACCTTGTGATCCCAGGTCCGCTCCATTCTCCAGAAGAGACAGCTAGGGCCGGACTGTGCATGTTTAAATACACTGATGTGTAAAGTGTATTTGGTTTTTTATGTTTGGCTTTTGAGGTCCTATCTGCACTGACCTGCCATAGCATTTGTCTACTTTAGAAGATGGAGATGTGGGGCTATGGTGACAGTTCCACTAGTAAAGTGCTTGCTTTGCAAGCAAGAAGATCGGAGTTCAAAGCCCAGGACCTGTGTAAAGCTGTCAGGAATCGTGGCATGTGCTTGTAATCCTAGGACTCGGGAAGTGGAGGCAGGAGGATTCCCAGGAGCTCACTGCTCAGCCAATCTAATGTAATTGGTGAACTTCAGGCCAATGAGCTATCCTGTCTGAAAGGTGGTGAAGGGCATTTCTGAGGAGGACGCTCGAGGTATATTTCTGGCTTTCAAGAATATGCACACACATGCAGCATCTCATACATGAATGCAAGTGCACGCGTGCGCGCGGACACACACACACACACACACACACACACACACACGCACGTGCATTAACAAAAAATAGAGAACTGGCTAGGGAGCTAGCTCAGGTGGTAAAGAGCTTGCCTTATGAATGAAAGAAAACATTTATCTAGTTCTCAGAACTAGATAAAAAATGTCGGATGTGTTGGTGTATACTTGTAATCCCAGCACTGGGAAGGCAGAGACAAGAAGACCCCTGAGGTTCACTGACCAGCCAACCTTCTGAGCCAGGAAGAGACCTTGTCTTAAAAAAAAAAAGTCAACAGTACCTGAGGAATGGCATTCAGGTTGCCCTGTGATCATCGCGTTGACATGACCTTGGGCACATGCATACCTCCCGTCCTAGGCGTGCACATGACCACACACGCAGCATGCGCCTATACATACACACAAAGACATGCATGTGTGCACACACACACACAGATCATGTAGAGTTCTGCTTGGTTTTCTTAAACTGGGTAGACTTTCACAATAGGAGTATGATATAATCACTTAGGCATTTCTCAGCCGAGCCATGACTGGTGATTGACTCCTTCCCCAGTTCTCTGTTTCCGGCTAGGAAAAGCTTCCTATCTGGTCCCGAGAAGATGCTGCATTAATGATTCCTACAAATGGCAGTGATAGGGTGAAGGACACGGGCATTTAAAGTTTTTGGATATTACAGAATAGCCTTAAGGGGCGGGGGTGGGGGGCAGTGGGCTGACATTTCTGCAGATGGTGTGTGGGAGTGGTTAGCCTCCCGTACTTCTGCCAAGAGCGTGTAAAGAATGCTCTTCAGTCTTTGGCAATGTGATGCACCAACCCTTTTTATTTTCTTTGAATTCCCCTTGGCATTTTCATGACAATATACTTCCATTTATAATCCTTTGTATGGCTTCCTTCAAAAATGTCTTCTTTTGTGTGCATTTTAACTAGATTGCTTGTTCTTGGCCTTAATGATATAAAGAAGCTCTTTATATATTAATATCTACTTTGTGCATGTATGTGGCAAAAACTTTCAAAATATTTTTACTCTGTGAGTCTTTTGATTAGTGGCATTTTAGCTTTTTTTAAAAAGCAAATATAAAAAAAAATTCCGTTGCATCGATGACTTCTTAGTTTTACTTTAGTCTTTATTTTCATTTTACTTCTGAGGTTTATGGTTTTAATTTTGTTTATGTGTCCACGTGTGGGTATGCACATGTGAGTGCAGGTACCTGCAGAAGCTCGAAGAGAGTATCAGATCCCCTAGAGCTGGGGTTACAAGTGCGCTGCCCTCGGTGCATGCTGGGAACCTCATCAGTGAGCTTCAGGGGTCCTCTTGTCTCTGCCTCCCCAGCGCTGAGATTACAAGTGTGTACCAACACATCCAACATTTTTTTATCGGAGTTCTGGGAATTGAACTTATATGTTTCATTTGTAAGGCAAGCTCCTTACCACCTGAGCTAGCTCCCTAGCTGATTGGTCCTCTGGAAGAGGACGATGAGCAGTCAACGCTGAGCTTTCTCTCTAGCCCCAACTTCTTAACTGTAATACTGGTTTCGTGTGAAGCAATCTCATATGAAATGCTCAGCGTGGACCCGTCTCTCTCAGTGGGTCACCCCTGGTCTCTGTATTCACAATGCAGCTGAGCCCTTAGCATATTCTAACCCCCGGCTCCCTGCAGTCCTCCATGCTGAGCCCACTCACTTGCTTCTGCTCTCTGTGTCTGCCTCCTTGGTTTGATCAAGATGATCTCTCTATATTCTCACGCAGTTGTGCGCAAGCTAGCTCCTTATTCTGTTGTCTTTTTTTTTTTTTTTTTTTAAAGACCTTGCCTCCATTTTATTGATTTTAAGATTTATTCTTTTTTTTTTTTTTTGGTTTTTCGAGACAGGGTTTCTCTGTGTAGCCTTGGCTGTCCTGGAACTCACTCTGTAGACCAGGCTGGCCTCGAACTCAGAAATCCGCCTGTCTCTGCCTCCCAAGTGCTGGGATTAAAGGCGTTCGCCACCACTGCCTGGCAGATTTATTCATTTTATTTTATGTTTATGAGGCTTTTGACCACATGTATGTATGTGCACCAAACATATGTTTGTGCCCCAAAGTCAAAAGAGGGCATTGGGTCCCCCGGAACTGAAGTTGCTGGCAGTTGTGAGCCACCATGTGGACGGTGGGAATAGAACCCAGGTGCTCTGCAAGAGCAGCCAGTGCTCTTAAAGCTGAGCCATCTCTCCAGTCATTTACTCTATTTTCTTAAAATGCACAGGCCATTGCTACAATTTTTAAAACATGAATGCTAAATCCCATTTACTAAGGCTGGTTCATGATTGTAGTGGCAGCTAGCTACCAATAGCCAGGATAGTAAGAACCCACCTGTTAACAGGATAATTTTTCTGTTCATGAACATGGTACATTGTCTTCATCCACCCGGGTCTCAACGTCATTCCATCAACCACATTTTACATTTGCGCCTCATAGAGTTTAACCCTTCATATTGTGTTTACATTGGGGTACTTAACAGTTCCTTATCTGACTTACAGTTGGGTTTAGATGTATAAGAAAATGATCCCATGAAATAATCAGATTCTACCTTTGGCATTGATTACAGGTAAAAAGAGTTTGTTCCTTGTCAATAATCGTGTTTTCTTCTTTTTTTTCAAATCACATTTTGTATTGGGTGGAACTTCTAGAGTACTGGGTACTGTTGGTCACCTGGAGAAGCTTTTTACCTCTTTGATAAGCCAGGAAGGAACTCTGAGCTTTCTCATGTGATTTCGGCTACTGCTGATTGCTGTTGATTGACAACTCTTGAGTTCCTGGGGCAAACCCCATTTCTTTGATGGATATGGTTCATTCCATATTAAGTGACTTGATGGATTTACTTAGCTGTTTACTGCTGAGAGTACCTCATAGATTCTATAGGAAGTCTCTGTACTTGTAACAGTAGCTCCCTTCCCCCTTTCCTTCTTGCTTTCTTGAGGGTCTGCCTCTTCACGTAGCCAAGGCTGGCCTTGAGCTTGCAGTCCTACCTCAGCTTCCCAAATCCTGGGACTGGGCCTGGCAGTGGTGGCACATGCCTTTAATCCCAGCTCTTGGGAGGCAGAGACAGGTGGATTTCTGAGTTCGAGGCCAGCCTGGTCTACAGAGTGAGTTCCAGGACAGCCAGGGCTACACAGAGAAACCCTGTCTCGAAAAAACAAACAAACAAAAAAACAAAAAACAAACAAACCAAAACAAATCCTGGGATTGTAGGTGTTGTGCACAGAGGTAGTAAGACTCCTGTCCTCCCTTCTCTCCACCCCTCCTTCCTTCCCTTCCTCCACCCCCACCCCCATTCTAGGTAGAAGCACTGTCAGAGTCTCTGAGGACAGACGATGGACGAGCTGGAAGTTTCTAATGTTCCCTGTGGCCTCGGTAGTTTATAAACCTCCTGGGCTGTGAGACTGTAACCCACCCTGTCATTTCTTCTCAGACTCTTGTTTTATTTAGTATTTTACTTCTCACTGAATCATACATTTCCCCCCTGGGGGCAATCATTCTTTAAGTACAGATACTCCATTTTAGCAGCAGAAGGTTGTTCCGTGATACTTTCAAAGTCTCTTGTGTTCCCCTTTACCCCGTGTGCTCTGCCTTGATCTTGTCATTTGTACTTTCACTCTATTCCTTTCCATATTGACAAACTTGGGTTTTTTTTCTTTTTGCCTTTTCAAAACAGCTTTTCATGTGCCTTGCCGATCCTTTTTCTTTTCCTTTCCCTCTGCCCACCTCTCTCCTCTCTCCCTTCCTTTCCTATTCCTTCTTTTCTTCCTTTTTTGACAGGCTCTCCCTATCCTGTTCCTGGGCTAGCCTTGACCTCATGATCCTCCTGCCTCAGCTTCCTGACTGCTGGAGTTAGATGTATGTGTTGTCAGTCCCAGGTTCCGGTTGAAGTCTGCTTTCTCTCTTTTACTCTTTTTCTTTCTTAAGGGAAGGTGGGCATTTTATTCAATTAGCTTCGTCAGTTATCACCATCATTGTCAATCCATCTCTTCGGTTTTCCTCCGGTCTGGGACTACTCTACCATCCCTTATGCCTCTTTGCTCCTTCCCTGTCCCTTCTGCTCACTACAGGCGGGCTATAAAGTGTCACTGATGATGCCGGTCATCACATCGTAGAAGTTCTATGTTGTTGCTTCGCTTTTACTTCTAATTTGAATGAGTGGTAGATACAACCTCAGTGCTTGGAAATATAATAAGGCTTTTTTTTTTGTCTGCATGAATGGCATGCAAAAACGGCATGGGATATTGTTGAAGGGTTCGTTGAACTGCTTGTAAAGAACTCCTATTTCCTGTTGGAATCTGATACAGTACTATTATTCACAAAATCTAAAGTCTGCTTTTCTTATAAATATCTGAGGATCTTGTGGTATTTCCTATATCTTTGTGGAGTTTGCCTTATATGATTCCAGCTTTTACATGATATGTTTTCAAGGGTTGTTATTAGCTACATAAAAGTTTGTAGCTGTGATTGCTCCATGTACTTTAAAACATGTAAGTTGTATTCCTTTGATGCAAAATTTCTTTTAGCCTATGCAATGTTTTGGTTTTGAATTATATTTTATACAACATTATTTAAATACCTAAATTTACTTTATTGACATTGCTTTGTTTTCAGCCTTTTTATTTATGCTAGTTTTCATGAAAAAATAATTAGGGAATCTGGACATGCTTTTTACTTTTTATTTTTATTTTAAATCTATCTCTCTCTGTATTGATCTCTCTCTCTCTCTCTCTCTCTCTCTCTCTCTCTCTCTCTCTCTCTCCCTCTCCCTCTCCCTTCCTCTCTCTCTCCCTCCCTCCCTCCCTCTCTCTCTCTCTGTCTCTCTGCATCTTTATCCTCGCCTCCTCTCTTATGTCTATTCATGCAGAGGCCAGTTGTCAGCCTCAGGTGTTTTTCAAGATGGTCACCCACCTTGTTTTCTTTGAGATAGGGTGTCTTGCTGGATCTGTGGTTCACCTATTTGCCAGACTGCCTTGTCAATAAGGCCTAGGGTATCCTCCTGACTCTACTTCCCTAGCACTGTGATTACAGGCGGGCACTGCACACCAGGCTTTCTATGTGGACTCTGGGGCTCAGTGGCAGGTCCTCATTCACGCATGGCAAGCACCTCACAGGTTATCTCTTCAACACCTTTTCTCTCTTCTCTCAAAGGGCACACTAATCTTTTGTTATAAAGATCGCAGCTAGAATTAATTAAATTGTCCTCTGAATTCTTTTTGCTTTTATGGAGTTCCACTTGATTCTTTTTGTGTGTTTGGTAGGGGGTGGTGAGGTGTGGCTGTCACTTGTATTTATGAAGACAAGGTTAATGTCTTAGAATGGGCAGGTGGCAGATGCTTTCTCTGTGACTCTATAAATGTGCCACCTTGTTAGTCTTCCCCGAGGCCACGAGGTCTACTGTAGGGTTGCTGGTTACTTAGTTTCATGTTTATGTTGCTTACTATGAGGCAGTCTGTCAAGCCACAGACAAGCTGGGCTTCTCCTGCCTTCTTCCCCACTCTATCTGCAGCTTCTTCGGGAACCTTTTCCCTCGGCTTCGTGGGCATTCAGGGTGCCCCTCTGATTTGAGGGCTCCTTGCATCAGGGATGGTCTTGAACACAAGGGTGGGGCCTCCCCACTTCTCAGCCCAGTTTTCACGCTTCAGCTTTTTTCAGGCCTTGGAGTTTGTGTCTTTCATGTGCAGTACTTGGAAGCATCTCTTATACCACAAAGCATCTTATGTGGAAGGACCATTCAATTCTTTCAAGTTCTTTACCCTGGGTGTTTTGGAAACTGCATTCTCTCTCTCTCTCTCTCTCTCTCTCTCTCTCTCTCTCTCTCTCTCTCATTTCTATAAAACCCACTCTCAACCATTTCTGTCCTCCATGAATATCTCAAAATTTCTGGTGTCAGTGGTGACTCCATTTCTTGTTTGTTAATGCCATTAGGTAATTCTCCTGCATGGAAGAAAAAGCATCTTTTGTGATATTTCCTGAGACTGGGGGCAGGCAGATGCTTAGTAAGATCAGTGAAAGATCCTTCTCAAGAGAACCAGGAGACTTGCGGATGGGAAAACACTGAGGAGATTTCCAACAAAATAAAAAACATCAACATAATCTTAAATACTAGCCTTATGATTCTACCCATGCAATCATCAAGGAAAAAAATTAAAGAAAAAAATGGTGAGGGTGGGTGGGAGGCTTCTAATGGTCAAACATACCATTAGAAAGATAATTTACCTTATTCATGATATCTTTAATTTTTGTTTTTTGATGATCTTATGTTCGTGTTACCAAACATTTCTCCTAAGGATCAGCTCCCTTTTGCTGGAGAATTTTTTTTTTTTTTTTTTTTTTGTGACTGTTCACAGAAGGGTCGTGTGGATTTTGTTCACTGGCGTTATTGAAACCTATTTCTGAGCATCATTTATGTCATCATTTATGGTGTTCATGAAGCAGCCCTGGGGACGGGGGGGGGGGTGTCCCCTCCTAAAGTGAAGGCCACATCCCCGGTCTGCTCAGGTGTGTTTTCTTCTCTTCTCCAGGGAAGGCCGTGGATTCCAGTGGGTGCACTTTGGTGTGTTACCACTGGGCTCTGGAGTGAATGTAAAGGGCAGGAAACTGACTTCATGGCCCTCATTTTATTGGGCCTAAGTGGTGGGCAGTGACTGAACCATGGCTGAGCTTTAGAGGAGGCTACAGTTTTCCAGGGCCTGCTTCCGAAAAGCCCAGAATCGCAGGAGATGAAACACTTGAAACTTTTCTCTGGTTCCTCAATGAACCTCCAGATTCATTTTGCTGACATTTCAGGGAACACCTGTATATACCTGAATTTCAGACACCAGGATTAGGAAGATGCAAAGATGAGAAATTTAGAGGGTGATGAAGGTTGGAAATGGTCCTGACAATGGGCCAACCTGGAAGTTTGGTCTTCATAAAACTGGCAATACAGGATCCCCATTTTAACTGAAATTATGCAATTAAAATAATATCAGCAGTACAATGGCTATTGTTCTGTCCTAGTATTAATGGTTATCAATCTTATTTGAGTCCAAATTAAGTATATGGTCAGCTTAAGCCCTCACATTTTTTTAAAAATGAAAAATATCAAAAATAGCTTCTGCTGAATGAGAGTACATTTTCTTGCATTCTAGTTTTGCCTCCAAAATAAGTTTTATTTATTTTATTATTTTATTTTTTATCTTTAGAATCAGAGACATAATGTACACCCATGGAAATAATTTGTGAAATACACCATAGCATTTAGAGTAAGTCTGATCCCACCACTCCGAAATATCATTTTGCTGATATTTAGAATATTTTCTTTCATTGTTGTGTGTGTGTGTGTGTGTGTGTGTGTGTGTGTGTGTGTGTGTGTTCTTCACACATGGATCAAGCTATAATCAAAGCCTATGTTTCATTTGAAATAGCACCACTTTCCCATCCACCAAAGCATTTGCTGAAAAGTCTGATTTTTAACCTCAATATTCCGCAGCAGCATTAATATAGCCACTATTCCATTTTTGGAGCATTTTGGGCATCTATATATTTTTTTCCTTTCTGCTATTAATGGCGTTTCCTGTCAGTTTTGTCTTCCTCTGATAGCATCGTAGGTTTGTTCTAGGAGTGGAAAACTGAGTCATGAGTTATAAATATATTTGATGCTTTCAATATATATCTCCAAAGGCTGCTCAGAAAAAAAATGGTGCCAATTTTCATTCCCCCCAGTATTCTATGAGACTGTCAGCCAGACACGGTGGCGCACGCCTGTAGTTCCAGCCCTTGGGAAGTTGAGGCATGTGTGTGTGTGGTGGGGATCACTAGTTTAGAGCTATCGGGGCTACAGAGCTAATTCTAGAATAGTCTGAACGGCACAGTGAGACCCTGTCACTCCATTCCTCCCACCAAAGACTGTCGCTTAGGAGATGCAAGCAGGATGCATCGTTACAAGCAGATGCACACGTGGGTACACACACACACACACACACAGAGAGAGAGAGAGAGAGAGAGAGAGAGAGAGAGAGAGAGAGAGAGAGAGAGAGAGAGGTTAATATGGTTTCAAATCAGATTCCGTGTAAGGCAGGTAACATAAAAGAAACTTGGCCATGAACAGGCTGAGTACAGAGTACGTAACTTCGAAGGACGTGAGGAAACCAAGAGGATGGGAGGGCTGGCCCGGGTCCGAGAACAAGCAGTGATCTAGGATGGAGCATGTTTTCCTGATGTGCTCACATCTGGGGAGGCTTCTGCACGAGTTTCCTTTCTCTGCAGTTCACTCCATCCAGGCAGTTCTCCCAACATGCCCCCGGCTCCACGGTGTCCTTGCCAGGCATGGAGAAGTCATCAGCAGCCTGGGGTGCTCAGTGAAGGAGATAGAGAGCAGAGTAGAAAGGGGACAGAGTTCTCATGGGCATGGCTTCTAGAGACCGAGGGAGGGGCCGGCCTGGGATAGCCTCTCTCCAGGAGGAGCCACAAGCCTGATGCTCCCTAGCAGGAGCTGAAGGCATGATGTGTATCTGGGCATCCAGGGTGCTTGGCATCTGTGGGATCCGCTTGCGTCTGACACTCCCAGGGATGTCACTGGGAACTGCTGTGCGTGGCTGAGAACAGAATCTGACTTAATGCATTTAACAACTTAATGTTTGTGCTCACGGGCCCTGTGCACATTTAAGAATTAATTAAATCTTTTAAGGAAGCCATTTATGTTTGAGACCAAAGAAGACACTCAAGGGCCAGAACTCTGCCGAAAAAGAACCAATCAGAGATCTTTTGCCTGTCAAAGCCTACAAGACCAACTTTTTCCCACCCTGATCCACAGCACAGCACAGCACACAGACAGTTTTAACCCATTCTTTCTAAGAAAGCTCCAGGGGAGGCATATTAAACTCGAGTTATTTTCAATTTCGTCTAAGGTGTCTCTATCCAATGCAGTTGCTTCAAAGTCTCCAACGTGGGACTCAAAATCTCCTAGCATCATCAAAGTCTTAGAAAAATATATTACTAGGCACTGAAGCCGCTGCTTGCGTGTTAATTACAACAAGCCCGGCTGGCGCACCGATAATCTCCAGCGTCAGAAGCATCGCTCAGGCAATATCGGGGAAAAACGAAATCTTTTTTTCAAAAAGAGAAAAAAAAACCTAAACTCTCCATTTTTTAGTCTTTGAGGGGGAAAAATGCTGTTCATTGTGAGCTAAATCCCATCTATTTAGTTGTTTTTATAAAGATTTCACTGATACTTGAAGTGTTCTTCTCTTGAAAGAGCACATCACAGGAGCGTCGTGGGATGCCTGCTCAGAACTGCTGGGCTGTTGTCAGGGTGTTTCTGTTAGGGAAGAAAAGGGGTGAATCGCCCACCCAGTTCAGACTTTGGAGGGAAGATAGATCAGAAATACTGAGAGCTCAGGAGCCAGGGAAGGGAAGAGTTCTGTGTATTTTCCAATTAATTTCTCCCTTCAGTGTGGAGGAAAGGTTAATCAATTCCCATATATTTGAAGCTTCTTAAAGGGCCCCTAACCTACAGTGGCCAAGGAGGATTCCTGCAATGGTTACTTTTCTTAGTCCTGTGTGAAAACACTCAACAGGACCAACTTAAGGGAAGAAGGATTCATTTGGCTCCTGGTTTCAGATGTTTCTGTCCATGGTCACATGGTCCCACGCACTCAGCAGAGCATCATGGCAGCAGGAGTGTGGCGGGGGCTCTCTTCGCTTCTTTGTGGACGGGAAGCAGAGAGAAGGGAATGTCCATGTTTAGCTGGCTTTCTTTTATTGCTCTTTACAGTCTATCCAGGCCACCCATGTATGGGATGATACCCCTCCGTTCGTTCAGGGTGTGCTTTTGTTTGTTCATTTGATCCCCTGTCTTCACAAACATGCTCAGAGGGATGCCCCAGCAATCTTCTAGGTGATTCTCAATCCTGTGAACTGGGGAGTGAAGATTAACCATATAGTTCTTTTGGGGCAAAAGACTTGGCCATGGAGAAACCAGTCTCGGGTTGTGTTCAAGGCAGCTTTGGGAGACAGAGGGACTTCCACACACAATAGCCTAAGTTGCAGGGTCACAGGTCTATTCCCATTGCACTCCCTGAGATCTCTGTGCAGGACGCTTGTCCTAGCTCCTAGAGTTCTTGAACCACCCCTTTGTCTTCCTGGCCTCTGTGTAAGAGCAGCACAGGCCTTGGGCCAGCACTGGCTGCAGGCAGCAGAATTCTGCCAGAATTTAATAACATTGTTCTCATTTTATTTATTTTTATAATTACCTCTAATTTAGAGCAAGTGATACAAATTTCCATTTAGGGTAATGATATAGTTTCCCTTTAAATGCATTAAAGTAAAAAATAGTGAATTAATTAAAAAAATATTAGCAGGGGTACAAAACGCTGCAAAAATGTGCTCTTGGTTTATTGCAGTTCCACTCTACGGCAGAAAGTGCTGGAAAGATGGTCTGTGAAGCCTGTGGTGGACAGTCTGGGTCTGGAAGTCTCTTGGAGACTGCTAGCTACTTTGATTTTGGTTATTTTCTGGGAACAGGTATGGGGGCTCTGAGCTATTAGAGTGGTTCAGATTTTAGGAGGCTGAAGACGGGGGGATGGAGCCCAGAATTTAGAATGGGTTGAGCTTCATGAGAGTACCCCAGGAAGATCTCAAAGCCATGTTCTCCTCAGAGCACCTGCATTGCTCAGAAAGGCTCACGCCTCACAACCCAGTGACCCAGATGCCCCCCAAAAGGACCAGTCGATGTGGTCATGGCTGCTGAGTTTACCTCTTTTTTATCTCTGAATTCTCTTGACACTCTCCTGCCAGTATGTCCCTGGGAGTAACTGTGCTTTTTCTTGTTCTTGGGGTTGGAGAACGGACCTCCCTCCCTTCTAGAGGATGCTCAGTTTCTGTGGTCTTTGTAGCACCATAGCATCAGATGCAAGTACATGCTCACCCACTGACTCACGACCTATCCATTTGCCTGTTCACCGCTTAAACTCACCTGCACATTCACCCATCTATCTGCCACTCCCTTCATCCCTGGCCCTCCATCTCCCCATCCAAGTATCTCCTCACGTGTTATCTTTCCTTTCCTCCCTCCACCTTACCTCTATTTCCCATATCTACCCTCTCACACCCATTCACCTACATGTCTGTCCATCTGTCCCCTCAACTGTCCACCCATACATCCTGTCACATGTCTGCCAAGCATCTACTCACACATCTGTCCATCCACACATCTGTCCGCGCTACCACCCGTCTTTCCAGTCACCCACACCTCCATCTGACAATCACACATTCCTCTATTCATTTACCCCTTCATCCTTCCCTTTCATGGACTTATCACACGCTACCCAACCAGCACCCCATCTGCCTATGCACACATCGATCTACCCATTCATCCAGGCACACTGCTGACTATCCATCCACATATCCCTCCATCTGCCCACCTACCCTCCCACCCACCATCTACTCATCCGTGGGTGCATTCATTCGTTCTCCCATTCATTGACATATCGTCTTGTTTTACCGTCCACCCACTCAATCATCCATCTTTTTATGCACGTAGATATTTGCCACTAATATTCTGAATATTTTACAATAAGTAATTTAAGCCAAAAAAAAAAAAAAAATCAGGGTGGTTCCAGTGTTTGAATGGGCAACAGAGATGTTGCTAACACCATCACAGAGTTTACGGCTAATGGAGGAGGCAGAAAATGGAGTTGTCGCTATTCTGTATCTGGTTAAATGATGGAATGAGTTAGCAACAGCTCAGCCAATCTCTTTTCTCTATCACTGCTGGGCATGGTGGCCATGGTGGTCCAGGATGCCAGGGGTAAAGCGGCTTCATTGTTGGAGATTGTACTGCTAGGTTCTGGGCAGTGGGGTGGTGACAGCCTCTACATGATCTCAGTCTGTCTCTGATTTCCAAAAACCTGTCCACTCTGCATGGAGGGCACGTTAGGGTAGGGCACTCTCCCGAGGCTTCAACAGGGGCAGAGCTTGCCGCTGCAGCAGCTGTGGAGAGGCATGGGTCAGAGAGGTGATAGACAGGTGGGCGGGCAGAGAAGTTGAAACATGGACCCAGATGCAGGCATCACGGGCTTTATGCTAGGGCCATGCTGGCTTCTGGAAAAAGAGGTGTGAGGGTATGTCTTCCAAGACAGGGAGCTGCCTATAGGTCAGAGGCAATGTGCAGGTCCTGGGGTTGCCCCTGCATTCAAGGAATACATAATGTCGGTGTGAAAACACAGCTTCTGGCTATGGGGCCTGACTGCAGCTCATTTTTTCCCTCCTTTTAAGTTTCTGTGTTTCAAGCCGCTTGTTCTTAGTCTCTCACACACAGCCTGAACTGAGAGCAGAGCACTGGGTAGGCTCCAGTCCTCTGAGTGCACTCCTGGCCTTTATTGACCTTCCTGTACAAAAAAAGAGAACAAGGAAGCATTCTCTATAGTGCACAGTGGCAGGAGAAGGGGGGGCAGTTGTCACACTTGTGCAGAGGCAACACTCAGGTGGCACTCTCACCTGCCTGCACACATGAGTAATGGAGCCTCCTGAGCCTGCAGGCTTCTCAGAGTGGACAACGGGGCCATCTTTTGGGTCTAGGGAAGCCAGGGGACATCTCAGGGCAGAGATCTGGTTAGAGATCTGAAGATGTTACCTCAGGTGGTGATGGGGAAGAAGACTGACATGTGCTGATCAGGGAGGCCATTATCTAGACTCCAGAGAACTGTTGGACACCAGCGGCACCATCAGTAAGCTTCCTTGAAGTGAAACCCTGAGAGGATTACCGTGCTGTGGGGTTCAGATCTTGGGACTAATGGCGAGACGGTTTAAGTTTCAAACGGTGTGTCTGTACAGGGTAGATGTGTGCATGCAAGGGCAGTACTGGTGGAAGTCAATGGGGGCATTGCCTCCCCTGAGCTGGAGTTACAGGTGGTTATGAGCAGCCTGATGTGGGTGCTGGGAACTGAATTCTGGTCCTCTAGAAGAACAGCAAAGACTCTTAAATGTTGAAGCATCTCTCCAGCCTGGAGCAATGGATTTTTAACACCTGTTGTGGGTTTTGTGCCTTCTATGGCCCAGGCATGCAGGACAAGGTATACTATTTCTTTTACCATGTCATAAACCAGAAACATTTGGAAAAACCCAAGGTGGCACATAGCTGAGCTCCTCAGAGTGTGCGTAGAGACTCCCGTGCTCAAACTGTGCTAGGTTTATATGAGTACAGTGGAAGAAAGCAAAGATGGTGGTGAGTTGGAGGTAGGGAGAGGGCTGAAGGCAGAGTGTGAGCTGACTGCTTCCTTTAGTAATCCATCAGGACTCCACAGCTCCACTCCATGTGCATGACAGAATGTCCAACCCAAGACCACCAGCAGGCTGTGCTGACTTATATGAGTGTGTAGTATGTATGTGTCAGCTTCAGGTACCATTTGATCCAGAAATTCAAATTATGCTAACAAGGTGACTTAGCTCCTTTAGTTCCTCAGCAGTGGCTCTGGACTCCTGCTGCACATCACTGTGGAGTCCACTGTAGACATTTCTATATATTTAAAAAATGGCTGCTGTAGCTTCAGATCTCACTAAGAGCCGCTGAACCTTGCAACTTCCTTAGTTCTTACTCTTGTTGGCATGAATTAGGTCACATGCTGAGCCTTGACCCAATTGCTTAGGGCAGGGCAATAGAATTTTTTGACTACCAGCAACTGATTCAACAGTCAACCTGGGGACTATGTTTGGTTTAGCGTGGGTTTGAGGAGAAGGGAGAAGACTATACAGGCTCTCCAGCACACAACTGTGGTTGGGGAGTGAGGTTTAGTCCCCTGCAATCAGTTTACTGTGTCCACCATTGCTGTGGACACTCGTATACAGAAAATCCCAGACACGGCCGGGAGTCTGGAGCCTGGGATGGTGTTTCCAGAATGCTTTCCCAGGTAGGGAGTTGGCTTCAGCTTCCTCCCACAGAACTGTGACGGGTCATGGCCAGTACCTAGTGTCAGCGAAGTATGACCTGGGAGCCCCACACAGGTGATCCACTTGGCAGTATTTTTGCATCTCCCAAAGAAGCAACAAAGAGGTAGAGATTGGCATCCCAAGGCATATGAAGACTTGAGTTACAAAATACCCTGATTAATAAAAACATGCTATCGACTTTAACAGGCTAAATTCTCTGCTGTTTATAATTAGCCACTTCTGAAAAAGAACTGTATCTCTTTAAATTTATGGGGTATTCTGACTCATGTATTTCATGGGTCGGGGGTTGTCACATTACATCACATCAGCCTGCTGTAACATGATACAAAGCAAACACACCAAAGAACAAGGGAAATATTCTGGCCAGCCTCCTGAACTGGGCTTCCAGATGGAGTAGCTGCAGGGACAACTTGAAGAACCTGTCTTTGGAGTATCTTCAATCCTAGGTCCATTGGTAGCAGCCTCTAGACACCTTCTTAGTGCATCCTGGGAGAGTCACATGGCAGAGGATGGTGGGGACTCAGAGTTCTGAGGCTGTTTCATGAGCATGCGTGTCATTCCTGGTCTCTGCAGAGGTCCAGGGAGACAGCAGGAGATGGGTGAACTGATTTCCTAAACCCTGTAGATCACTACTCATGGGACATCATAGGACCAAGGGCCTAAATGCTACCTATCTGGAGAAAGAATTCTGCAAAAAGAAAGTTGATGAGCTTGAAGTCTCTTGGAGGGAGGTATGCTATGGACGTATTTCTGTAGCAGCTAGAATCATTTGGTAGCTGAGAGGTGAGAAGTGAAGCCGCCAGGAATCTGTGAATGGACATCCATCTCTCCATGTTATAGCGAGGCTTCCTTTATCCATCTGCTCATTCATCCATCCACATATCCATACTTTTATCCATCAACCCAGTTATCCATCCATCCATCCATCCATCCGTCCATCCATCCGGCCACCTTTTCATTTGTTCATCTATCCACTTATCTCTCCACTTATGCCCACAGCCATTTATCCATTCATACATCCATTCATCTTTCCGCCCATCTCTTCATTTACTTAGCATCTCTTAGTATTTCTGAGTATGTAGGAATTAACCAATGGAAGTGGTTGACACATACACATAGCTACTAACTTACTGTATAGACTTAGATGTGTTATCCCAACTTTTGACCTCAGATTACCCACTCGTAAAAGCCATCTAGAGTGACTAGGAGCTAGGTAGTCTCTGAGACTTCTCCAGCTCTGCTAGTTTTGTCTAAGCTTCCCAGGGACCGTCTCTGAGGAAAGGGGTGCACATAGCTACCATTCATGACAAGTGATCCCCAGGCAGAAAAGAATGTGGAGAAGAGGGATGGGAAGTAGAACTGGCTGGTGACAAGAGTGGCTATTTTCTGAAAGTCTTTGGCATGAACTCTGCTTAGATGTACATCAGGGGAAAATGTTGACTTTTGATCTTTGATTACCAAGATTAAATGGAGACATCTTATGGATATTGAGAAGCAAGGATGTTTGGGGCTGGGAGAGGCTCTGGGTGTCCTGCAGCAGCATGAGCCCCAGCAGGATATTTCCCTGGGAAGGAGTGCCACATGCTTTCTTACGGGCTGCTCTGGGGAAAGTCAAAAATACCAGACCCCGCACTCTGACACCAGGACCTCCTTTGCTACCTTTGATTTCATTTTATCCTTGGGAGAACTTTCAAGAGTGTTCAACTTACTAGTCTGTCTTCTTAAGAGCTCAGAGGTTCTGATTTTGGAAGAAATATTATGGTTCCTGTATGTCCTCGTTGTGTCTCGGCAAAGAAGGTGTCTTGAGTCCTCAGGCTACTGTCAGAAGCCACATCCCTTCTTCCCAGATCTACCCTGGGTCTGTGTGACTCTGTGAAGGGAACTTAAAAGTCTGAATGTGATCCTTAATATGGTGATTGAAAATGGAACTGGCCTTTGTTTTGAGGCCTTTTGCTTTCTAGTCTGGAGTGACATTTTTATGGTCATTAGCCAAACTCCATGTCTCTTGTGAATTGCCTGGTCCCATAGCTTTTGTCTAGGTTTCAGATGGAGGTGTTCAATTTTCTCTCATTAGTTGAAAACGCTTTGAAAACTAAGGGAGGTAAGCATGTTAACCCCTTGGCAACCATGTGTGCTTGTGACTGTTGAAGTTCCCGAATGTGTGGCTCAGTGCAGGGGTGAGGATGGCTGTAAAGAGATCAAATCCCTGCTATGTTGAGGTGCAAGGTATATATAGGAGGAGGAAGAGGTGGAGTGGGAGGAGGAGATGCTCAAGAGGAGGAGATGCTGGGGGAGGGGGAGGGGGAGGTTAGCAGCCATAACCTTTGCAATGTACCTGCTCTGTGCCACGCCTCCTTTTCCATCAATGACCTTCCTCAGTCTCCCATTAGCCCAGCAAAGGCTGTGTCAGATCGGCTTGGTGATCCACTGGGTGGCAGGAGCTAAGGATGTTGAACTGGGCATCCAATGGCCAAAAAGGACTTTGGTCTTGCTTGCTGTTACAGCCAGGGGGACACTTAAGGATATGCACAGGTGTTATATTCAGCAACAATGACACGTGTCTAAGAGATGGTACATATCTGAGCTCTTGTCTTTTATAAGTGCCCTATGAACAAATCTGCTTGGGCCAGCCTCTTCAGAACTAGTCCTCCTTCGGTCAACAGGACATGTAGACATTTTCCATTGTATTTAGCTTCAGGCTGAATCCAATCTGAGACTTTGGTGAAACGAAAAGAACCCAGTCAACCTGGAATTCTCTCTCAGACTGCTCAGATGTAAATGGCTTTAATGTAGGGTGAAAGGTAGAGGAGAGAAGGGTCTGGTTCCCAGGAACCCTTGGGGCAGGAAGCATCGTTCAGTGGTGCACCTGCTAGCCACCTTGTTCCCAGAGCACTGGCTGTGAGTGGTGGAGGATGCTTCCCTCCAAGGCCACAGGCAGAGCAGAGAGCCAAGGCAGGTTAATAGGGGATTAAATAGCTAACTTCCTGCCATGACCAGCTCTGTTTAAAAGGGAAGCTGAGAAAGCCAGCAAGATGGGAACAATCAATACGCATCTGACAACTGCTGCTGTCTTCTCCAGTTTCACACTATCCTGGTAAAGGAAAGACTTCTTAAAGGCATGTGCAGGCAGGGCTGCTCTCCTCTCCTGTCCCCACTTTTCTCTCTCTTCTTCTACTCTCCTGGTGTCTTTCCTTCCCTCCTCTTCTCTCCTCTTTTCTCTTTCTCTCCCCTCTCCCTTCTTTCCTTCCTGATTTCTATACTGGACATGAACACATTGAGAGAACATCAGTTCCAGAGACCAAGGGCACAATTCCCTTTCTCAATCGTTTCATTGAGGACAGTCAAAGCAGGGCTTCGGGGATTGGCTCTTGGCAGGTGGGGGCTGGGCTGTTGCTCACAGACTCTTCCCTCTCTCCTTCCTCCTTTTTAAAAAACCTTTTAGTGCTGTAAATTAACTGTAGAGCCTCGTACATGCTAAGTCAGTATGTCTGTCTACCTTTGAACTACACCCCCAGCCCTTTGCTTTTCACATTTTACTTTGAGTCATGGATTCACTCAGTTGTCCAGGTGGCCCTTGAATTCACTTGATAGCCCAGGAATGATTTGAACTAATGGTCCTCCTGCCTCAGCCTCAAGAACATGGGTATCATAGTGATTTGTCACCAGGACTGGTTCTGCCGCTCACTTCTTAGAGGCTCTTGGGCATGGAAGTAAGTAGTCAGTAGAGGGAACTTTACCTGGGCTGGGGTCTTCTTAGAGCTGCAGAATGCTTTGTTAGGATAGAATACCCCCTCTAGGCTCCAGCAGAGGAAGAGAGATCACACGGCCTCCTGTGGTTGACTGTATGTTGGTTCTGAGGACAGTGTGACCAACTCTATTCTGGGAACAAACCAGGAAGGCTTTGTGGGAAAGCAGGATAGAACATGGAGGGTAGATGAGTGTTGACAGCTATGGAGAGGTAAGGGTAAAATGTGAACTGTCTAGGAGATATCCTGCCTCCACTTTGTACAGGCTCGTCTCATTCAGGCCTAGGAGCCCCCTCCACGACAGAACTGACGTTACATTACTCTGCATCTTGTGTGGTAATGCTGTTTTGGAGTTTCTGGAAACTTTAGGGATTGGGAACTAGCCAGAAAAGGTGAGTTACTGGGGGTGCATCCTTAAGGGTATATTGTACCTAGAGCCTTCCTCTCTCTGTTTCCTGTCCATCATGCTGTGAATAGCTCTCCTCTACCTCATATGCCTGTTACCATGAAACTGAGTTCAAATACATGGGTTCAAGCAACTGTGGACTGAACCCTCTGAACTCGAGAACCAAAGTAAATCCTTCTTAAGTTGTTTACGTTGGGTGTGTTGGACACAGAACCAAAGATCAACTAACACAATATGCTTCCTGGATCTAAAAACAGGGATGCAAAATGTTTCAGTCAGTATCTGGGTAGGGCTCTTGGATAGCTAGAGTTGTCAGTCATTCAAATGCCACATTGGGTTTTGTTTGTTTGTCATCTCAGAATCCTAGAAGTCAATAAGGCCATTATTATCAGTCAGTTTTATAAATTGAGGCCTGGGCATGTACTCTCAAGGTCATCAGGGGGAGATCACACAACTGGATTCTCATCAATAGCTCTTCAGGTGGCATCTTTCGTCACTGAGGAGACAACACCTTTGGCTCATAAAAGGAGACTGGAGGATGAAGCCACTAGACCCTAAAACAACTTCTGTGTTCCTTCTGGTCTGCCAATCAGTAAGTGAGAGACAAGCTTTCTATATCTATGGTGCCTGTCATTTCTGCCCTGCCAACCCCAGTCCTCAGAAATGTCTTTCTGCCTACTTCCATGTCTTTACATGTCTGAGTGAAGGATCCAGCTTGCGAGTGCTGCAATACAAAAAGGATGTATGATGTTGACATTAAAAGTAGTTTACCCATTGCTCTGTGCTTGGGCTCTAGCGTCAGGCTTTTCCAGATGTTGACTTCAATCATTGGAGGCCCCATTTCCTTATTTTTCACTATTGTAATGGTGTAGGCACCTATCACGTAAAGTTGTGTAAGGCCGACACGAACCAATAATTGTGATACGCTCAGCAGAGTTGCCATATCTTTCCTTAGGAAGGAGAAGATTATTATAATGAAGATAATGTTCGTTGTGCAGGCAGTTGATGATGATGCTAACAGTGATGAACACCTCTATGGTGATGAGTGTAGTCTTGTCAGGTAGCTTTCTCATCTCTATGACCCCAGACAAATGAACAAATAACAACAAAGAGAACAACTGAAGAGCAATAGAGATTTGACTCATGTTTTCAGAGTGGGCTTCTTCACCATGCCTTTTGGCTGTGTGCACTTGAGTAAGACCTCATAGCAGCGGTAACGCCTAGAGGAAAAGGCTACGCATCTCACGATGGGCACAAAGCAGTAAGATTGAGGAAAGCACTGGGGACCAGGCATAATCCTGACAGTCTCGCTAACAGTTACCTGTTTACTCCGATTGAATCCTACTTTCTAAAGTCTCCACCACCTCCCAAATAGCATCACTAATGGGAAGCAAACATTCAATGTGTAGGTTTACATTTGAAATTTCATATTCAAACTATAACAGTGGTGATGGAGATGCTAGTGATGACCCTGGGGTGGCCATGATGATAGTGACAGCTGTTGTTCTTCTGTTGAGAACTTACTCTGCCTGCCTGACACTCCACAGCCCTAGCAACCTGGCTCAACCCAGAACTCAAAAAATAATTTGAGAGACTTATCTTTCCTTGAGAATTTTAAAACCACCTAGTCTCCAAAGAAAAAGCATTTTTTATTCCCCTTACATCTTCCATATTTTCTCATATGTCCATTAACATGGATGCTGCCTCCTGCTCCATGCTGGGCCAACTCAGCCAAGTCCCATTCACCATCTGAGACAGTAAAGGCCTTGACTTGAGGAAGTTTGGAAGTGTGGCCCTCAACTCAGACTTAGCTTTCTCCATTGCATGATTTCTGACACCCACAGTCTGATTTGAATATCATGTTTTTATTAATATATTCAGTAAGGTTTTTTAACTATTTCTGGCCCTGTCTCAATGAATTGCCTACACATCAGTCAAAAAATGGAACAGGTCACCCATGCTGGCCTCTTGTTTATCTATTAATCATCTGGCAAATAAAGCACTCAGTATCCTGCCCACCTCGATAATATTTGTGATGTAATTTGTTTGGATGCCCAAATGTCACCAGCGTTGATTGTAAGAGCTGAAAAAAAATGTACTTGCTTAGCACAGCAAGCTCTAGGCCAAAATGTAAGCATGAAATCTCTGGTTTATTTTTGTAATAATGTTTACAGCTGTTTAATGACCCCGAGAAGGTTCACTAGTCTGGTGTTCTGTATTTCAGAACAGGGGTGTGTAATGCTTAGAACAACCTCAGTTAAACAGTTAAGCATCAACAATTGGGAAAATTGTATTTAATAAGCCATTGTGCTTTAGGTGAATTTGTCTAATTATTGCTTAACTTATGGAGAAGAAATCAAGGTGTGTTACAGGAAAAAGCCAAGGTCTTTTGACTTTGAGGGAGATGGATGTCTCCAGAACCGCAGGCTATGAGACCCTCTTGAACACTATGAGACCCTTTTGAACACTCACTTCTTTTTTGACCTTCCCATGCCATTATTAATGAAAACAAATCTCAACTGTGCACAGCAACTCAGGTGTGGGAGTCCTACAAGGTGTCCAAGGTAACATCTTTACCCACTTTGATAAAATATAGAATATTTAACTGTGCTTGGCTAGACAACAATATTTAATGTTTATAAAAAATCTACTTGAAACAGTTATTCTGAAAGTCTTTTTTTCCCAACCATTCATTTTCATAGTATAAGGATAAATCTCTTTCGTGCATCTTACTGGCAAGATCTTTATTTTTGAGACAATTCATGAGGCTTTCCCCTCCCCCCATGCTTGCAAATTGGAACTGTGTTTTTATGTAAAACTTACTTAAACTTATGGCTACCAGCATTTCTGGTGTCCTGATAGTTTTAAATTTCATTTTGAGGGAAAGATACAATTAGGTCCTCTTAGAAGAGTTAAGTGAGCACTTTTGTCATTGATAGCACAGGAAATATTTTTGAAAGGAGTAATGCCAAAATGAAAAAAAAAAAAACCCATCAGCTCAATTAAAGGCAGCTGAGTGGGCCCGGGTACCTGCAGCGATGGGCTGGTAGAAAGGCATTCTGATTGTCTGGACCCAATGGCAGGTGTCACCAGCTGACACTCCCTTCCTTGTGAATGGTCGGATTGCAGAGCTCAAGGAGGAAGCATGGTTTTCTGAAGCCTTCACTAGACCCATGCTTGTCTTCAGCGGTGGAGTCCAGATTTTCCAACACCATGGTGAGAAGTGTTAGAGTGACGGAAACTCACATGCTAGCCTGACTCTTCATCAGTATCCACCATGACATTGAATGCCGTGGATGCGCCTTACCATGACGCAGGGTAGGTCAGGACCAGGTAGAATGTTAGCATAGTCTCTGTGGCTTCTAACTGTTCTCTCCAATGAGGGAAGGCGCCTGCCTTTGCTAGATTTGGATAACTATACTCACTGGTTCCTTCCATCAGCCAACCAGTGCTTAGTGATTCACATCTTCACATGCTTAGTGATGGGGCCTCAAGCTGTAGGTCAAGAGCAAGCTATTTTCAATGCTGAACAGTTATTCTGTTTGTGTGTGTGGTTGTGGTACTGGGGAGGGAGGGCCTTATGTGTGTGAGGTGAACATTCTACCTCTTGAGATCCATCGTTCATTGGTTTACTTCCTTCCTTGTACCCACATGAAAGTGTTGGCTCTAGTACTCCAGGGGTCAGGCTGCACAGTTGCCTGAAGGCCTGGATCATGACCTCTCCTCTGTTGGCCTGTGACTTCTTGATGTGGGCCCCCCACTCCTACTGTGGGGACGCTGAGCTCCTAGCTAGGCTCCTAGTAGAGGATGGAGTGAACCCGTGGGCTAAAATAGTCCTGGAAAGTGAATGTTGAAGTCCAGAACTGTGTGTGCATGTGCATGATTGCCCTGCTTGTCAGGGGACAGGTCACAGTCAGAGAGTTGCTGTGTGGCCTGTGAGGGAGCAGTGTGTTCTCCACAGGAAGGCATTCTCTGTCCATTCGTTCTCTGGAAGGCTAGGGAAGTGAGTAATACTACTCTCCAGAAGAACAGTGGAGCGCTCGCAGGCAGCCCACCTCCTCCAGTCCTGTGAGCGCCTACAGCAGCAGCTGGATCCAATCCTTTAATAGTGGGATAAATGACCCTTAGTTTCCCACGGTATGCACTTATGCAAGCTGCTGGAGTGCCACCAGGATTCCCTGCCTGACTCTCAACAGTCATACTTGATGTGCGTGCTTGGGTACGTGATTGCATGTGAGTGTACACACACACACACACACACACACACACACACACACACACACACACACACACGCACACATACGGAATTTCTCCCTAATCCTAAACATAGTCCTTGTACTTCCTATCTCTTCTCTGTGATGGTCCTTGGCACACAGAGCAGCTACACTAGAAGGTTATGACCAATACTTGCTGAAGGGCTGAGGTGAGGCCTAAATGAATTGTGGATTGCTAAGTATGGAAAAGTTGGGGCTGGCCCAGGTTTTGTGAGTTCCAGGCCGGGCCTGAGGCCAGCTTGTCCTGCCTCGGCTGCTTTGGCCCAGGGACAGAACATCAATTACTTCATACTCTTTCCAAGAACTCACATACCCCTTCTTAGGCAGTGGTTTGGAATGACACTCAGCAGCAGCCTGGGTCTACCTGCTCCTTGGAAAGCTGAGGATTTAGAGATATGCTTTGACACAGTGCTGTCATGCAGTGGTGCTGTCTGCCCAGGTTTCATGCAGGCTTACCTCAGGGTCTTGGGTCCTAGGAGTATCTTCTGGGTGCTGGCTTGTCCTTTTGAACACATGGTCTCTGTGATGGTTAGATCCTTAAGAGAGTGGTCATTATCTGTCCCTTAGTGCCCAGAGTAGGGACGGCAAAGACGGCCAAAGACTGGAACGATCCCCCCTCCGCAACAGAGGGAGGAACATGGGGATGAGGTAATCTTCTCTGGTGGTGTTAGACCTCAGCTTCTGAACTGCAAATATTCTTGAACTTACGAAAATCCGAGATGGAAATGAAGACGAGTCTCCTTCGGGGCCTAGCTGCTCCTGTGTAGGGTCTGTCCCTGCTCATCCATTTGTTGGGGCACAGAGAACCCAAGATGAGCCAATTGAGTCTTAGGATTTGCTGCAGGGTAGGCATCTGCCTTCAGAGAAGATGCACATACATCAACTCCATGATGCAGTGGCCTATTCAGGAGGACCCCAATAATGGGAGGTAGAAGATGAGACAGAAAATAGTCGCTGACCAACCGCCATCAAAGTGGGTGCAAAGGGCCTGGTGAGTTCAGACAGACCTATGTCAAGATGTCAATTCTGAAAAACTAGGAAGTACATTCTAAAATGTTATTTTCCCTCCTCCAGTAAAGCATTGGTCAGAGTATCAGGAAAAATAGTGTTGATTTAAGCCAACAATGGCCACAACAGTGAATGTCGTCTTCTGAGTAGAGTAAAAACATTCCATGCTTAAGACACACTTCAGGACTCCCATGGCGAGTTGCTGGTTTGTAAAGGTGGACGTGGCCTCCAACTTGACACTTGCACACCCAACCTCCTCCTCTGTCTCTGCTGAACTGGCACCTGTCCTCAGCAGCCTGAAGATAGATTCACATCTCCTGAGCGGGCCAACCGGGCAGCCATTGGAAGTAGGCCAATCATGCTGGCATTTACCTCTCCAAACTTTCTAAGAGCTGCAGGGTGCTATTCTGTGCATGATTCACATTTGCTCAAGAGAGGAGCCAGCATGACTTGATAGGGCTGAAAGGTGCAAAGGGGCCCTAGACTAGGCCCTGGAGGCCACTCATGCCTGTGGTTGCTACACCCTGGGCACGCCCCTCTCTAATCGCCAGTGGATGCCATGACTCCCCGGAGTGATAGAGACTGGTGCACAGTGAGAATTCAGTAGGTTTGTTGAATAAATTCTAGAATATCCATGACAACCTAGCTCTTCGAACGGGAAGATGGCAAATTGGAAGCTGGTTTTACTGCAGGTGAACATGCTCCTCTGTGAGGATGTGTGAGCATGTGTAGGGTTGATCATTCAAGGGCTACACTGGACTGAAGTTCCTCTCCCTCCTGGAACTAAACACCCACATCTTTACTCTTGCCAAGACCCATACTATTACTCTCGAAATGGAGTCCCCCATGTCACACAGTATCTAGTCTATCTAGAAGGCAGCCCAGGAGAGAACAGACTCTGCTAGGGCAGAATGTACTTGCCCTACAGTTGATAGCTCTGGCCCTACAAGTCCCCCAGGGGAAGTTTCTTGATCCCACAGTTTTGGCTAGGGTTAAACATAGGGTTTCTGGGCCTTCTAGTTGACCAATATATTGAAAGACTGGGCTCAAAAGAGATGCACACAAACCCATTCCAAAATCAGGAAGTAAACCTGGACTCCTTCAGGGGAAGGCATTTTGAAAATAGAAGGACTCCAGGCATGGGCTCATTGCTTTCCAAACTAAGCACCCTGCAGGCTCTGATGTGGAGGAGAGCCTGCCCTCTGACCCACCTAGAACAGTCTGGTGTTTGCTGTTCTGCACAGGCTGTGGAGGGGGCAAGAGGGGACTATTAAAGACAATTATGCAGACTAGCTTTGAGTGTTTGTGTTTAACAAACAGCTTTGAGTTCTAATTTTCTGCAAAACACATACTGCAGGTACAATTTGTACTCATTACTGTATATTGGGAAAGTTATTAAAAACACTCAAACTTGGTTGAGACTTCCTATGGCATCGTCCCTGGATTTTAATTGGTTTTTATCTAGTTCTGCAAAAGATCTCTTTAAGGCCAATCAAAGTCCCTGGCTCGGCTGTCTTGCCAGTCAAAGGACAGGGAGAAACCATTATATGGTATAAGTCTACGCCTATACAAACACCAACAGCCTCGAAAGTCCACCAAGATTGCATCAGGAGATCAGGTATAGAATGGACACAATTACCAGATGACAAAAAAAATCAGTGTTTCATAACTAAGGGTTAAATTTTAATCTCTGAGGTTTGCAAAGCTGCTACTAGCAGTCTCCTTAAAATTTAATATACCTCGTTAATGCTTCCTTGCAAACACTGAAGGATTTTTATGATTATAATCATGTGTTACAGCACCTAGTACTGTTTCTAAGCAGCATACTAATCAGCTTAATGAGATATTACTGCACTTTTTGTTGACTAAAGCAAAATCTCTTTTATTGTTCTAAAGCCTGTCCTTTACTTTATTTTTTCCCAAAACATTATCTTGTTTTATTATGTACCAGTAAATATCATGGTATTGGCTCTATTTTTTCCTGTGGCCAAATCATAAAATGATCTTTTTCATCTTAGACTATTGAGTGTACTAAATACAGTAAACAGAAAAGAAAGTGCCCCATTGGTCTTTCAGTGAAAGCCACTCTGCTCTAAGGCAAACTCTGGACTGAACCAACAGGTAGAGGAACTTTGTGAAGGGAAAAGAAGATTCGTTGAACACGCAGAGCCTTGATATGTTATTAGGTGTTGAAAATAGTAAAACATTAATAATTGAAATGTGAATGAATAATTGCAGTCTGTAAATAGAAAATACAAGGAAGACGATCCATTCCCAAAACAAATTGGAGGACACTGCCATATTGCATAATTGACATTTAATAATTCATCTTTTTATTATTGTTTTTGACTATAATTCCTTAGTGTTATTATGGGTAGGTAAGTCATGAAACGTAAACGTCCTTCCCCCTCAAACCCAACTGATGCTATTGCTTCTTCCAGTCACTGTACTTGGCACAGAACTAAACTCTGCTTTTATTTCTAGGGATGGAAGAAGCGAGTCTGTGCCTTGGAGTGTCCTCGACGGCACCGGAAGCTGAGCCTCATCTGAGCGGCCCAGTCCTCAATGGCCAGTATGCCATGAGCCAGAAGTTGCACCAGATCACTTCCCAGCTCAGCCATGCCTTTCCTGAGTTGCACCCGCGGCCCAACCCAGAGGAGAAGCCACCTACGGCCCTTGAGGAGAAGGCCCATGTGCCCATGAGCGGGCAGTCCATGGGCAGCCAAATGGCGTTACTGGCTAACCAGCTGGGCCGCGATGTAGACAACAGCCTCAATGGGCGTGTGGACCTGCAGCAGTTCCTCAATGGGCAGAACCTAGGAATCATGTCTCAGATGAGTGACATTGAGGATGATGCCCGAAAGAACCGGAAGTATCCGTGTCCTCTGTGTGGCAAGCGTTTCCGGTTCAATAGCATCCTCTCCCTGCACATGCGCACTCACACCGGTGAGAAACCATTCAAGTGCCCCTACTGCGACCACCGCGCGGCCCAAAAAGGAAACCTCAAGATCCACCTGCGGACCCACAAGCTGGGCAACTTGGGGAAGGGGCGCGGGCGGGTACGTGAGGAGAACCGTCTGCTGCACGAGCTGGAGGAGAGGGCCATCCTGCGGGACAAGCAGATGAAGGGCAGCCTGCTGCAGCCGAGGTCTGATCTCAAGCCCTTGGCACATGCCCAGCAGGCTCCGTTGGCCACCTGCAACTTGGCCTTGCCTCCCAACCACAGCGTGCCCGACGTAGCCCACCTGGCGCCGTCTCCCAAGCCGGCCAATTTGCAGGAGGATTCAGTGACCCCGACTGCGGGCTTCCGATGCACCTTTTGCAAAGGCAAATTCAAGAAGCGAGAAGAGCTTGACCGCCACATCCGCATTTTGCATAAGCCCTACAAGTGCACACTGTGTGACTTCGCGGCCTCGCAGGAGGAGGAGCTCATCAGTCACGTGGAGAAGGCCCATATCACTGCGGAGTCTGCCCAGGGCCAAGGCTCCAATGGTGGGGGAGAGCAGTCAGCCAACGAGTTCCGCTGTGAGGTATGTGGCCAGGTGTTCAGCCAGGCCTGGTTCCTGAAGGGCCACATGCGCAAGCACAAAGACTCTTTTGAGCACTGCTGCCAGATCTGTGGTCGGCGCTTCAAAGAACCTTGGTTCCTAAAGAATCACATGAAGGTCCACCTCAACAAGCTGTCGGTGAAGAACAAATCCCCCACTGAGCCTGAGGTCTCGGTGCCCATGGGTGGCCTGTCCCAGGAGGCACATGCCAACCTGTACTCAAGGTACCTCTCCTGCCTGCAGAGTGGCTTTATGGCCCCGGACAAAGCCAGCCTGAATGAGCCCTCCCAGCTCTATGGCAAAGGGGAGCTCCCTGCCAAGGAGAAGGAGGTTCTGGGAAAGCTACTGTCGCCCATTTCCAGTATGGCTCACAGTGTCCCCGAGGGGGACAAGCACTCCCTCCTGGGCTGCCTCAACCTCGTGCCACCACTGAAATCCAGCTGCATCGAGCGGTTGCAGGCAGCTGCCAAAGCTGCAGAAATGGACCCTGTGAATAGTTATCAGGCCTGGCAGCTCATGGCCAGGGGCATGGCCATGGAACACGGCTTCTTATCTAAAGAGCATCAGCTCACGCGCAACCACGAAGACCCTTTGGCAAACGCTGGAGTTCTGTTTGATAAGGAGAAGCGGGAGTACGTGTTAGTGGGAGCAGATGGCTCCAAGCAGAAAATGCCTGCTGATTTGGTTCACAGCACTAAAGTGGGCAATCAGAGAGACCTGCCAAATAAGCTCGACCCTCTAGAAGGCAGTCGGGAATTTTTGTCACATGGGCTCAACCAGACGCTCGAATACAACCTGCAGGGTCCCGGAAGCATGAAAGAGAAGCCCACTGAGTGCCCGGATTGTGGACGGGTTTTCAGAACCTACCACCAGGTGGTCGTACATTCTCGCGTCCACAAGCGGGACCGCAAGAGTGACGAGGACGCTCTGCACGTGGGTGCGGGCCTGGAGGAGCGGCGAGGCTCAGGCAGCGACCAGGAGTCCCAGTCAGTGAGCCGCTCCACCACACCTGGCTCCTCTAACGTGACTGAGGAGAGTGGGGCTGGAGGTGGCCTGTCGCAGACAGGAAGCGCCCAAGAGGATAGTCCACACCCCTCTTCACCATCTTCCTCAGGTAGGTTGGCAAGAGGAAGGGGATTAGTAGAAGGACCCTGCCTCCTGCCCAAAACTTCTTGGTTCTCTGCACACTGGTCTCAGGCCTTAAGATGGCTCTGGGGTTAGTGTAACCGGACCACAAAACGTGACAGGCTGGAGGCTACACGGTGTCTATTTCCTTCAGGGTGATGCCTGACTCCAAAGACAGGGCTGTCCTGTCGACCTTGAACCATGCCTATCAGCAAAAGACAGCTGAACCTCATTCCCAGTGGTAAGGAGGGGAGCATGCTTTTTGATGGGCTCAGTTTGACCTTTCCTGCAGCTGTTCAGTTCCATTTGTAGTCTAGCCTGGTTCTTAGCTTCGCCTCTGGTACCCAGGAACCGATGTTTGGCTCCAGACATGGATGCAAATGTAGAGGGTAACCATTCCTAACCCCTTAACTGTATCCACACAAGCCTTTCATTTGAGAGTTCTCTCCCAGCCTTCCTTCTCTACATCCTGTCCCCTTCTGAAATTCCAGCCTGGCCCACCTGCCCCGAGAGCCACACTGCTTTTCCTCTGAAGGATTTAGACAAGTACAGAGGTTTGAAAACACACAGATGTATGCCTGCGTGTCTTCCACTGCACTGCATTGCATGGGCGATGCAGTTCCAGGGTCTAAAATAGCAAAGCAGAAAAATCTGTCATCAAAAATGTCTATGAAATGCTGAAGCATCCTGGCCCTGTTTGAGGGGGAAAAAAAAAGAAATGGAAGGAAGAAACATAAATATACTAGTCTAAGATGGTTAAATTGAAATTGCTACCTAAGAGCAGGTAAGAGTTTGCCTTCATCTGTGTTTCCAAAGTCCCTTTACTAATGGATAGTAAATTGGAAGTTCTATCTCCAGCCCTTTATAAAGAAAGCACCTTGCTAATACTGTAATCATTCTACTGCCTAACAACAGAGGAAATCATGCCATAACAAATACCCTGTTACTAATGGCAACATTGATTTCTGCAATCAGCCATTAACTCTAGAAAATGAAAGACAGTTTGAGGCACCTCGAGGCATCGCATTGCCCACTGTTAAAGATGTGGCCGTGTGCTGCTGAGGGTCATTTTTTAAAAGTTCTCTCCCTGTCTCTCTTTCCCCCCCCCTCTCTCTCTCTCTCTCTCTCTCTCTCTCTCTCTCTCTCTCTCTCTGTGTGTGTGTGTGTGTTCTGTTATTTGGCTGTTATTTCTATTGCAGAGGCGAGTCACTGCTGTAGTTACTAACCAGATTCCATTACATTTCGTTGATGTTCTCTTACTTCAGCTTCCATTTCTTCTAGAACAAAACTAGTACTAGAATAAAGTGTGTGTGTGTGTGTGTGTGTGTGTGTGTGTGTGTGTGTGTGGTGCACGCGCACACGCGCTCACGAGTATGTATGCCAGCTTATTACAAGCCAGTAAAGAATTGTTAATACACATAAATCTGAACTGTACATTCCAGAGATTCTGATAGCACTTAATGCTGCTGCTTAAATACCCATGAAACACACTGTCTGCTCGTGGAGTCCTGGACTCGCTGGCGATTTATTACTGACGAGATGCTTCGGGAGAGTCTAACAAGGATGTGAGGGCCACAGGAGGATGCGGTCTCCCTGCATGGAGGGGCCTTGTCTGTGAGGGACGTTGCGAAGTTGTCCTGCCTGTCCGTTGATGGGAGCTCTGTCAATATGGGTCCCCATATGTGGGTGGGTGAGCTCTAGGTATCTCTCTGCTGTCTCCAGGGACTCTTTCCAACCTCTTGGAAAGGGGTCTCTTTCACTGTGTGTACTCCACTGTTGCATCAGGGGCAGAGATCAGGAAGCAGACTGGATTCCCTAAGTTTCTGGAGTGACATGGTTTTCACCGACAGACTCCATTCCCTCTCCCAGACCTGCTAAAACAAGAGGGCCTTTAGCATAAAATCCAATACCAAATGTTCGGTTCTATTAAGGACATGTTTACTATGTTTTTATCACCTTCTGGCCAAGTGATAGCCAGCTGCTTGCTGCTTCCCCATCTCCAAACACTCTACTGGAACAAAAAACACACACCAAACCCCAGACTTATTTATTTATTGTTAAGAGAAGCAACCTTGGTCAAAAGCAAATCATACTTGGGCTGGTATTAGTTCTCCACTTTATTTTCCTTTGGTGAAGGATTTTACAGTGAATACTGATTCTTTCATCTGAGGTTTGACTTCTTTGTTTTTCTTCATATTCAAATCAGACTCTTTCATAATTTTCTGAGTAAGTGGGAAAATAGACCGCGTGCCCACTCTGCAGCCCAAATCGGCTGCGTGTCTGAGGGCATTCAGGTCTGGCTGGGATTTAGGATTCGAGACCAAATTTGGTTCATTTTTCTTCTTTCTAACAAGTGTGACTTGTGTAAAGTGTGGTTCAAAGACACATTTAAATAAAACTCTTGACACAATGGTATTTTTATTGTTACCTGTTAGAAACCTGCATGGTGAAGGGGAGGGGAAAATGTAAGCCCTTAAGTAAGGAAAAAAAGAGTGCTTATTAAGGCTTCTATTAAGAAATAACTGCAAAACACGGCCTTACAAATTTCTCAGAGTGCATAACAATGTCACAAAACTTCATTTGCATGGCTTGATTCTTTTTTTGTTGAAAACTGGGTCAGTAGGGCCTGAGAAACTATTTTTTCAGATCTTAACCAATGAATTCTTCTTTATAAATCGCTGCTCTTAACATGATAGTAGTTTTGAATTCATCATAAAAAAAAAAAAAAAAACCCTTTTTAGCAGAGCCTCTTAGAATAGATCTCTAGAAGAAGGCTTACAATGAGTGGCAGAGACGTCCTTTGTTATCTGATGTAATTCTTTGCAAAGGAGGATTGGGAACCGAGTGGATGTTTAAAAATGTCTTGCTCAGACCGAGACGAAGAAGGGGTCAAGTTTGCCATCAAACAGTTATTGCGGAGATGGGCGACTGTCACTGGCTAGGCTAATGTGGGATGCAGCTGTTTGTTATGTGAGCAAAAGAATGTTTGAATCAGTGAACATGATTCCAGTGAACCAGAAAATGTGTGTGTTCTTTTGCCTCTCCAAACTGCTGGGAACCGAGCGGAAGATCAACCGCGAGAACCAGGACCTCTGACAGGCAGAGGGGTCATATTTTCTAACAGGAAAGCAAGCGGCAGGGCTTGCCACACAGATCAGCCCCCCCCCCCCATCTCCCTTTGTTGTTTTTGTTTGTTTGTTTGTTTGACTCATTTATAATTTCACACTATAGTACATGTCGCTTGCTTCTGTGTGCAGTGCAAAGTGAAACTATTTGGAGAGCGTCAACATATAAATCCCACTCTGTTATGGCATTTAAAAAGCAGGGCGACCCGTTCTGATGCCTCCTGGTTCTCTGGCTTGCCTGCAAAGGCTCTGATGACATTAATCTCCACATCTTTCCCTAAGACCTCCTCTCAAACCACCGCTGTATCCTAGCTTCTGCTCTGAGTCAGAAAACAACTGAAGTTCTGTTTCTTCAGATTTTGCTTTGGAAATCATGCTTAGTATAATTAAAACTTAATGTACTAAGAAACGATACTGTTCATTATATCCAACAGGGCAGTTACCTTCCGAATCCCCCATCATTTTGGGGTGGGGATAATTGAAGTGTTGATGGTGGGAAGGGGGTAATTGAATGCATTGACCCTCCGTTCATTAAATAAAGTCAGCAAAGTTGCATGATCAATGGAAGCCAGGGAGGGAGAGCTACAAAGATGGAAATACCGTTAACCCTTACTTCTTCTGCTATAGCATTTTGAGTTGGACAAGGATTATTTGATCAGCTGGGCTAAAAGCCTTAGGGGTCGGTCTGCTTTTGTTGCTAGAATGCATTCCTGAGATGCTGGGTCTCCATCCTGCCTAGGCCCATTGACCACTGCATCAAAGGCCTTTATCCAGGCCTCCCTGCAATACATTGGTGATAGTGATATGATAGATTTCTTCCTTTCCCACCTTCTTCTCTCTTGTGATTCACCTCCCCCCCCCCCCATTCAAGATAACCACTGCCTGTTCCACACAAACAAATCCAAGCACTCGAAAGATGTTTTTGAAAACAAAAAGAAATGAAAAATCTGAGTCTGAGGATTAAGGTCTCCCTTTTTCTTTTTCTTTTTAAAAATTTTTCCTTTTTTTTTTCTTTCCTTTTTTTTTTTTTTTTTTTTGCTTGTGCATTCCAATTGTTCTTAAAATATTTGGCAATGTCAATTAGTAACTGAGCAGAGTTAGCTGATGAACACAATTTTCCAGTAGACTGAGCACCCTATTGTTGCCGAGCGAACAGCAGATTTCTGAGGTCATTATCATTCGCTGGTTGCTTGGCCCAGCTGCTTCCTGCTGCAAAAGCCAAACTTTATACTGGAGCTCAGGGATGGCTGCAGCAACAGGGGGCTGGGAGGGGGAGAGGGGAGCTGGGAGGGGGAGAGGGGAGCTGGCTTCAGAGCCAGAGACAGTCATTAGCAGCGGAGGAAACAGAAAGCAAAAGTTTAGAGGCCATTCCAGGAAAACTACGAAGGTATCAGGCTCTGCCCCCTCTGTCACCGCGTTCTACCTCCAGGAGGGGAGTTAAAGGTTGGGAGAACGCGCCCCCAAGACGTGGCGGCAACTGACCTCTTGTAGGGCACAACTTTGGGGGAAACAATCCTTCCGTTTATAAACTGCCTTAAGGATGTTTAACCCACCCGAGATCACGGGTGTCATTCCCTCATAGGTGGATGAGACCCTTTCGTTTTCAATTTTAAAAAGTCATTTTTAGATGCTTTTAGAAACTTGAAATGAGTAAGCTCAGAGACGGCAGGCAGAGAAGCAGCATGTCGTTTTGCAAAGGGATCTTTGAACAGGAGGTAGGCTGAAATTCCTTGAATAATAAAATTTCATGCGGGGGTGGGGCTCACTCCTGTGCTTGTCTGCTTTTTACTTTTTCTCCACCCTGATTCCAGACCCCCACCCCAACCCCAGATTCAGGAACTGGTCCACAAAGTTGAAAAGCTGCACTATTTTTTTTTTTTTAAAGCTCAGCTGTTAAAGCCGTACACCATATGCAGCCCTTCCGTCCTCGCCGTGGGAGCATGTGCAGGCGGCCACTGTGTTTGTGGAGATTTACAGAGGCCCAGCCTGTGTGTGCCGAAGCAGTGCCCAGGCAGACGCTGGCCAAGGTCCTTCCTCCAAGTTGATGACTTGGTGGCCTCCCGCCTGGATGGATACACTGGCTGAGACTCCTGGGGAATGTCAGAGAGGGCAAGAGTCAGAGACCTGGGTGACCTCCCGCAGTCTTCAGCTTTTCGTGGTCCTAAGTTGGTCCACTTACCTGGAGCAGCTGATGATGTCAGCTGACAGTCACTGGCTGTCACTTCATCTCCTTCCTCCCATGGGAGCTGAATGCTTCCCAATACTTCTTTGTAATCAACTTCCCATTCCAAGGTGGATTCTCATTGCTTTGTGTTTAGCAGCAATTATTTGCAAACACACAGTGACAGTCCGGGGCTTCTGCTGTCACCCCTCCCCCACCCCCGTGAGTGAATGGGGCTGTAAGCCCTGCTTCCTCTGAGGCTGCATGTCCCTTAGCAACCCAGCCAGAGAAAAATGTCCCCAGCTCTGACAGTCTTCACATCGGAAGTATGGCGGAGAGATTCTGGAGGTCTTCAGCCTCCCCCAGACTCTTACAGTTTGTGGACACCATTTGGGGCACAGGTGATTAGATTCCAGGCCTATGGTTGCTTGAAGCCCAGCCAATGTTCAGTTGATGGCTTCAGTTTATCGGTATGCAGACTGGGCACCCTGTGGTGATCCCCTCTTTCCCTCCTGGTGTGCTCCAAGGGGTGCCATGTTCCAGCCTATGGACCTCTGAGACACCCAAGGTGCTCCATGATGTTCACTCAATTGAGGAATTAATGGTCATAAGTAAAACATGGATGAGCAAAGAATTAAGCTGTCAGTTTTGTAGTGTGAAGCACGGTTCCCATTAGCTCGAATGGGAATTTCCAATTCACATCCCGGCGGCTGACTGCCACTCCTCTAGGTAGGCTGGGGCTAGAATTAGCAATTTGCTTTATAAACGGGCACACATTAAATTTGTCCAGAAGCAGACACAATGAGTTCAAGAGCTGCCTTTCGTCCATTCCCAGTGTCTTTAGGTCAGTAGGAAGTTCCACCCACCAGATTGACTTTCCATGTGCTGAACTGGTGCAGCAGCTGTTTGCAGACTCCTTGGGGTCCTCCTGCTCACCCCAACCCCTTCTTCATTAGTAACCTATCTTTTGAATCCCTTCTTTGGGTTGCTTTGTACCTTGCTTATAAGAAGTACATTTTCTGGGAAGGAAGGCTGGAGTGTGCCTTAATTTACCCCTTGGAAGCTCAAATTTCATGTGGCCTTTGGGAAACTTGGGAGCAAAGCTAGATTTTGAGTCCTTAGTTTTACTACAGAATATTCCACTGATTCCAGACCCTAGACTCCCCAGGATAGTTGGGGATCTCAAGATGAAGAATGTAGAATCCATTGAGAACTCAACTTTTTGGGGGAAGAGGGAAAGACAAGACTTCTCTGTGTAGCCCTGACTGTCCTGGAACCAGCTCTGTAGAACAGGCTGAACTCGAACGAAGAGATCCACCTGCTTCTGCCTACCGAGTGGTGAGATTAAAGTCATGTACCAACACCATGCAGCTAGAACTCAACATTCTTGATGTCACTTTGTGAGAGCAATGTGGAGCCATTTGGCCTGAGAAGTCAGAGAAGTGTTTTGACTGTGGAGCTGTGTGTGAATGTTGAGGGTAAGGGTTTGAAACAAATGTGGAGATGGGTGGTCGGCTCTGGGCACTCACCTAACTAATGGTGACAGCACTGAAACTTGTGCCATATGTAAACCTGGGGTCTTCTGGTCACCCTCCCAGGTCCTCACCACCCGTGTGGGTGTCTGACAGGCATTCCCCACCCTTGTTGAAGAGCTAAGCATGGCCTGGAAGGAAAATGGCTGGCAATGACTAGAAAGTACACAGAAGAGCCCTCCAAGATGAATGGAGCGGGGAGGGTGGGTAGGCAGGTGGTGGGGGCTTTGATCTCCCCAGGAATGGTCGTGGCTGCAGCTGAGAGGAGCTGAGGGTCTCCCTTGCCTTTTTCTGGCAGGATGGGGTGGTGGCAACATTTACTTAAGCTGTGGAGTCTGGCACAGCCGCATCTAGGCACCATCTGGAAGGCCCCTCTCAGAAAGCCACAGACCCTCCCCACAGAGCTCAGAGGAGCAGCACTCAGGCTGAGTTTGGGGGTTTTTTCCCTTGGGCATATCTTGAGCATCCAAGCACCTGAATAGGCCGAGTCCCCTTTGGGACTCGCATAGCTAAAATGTGGGCTTTCCCTCTGCACTGCTCTGGTTAATTCTAGAGGCAGATCTGGCTTAGGTTGGCTTTGTCAGGGGGGCACTTAATGTCCCGGCTGCCTCTCCACCTGTTTATTTGATGTTGAGTGTTGCTTCTTGCCTTTGCTCAACTATTCTAGCTAAGTATAGAGACACCTTGGAAAAACAAGGCCCATTAATGTAATGGAACTATGCCTTTCTTTAAATTCCCTGGGAAGGCAGGATCTAGAATTCAGTGGCTAGGCTCATGACAAATAGGGCCAAAGTTTAGAGATCTGATACCACTCTGTACCTGATTTGCATCCTCAAAGAAAACACCAGTGTCCTAAGCAATGAGTGTGTTAACTTTGTCTGTAGCTACCTGGTGGGTGGCTGGGGCTTCACCAGGAGCTGTGCTGAAATCAAGAGGAGCGGTCTTGGTGCAATTCAACTGACTTCTGTTTGCTTTTTCTTTACCAAGAGAAAGTGAGGGCTTAGCTTCTTGTGGGGCCCTTGGGGCTCTTGTGTGACATGTGACATGTGTCTGAGAGAAGTGAGAGACACAGCACAAGCTGACTCTTTGGCTCTGCTGCCCAACTACTACACGTGGCAGGGGTGGGGCAGGGTGGGAGGGGCTTCTCCCTCAGGATGCTCTCTCCAGTGAGGGTGTAAAGAAGTGTGTCATGGGTGGCCTTGGTTTTAATACCTGCTTCCGAGGATCAGAACCATTTTTCACAATCCCTGTGAGGCAGTGCATAAATCAGAGAAATCCTGCTTCCCTGTGATGGGTCAAGGAAAGCCCATGGAGGAAAACATTCATTCTCTCATAGAGGCGTCTTGTACAAATGGAATCCTGGTTGACATTCCTCTCATTTCTTTCCTCTTGTCTGGACTCGGGTTCAAAGCCATCAGATGCATGAGGAAAGAGGTCCCCACCATGATGTTGTCTTTATTAAAGCAGCATGTAAGCAGTGTGTCAACACTCTAAGCTCGGTGGCCTGTGTGTGTGGCGTGCCAATTTCCTCTGCTGTCTCCAGTCATCCTGAGAAGCAGTTTGGAGCGTTTCCAACTTGCCTATGTGAAGCTCAGTATCAAAAGTGGACAGTGGTTGCTCTCATGGAAGAACAAGTCAGATATAGTGTCGTCTTTATTGGCAAAAATATTTAAGATTTTGATAAAGCTGCTTTGTCTTTCTTATTTATTTATTTATTTATTTATTTATTTATTTATTTATTTTCCATAATAGTAGAAATGGTCCTCCAGCTGTGGTGTGATGTCCTAACCCTAGGTGAGGGAGGAGCCTTGGCCTGGGTTTGTGTCATTCTCAGCCAGGTCTGAACCCTCTGAAATGACCTTGCTCTGGAGTGAGGGAGGCTGCTGCTTACTATGAACTAACTTTTAATCACCTCAAGTATTTAGAAGATACAGATAACTTTTAAAGATGTTGTTTTGAGCTAAGCATGGCGGCTCATGCCTGTGAACCTAACACTTGGGAGGCAGGAAGATCTCAAGTGTGAAGCCTACCTGTTGCAGATCCCAAGGCCAGCATAGTCTCCGTAGCCAGACATTGTCTCAAAAACAGAAACAAGCAAGCAAACCAATTCTGAATACAACCACTCAGGACTCACCACTAAGATGATTTTAATGTATGCCTTTCCATTCTTTTTTATGTACCTGACAATGTGGTTTAGTGAAGAGGTCATATGGTACAGATTCCTGAGTAAATCTCTGCTAAGGTATATGTTCCATATTAGGTTCTGCAGGGCACATGGTATCTGTAGTAAATACTCATTGCCCCGTAACTGAAAGGGCATAGTGATGTTCCCATAAAGCTTTTTTAATAAAACAGGCAGGAGCATGGATGTGCCTTCTCGCTATTGCACGCAGGCTTTAGTCCTATTGTAATAGCTATCCTTCTGTTTCATGTTTGCTGTTTCAAGACAGGATCTTGCTATGTAGCCCAGGATGGCCTCAAACCTGAGAACCTCCTATCTCTGCCTCCCAAGGGCTGCAACTGGATGTGCCCAGCATCATGGCCAGAGCATCACAGAATAAGTATGCTCTCTGGGGGGGGGGGAAAGCAGATACAGAGAAGAAAGGATATATATATATATATATATTGGCTTAGCTGTTGTATCCACAGAGCAGAGAACTTGTTTTGGGCTTTCTCACTCTGCGAGGTAACACCTCTGTGAACATTTTTTGCATGTTTGTGTCTGGATGGTTCCAATCATGTGTGCAACTGAGTACACAGCAGTTGAGCCTGTGGCCCTAGGCAGGCATCCCCATGGCTGCGGATGTGTCACCCAGCAGCGCTCTAAGACCACGGCTGGAGGCTGTCTCTGTGCTGGAGATTCTTGCCACAAGTAAATTCCTCCTGTGACCGTCCCGGAAGTGAGCTCATTCCCCTCACCTGGATACTCCTCCACCCATTCGTTCACCTACAGAGCATGTGCCCGTGTTCAATCATGAATTCATCTGTTTACTCAGTGGAGGATGAAGCACCAAGTAGGTTTTGGATGCTGAGCAATACAAGGGTGAGGAAAGAGGGAGCACCTCGTAGCCCACAGAGGCCCACACACAGTCTAGGATCTGTTTTCCAGGTGTCAGTGCTCCAGGACTTCCCCCACTGTCCTGTTTGCACCTTATATCCTAAAGGACTAAGGAGTTACCTAAGTAACTATTTATTTTAATAGGCCAGACTGGTCTTGAATGCTCCATCCTCCTGCCTCACCTCCTGAGTTCTGGGATTATAGGTGTGCATCTCCTTGTCTGGCTGCAAGTAACTGAGCAGAGAGGAATAGCTTGTTCCCTCTGTAAAGCCTAACAGTCTTGGTGATGCCAGGAGCAGGCAGACATGAAATATTAGTTACCTCTATCTTTACTTTCATGGCATATCCAACAGAAGCAACATAAGAGGAGAGAGTCTTACTTACTCTGATGCCGGATTCAGGAGATACAGCTTATCATAGCAGAGAAGGTATGGTGGCTGAAGTGACTTGGTCCATGGCTAAGGCAGCTTGCTCTACCGGCTTCTCACATAGTACTGAATGTATGAGGGTTCTGGTCAGAGACGGGGTTGAACAACAACTTTTAAGGCTCTCCTCCAGCACCCTCTCTACCAACAAGGCTTTAGCTCCTAAAGGTTCCACAACCTCCCAGAAGTCCACCACTACCTGGGGACCAAGCTGGAGGGACGTTCCACATTCAAATCACAACACAGTGACTTGCCTCTAGCTGCGGCCCTTTCTCCTTGGGCATGGAGCACATCCACAGGAAGGTACTGAGGAGAGTCGGGTTTCTGAGGAAGCCTCTTGAAATGTAGGGAGTGCAAAGCAATAGAAGCACAGGTCTTAGAGGAGTTGGGCACTTGGCAGGGCTGCCTGACATGGTCTTTTGAGTGAGAGCATCATAGAAAAGCTGATGTGTCTACACGTGGGACAGAGAGGAGGCTCTAAAACTTGTCTCCTGGTCTCTGTCCACTCTGTCATTTTGGCCACTGACTCATGAACCGGGTAATTGTCAGACTGTGTAATGCATGTGAACCTGTCACTGGGGTCCTAAGTAAGAGCCCCCGAATCATTAGTTGCATAACTTCATACTGGGATGTGTGCTTGCTGGCACAAGCTTTGTCCATTTGACTCAAACTGACCTTTCTTTACCTAGAAACTGTGCACACCTTCTCACAGGGCTCTGGTGAGTTCTGGGCCAGACTATGTGCCCTGCATAACACTCCCTGTGGCATGCCAGCAGAAGACACTGTTGTGGTGGATGATGTCCCTTCTGTGGGGGCAGAAACTACACACGGACTCAGGCCACCTGTGCAAACAGACGCTATCTGCAGTCTCTGTTCCTTGGTGCTTTTTCTTCTCATGAAATGCAACATCACAGGTTTGACTCTGGAGACAGAGTCAAATACACTGGTTTTTTTTCTTCTTTTCTTTTCTTTTTAACATTTAAGAACCATCTTGGGGTAGCCAGATGGTATAGTGGGTAAAGGTGCTTGCAGCCAAACATGCAGGCCTGAGTTCTGTTTCTGGAAGTCACATGGTGGAAGGAGAGAACTGATCCCTGCAAGTTGTCCTCTGACCTCTGTATATCCACAGAGGTGCATTCGAGTATACACACACACACACACACACACACACACACACACACACACACATGCAAACACACAAATAAGAAACTGGATGTGGTAGCCTATGCCTTTAACCCCAGCTCTTAGCAAAGCCAGCCTGGTTTACATAGCAAAACCCTGTCTTAAAAACAACAATACAACAGCAAAGGAAAAGAAAAGACAGACAGCAGCTCACCACAGAAGCTCACAGTTCACCTTGAAGCTATCCCTGATCCTGGTTCCGACCATGTTGCTGGGCTGCTTGAACAGGTCTCCTCCTGCTTCCGCGCCTCAGCTTATTGGACTTCACTTTGGAGTTGGGGCGGGTAGTGGCGAAGAGTGAGATTCTTACCAGTGTTCATGTTCTCATCTCTCTTATCTTCTCCTACTGCCTCTTCTCCTCCCTGGTAGGATAGGAATGATTTGAACATGAACGGCCCCACCATCTCCTGTGCTGGGGCTGAGTTGCCAGCTGATGGGTTGTGAGTGATTGGATTCTGAAGGCTCTGGTTTTTAACCCTTGATGGATTCATATCACTCTGGGATTGTCGGAAGGTGTGTCAAGGATTCTGTCCCTGATAAATGTTAATAGTGTCTCCCTGCTCCTTATAAGGTCCGTGTGACAAACCGAAGTACAATTCTACCCAAGGTCACCCTGGAGAACTGTGAGATTGTTGGGCTTTATTTACAGAGCATGAACGAGGAGTCACTCACAGAAGTGACCCCAAAGCAGTCCCACTGGAAAGTCTTGGCTTGGCATTAAAGATGGCTTCCCCATAGTCATGTAGATAGAGGCCCTCTGCAATTAACTTTCCTTGATCTGTATTCTCTAGTACATCCTGAGACCCTGAGGTCACGTGCACTTAGTACAGACTCATCTACAAATGGCTTGGAGGAATGGCGCCTGGAAACTCAAGTGAGGGTTCAATGACCCTCGGACACTGTCTTTCTTTAAGGGAACGCCACAGTCCCATATGTTTGATGGGCTTTCGCAAGCAAGCACAGCTGATCTGATAAAGGTGACAGCTATCGTTGGAGGAGCATTTCCTACAGCAGGGAGTGGCAAAGGTAGGAGGGAGAGCCAGGTTACAGGAAGGAGAAGGTCACGCGGCTGTGTACTTGGGGTTACCTCTTGCTAGGGCATCTTCCTGCATATCCCCTTTCTCTGAAGTCTGGCTTCTGTGATGTAAACCGTGATTTCCCACCGTGCTCTCCCTCCATGCAGGACTGAATTGTCTGAACCCCTGAGCCACAAGAAACTGTTCCTCCCTTCCTTCAGTGTATTTATGTCAGGTGCTTGGTCACCGTGAAGGAAAGTCTGTTCACATCCCAGAAGTCGCCAAGGCCAGAGTGTAGCTCTGCAAGACTCATCTTTTGTTGAGTTCAGTAGAGATCAGGGTATTCAAGTCTGGGGGTGCTATGGAACTGAAGTTTGTCTTTTATTTATTTTGGGGTATGTGTGTGGAGAAGTTGAGACAGAGTGTTAGCATGTAACCCAAGCTGGCCTCTAGCTTGAACCTCCTGAGTGCCGGGATTACAGCTGTGTGCTACCACATCTGGGTTCTTCACACTGATGTTTGTGTCTGAACCCCATTAGGCCATCTGTGTCTCTTTTCCCTTTGGGTCCTTTCCATCTGCCAGTCCTCCAGCGTACCTGGAGGTAGAACTCTACAGTTGCAGAGGCCCCATTTTGACCACCATGGCTATAGGATGTTGACCCTGAGGAGTTATGTGACCCAGCCAGGGCTGCTCAGCCCCTTGTGTTCCTTGTCAACACAGGCATGATGGTGGCACTTGTCGGTCCACGCACAGCATAGACTGAGCACAAGAAAGCATTCCCTTGAATATAGTCTTGTGATTGGCATGAGATGGAGACTCATTCAGTTGATGGGTTGTTGGTAATTTACACGGCACCAGAAGACTGGCCTTGCTGATTTAAACTCACAGGTTCTGGTTGACATCAGCCTGTGACCCTGTGGAAACAGTGGGTCCCGCTAAGACAAGGCGGAGTCAGCATTTGCACTGCTCCTCGGGCACCGCCTCCCTCCCTGCCTAACAACAGTCAGGCTGCCAGAACTCAAACTTTACACCCGTGTACCACCAAACAGAATACTCACTTCTAGGGGCCTAGAACAATCTTTTAAAAAGATTATTTTAAAAAGATGGAATAGAATTGAGGACCAGAAATGAGCCCACACACCTATGGTCACTTGATCTTCGACAAAGGAGCTAAAACCACTCAGTGGAAAAAAGACAGCATCTTCAACAAATGGTGCTGGGTCAACTGGTGGTCTACATGCAGAAGAATGCAAATTGATCCACTCCTATC
>CM052717.1:60539815-60554677 GCA_028551405.1 Uromys caudimaculatus | reverse complement strand
GGTATTTTCATGGGGGTATTTGGGTATGGGGGGGGGGGTTTGGTGGGAGGAGGAATTCCCTCACAGAGGCGGGGAGGGGGAGGGGACACGGGGTTTCTAAAGAAAAGGGGAATCATCGGAAATGTAAATAAAGTATCAAAAATAAAACTAAAATAAAATAAAATAAAAGATTATTTTAAAAAGTTTGTGTGTCTGGATGGTCTGTGTTGGGGGATGAGGGTTAGTGCAGTGTCTATAGAGACCAGAGAAGGACCCTGGGTCCCCACGGGGCCAGGGTGACAGGCAGTTGTGAGCTGCCTGGCCTGAGTGCTAGCAGCCAGGCTTGCATCTTCTGCAAGGCCAGAATGTGCTCTTGAGCGCCGGGCCATCCATCTCTTCAGTCCGCTAATTCCATTGCTCACAGTATTATGTCCTGGAGTAGAACGTGCCCACTCTCCGCCCAGTTACTAGGGTGAACCAGTGGCTGGTGTCAGGTTTGGTATGGCAGGAAAGCATGGAGCCCGAGCAAAAATACAGTGTGGAATATGACAGCAGGCAGCTCCTTCAGCCGTAGACACATCTGCTCTCTCGTTGAAGAATGCTGGGGACTTGTGTAATGGGGCTAAGTCTGTGACTGGTAGGATATTCTTTGCTTTGTGCACATTCTGGTTTTAAAGTAATACCAGGTCTCATTTGGGCCTGGACATGACGCTGCATGCCACTAAGGCAAACCAAGTATCCTCCCAAGAAATTGCTCTGTGGTCAATACTATCCTGGTCTCCTTGGTGGAAGGAAAGGCAGAGAAGCTAATACTCTGCTTCCGGAGAAGAGGTTGGACCTGGGGAATGGCCACAGAGCAAGTTGTTTGTAGCCAGTTTGTGGGGCCCATTGGATGGTTGAGGTAGAATTCTTTCAAGCAAAGGGAGAGGCTTGAGGACTTTTCTCCTCTCCATGTGAAAACAGTGTGTGATCCCACAAGCTCATCTGTTTTAGGTGAAAGGTCATGCAGGGGATGATGCTGGAGGCTCATAAGGAGTGCAAGTGTTCCTTGAACTGGGGAAGGCGTCCTGCTTCTGAGGAAGCCTTTGCCCACATTAGGTCAAGTAGCGTCTCACAGCCTGGAGCTAAGAGAGAAGCTGTGTGTAAATGGAGGCTCTGGGAGGTTGAAGCGCATCACGAAGCTGTGGAACTGCAGTGTAGACCAGCTAAGACTGGAGTCGGCTCAGCAGAAGACAGAAGCAGCTGGGGATCCCTGGTAGAGCAGGATGCAGGGAGACTGGGGGATGTGGCTTCCCTTCAGTGCTTCCTTGGGGGTTTCCTCTCCTGTCTTCTGAGAATGAAGTAAAGAGAGAAGATGGCTGGTGTGGGCTCTGCTCAGTCCCGGCTGACTAGGAGCCAGTTTTAAGTTCCACACTTAGACTTGAAGCCATTCCCCCCAAACCCAACCCTGCTGAAGGTCACAAGCTCAGTGTGTCTCTCCTGGCTCAACACCACAGGGAGGAGAGAAGTGGTGCAGCTCCCCCAAGGCTACAGGACCACAGCCCAGTGGGCTTCTGGTTGTCTACCTTGTGTGAGTTTACAAAAGCCTCAGTTTCCCCAATGCTAGGGTCCCTTGTTAGGATCCTTTACTTAGCCTCTGTGGCAGTGAGTGGGCGGTAGGAGACAGTGAGCACCTCAGAGAGAGGATAATGCTCACACCAGCCCTGTCTGGAAGTCAGCTCTCTGCAGCTCCAGCCCTTTCTGAAGAAGGGAACCCCACTGGCAGGTAGATGGGATGAGAAAGGAAGAGGCTCTAATCCTCCTAGTGGGGTCAACCCCATCCTCTGAGGTGTAAATTAGGAGGGCCGGCTCATCTGGGAATGCTTCCAGAGGAGGGGCGGGAGCCTTTGTTGTCCTGCTAGCCTCCTGGCACCATGGGTTGAACCAAGCAACCATTTCCCACTGGCTGCACTAACCTAGAACGCTCTGGGCTGTCCCTGCTCTTTGCTTTCTCAAGGTTGCTTTCAGAGCCAGAGTCAGGGGTCTTCTTTTGGGGTGAGAGTGGACTTAGCATGGTGGGTGTGGGAAGATGATTAACTGATTCTTCTCTGTGAGTTAGTAGTGTGTGTGCGAGTGAGTAGTGTGTGTGTGTGTGTGTGTGTGTGTGTGTGTGTGTGTGTGTGTGTGTGTGTGTGTGGAGATATTGATTGAGCTGAGCGTATATCTTGGGGTAGTACTATACATATACGTAGGTTGGCTTAACTTCTTTGAGGGTACACCAGGGCCCCTGTGCTTGTGTGGAGTGTTTAAGTGTGTGTTGGGAATGAAGGTACACGTGTTGTGTAAGGAAGGTCCGTACACTGATGTGTACTGTAAATATCCCGGTGGCTCTGTGGCTGTCATGGTGCGTCTTAGGAGTGTGAATGTGTTGGCCTAATTCATGGAGTGAACCCATGTTTGTTCATATATGGGTTCATGAAGGGTGTGTGTGTTGATATTGTACGTGTTTGTGTTTGTTGGCACAGGTGTACTTTGTGTGCTGTGTTGGGTGACTGCATTGATGTGTAATTGCGCTTCAGTACAGACATGCGTATTGGGATGTATGGATCTGCCCCTGTGAGCCTCTCTGAATGTGCAGGTTGCATGATGGTTTCTTTAAGGAAGACTTTAAGTCTACACCAGGCTCTGCCCCTTTCCAGAACTCAGAAGCGTTGTGGAAAGGGGCTTCTCCCTCTGTTGCTGGCTCACCTTCAGACAGGAGTGGTTCTGGGATTCTAGTTGGCACATAGAAGAAGTCCTGCTTTCTGGCATCTCACCATCAGGTCCTCTGCAAATGCGAGGTCTCTTGGTAAAAGTTTGGACCTGAGGTTCTGAGGTTCCCGAGACCTCAGTCAGCCATGTATGCGTTGGCTTGTCCTCAACAGTGTGGCATATAGGCCATGCTGGTTGACTCCAGAGAGAAGAACATTTGCTCAGCACAAAGCAGGATTCGATGCCCCCACTTCCCTCTAGGTAGCAATATATGGAGTCTCTGTGTGGAGCCTGGCACTATCAGATGGCTATGGGGGGCTACTATGCCCTCAGCTGAGCGTGGTGTCTCCAGGTGCATGGCAGTCTCTGCAGGTCTCAGATGAGCACAGGGCATGGCCCTAAAGGTAAGCCCTCAGCATTTGTGTGATCCCCTCTCTGGGACAGTGATGACCTCATCCTGCCATGGTGACCATCTCTCCAGGAGCCTCTGCAATGCTCTGAAGGTTTTCTCCCTTCCCTCCTTGTTCTCGGAGGTCACAGCGAGAGTACCAGCCTTACAAAATCCCATCCTTGTCAGAAGCCAGGGTGGTGCTCACCAGCTGCTGTTCCCCATCCCTGATGAGCAGAGGAGGCAAAGGCTTACACTGAGCTTGTTTCAGCCCCAGAAAGTGACTTTGCAGCACCTTTGTATTCAGGTGGCTAAGGTCTAGGAACACAGTGGCTGGTGTGGATGCAGCCCTGGGATACGACACATGAGCCTTGGCAACTTGTTAAAAGGCTGGGCCTTCAGAATGGTGTCTTGGTCTTGCCCAGTGGTTCTCAAAGCATGGGTCTCAACCTCTTTGGGGTCAAATGATCTTTTCTCAGGTATCACTTATCAGATATCCTGCATATCAGATATTTACGTTATAATTCATAACAAGTAGCAAAAGTACAGTTATGAAATAGCAATAAAAATAATTTTATTATGAGTGGGAGTCAACACAACGTGAAGAACTGTGTCACCGGGTTGCAGCATTAGGAAGGCTGAGAACCACTGTTCTAGTCAGAACTTGGGACCCAGGTGGGCACTGGGTTACTAAGGGTCAAAACTGAGAGGCTCTGTGCTCACAACACAGGCCCTTAGAAACATCTCTTTTCTAGACTCAGAAAGAAATGTCTATCATGGGACAGAATGTGAAGGGTCAGGGCCACCATACATTGGGCAGAGACTTTCTGGAGGTCTCACGGAGCAAATAGATAGCCAGGCAGCCCCGATTCTGCTGGAATTTGGTGATGCTGGGCCTTAGGGATTCACTGTCATTTGGCACATAGAGGAGACAACACTGCCAGCTCCGACGGGCTGGAAGGGGGCAGGTGAGTGTGGAGGCTGTAGATAGCAATGGCAGAGGAGAGAGGTACTGATCCAGGCAGGGCAGACCCCTCCACATAAGTTTCTCTTGTCTGAGCTTGCTGCTAGGAAAGCCATGCTCTGAGGGGACTCAGAGTGAGCTGTGAAAGCTAGGGGCTCTCCGGGAGTTGAGATGGAAGGTACTAGAATTTCTAGAGATCTGAAACATGGGAGCTGTCCGGAAGCTAGTGAGGAGTGACACGGTCCAGGCTCTGGAGCGGTCACTTGAGCCATATCCTTCCTGGCCTAGACCCCTATGGTACTTCCCGGCTCTGGCTTGTGGGATCAGGTCTATGGCAATGAAGCCCCATCGCCACTTGTTACCCTGTCACTCTGCTGAGGTCCCTTCACTGACTCTGTCACTTAAAAATATCCTCCATCATAGGCCTTTGAACTGACCGCCTCTCTAGAATACATCTCTTTTTCTTTCTCACAGTTTTCTTTATTAAATAGGGTCTCCCTTTATAGCCTGGGATAGGAAGGAGTTGCCATCCTCCTGCCTCTTGAGTGATGGGATTCTAGGTGTGTGCCTCCATGCCCCTGGTGTCCCGAGGTGGGGGCTAAGAGCAGGGTGGACACATCAGACACCAGAGTTTCAGAAAAGAAACTCCAGTGTCCCACTGTCTCTGTTTCTGTTTGCAGTGTGGGGAACAGAACCTAGACCCAGTGCCTATGCTCTACCATGGAGCTTCCACCCCAGCCCTTGAGTTTCCGATTATCCTGTGTCTCCTCTTGGTTTGGGGATTATAGGTGTGCCTGACTACACCCAGGGGTACTATCTTAGTGGTAGTTCACTATGATGCCTCTAATTTTTCCTGTGCTGTTTAGAAATGGAATCCCAGTTTAGGTCAATGCTGAGACCAAATATAGCAGAGAACTTGATGATCTGGCTGGGGGACACAGTGACGGGCAGTAGGTAGAGCTACACCTTGCAGCTGGAATGAGGAAGAGAAAGGACCCGATAGGAAGGTGCCAATGTCAGTAGAGCTCACAGACCAAGCAGCTAGTTGGCCAAGATCAAGAGCTGATGTTTGCACATACTGTGGACTGACAGCCACACTAGACATACAAGTATTCCTTCCTAGTCTAGTTTTGCTCTGCTGCTGTGATAAAGTAGTCTGACCAAAAGCAACTTGGAGAGAAAAGGGTTTGTTTCAGCTTATACTTCCAGCCTATCACTGAGGGAAGTCAAGACAGGATCTCAAACAGGAACTGAAGCAAAAGACATGGAGGGACATTGCTTACTCTGGCTCACTTACAGGCTCCTGTTCAGCTTAGCTTTCTCAGCCAGTCCAGGACCACGTGCATAGGGATGGTGCCGCCCACAGTGGATTGAGCCCACCCACTTTATTCATCAGCCAGTACAATTTCTTATAGTTATGGCCACTGAGAAATATGATCTGGACAATTCCTCTTCCCATATGACTATAGGTTGTGTCAAGTTGACAATGAAAACTAACCAGCACATGTCCCCACTACCCACATTTCTTTAACCTAAGAGATGCACCTACACTAAGCTGTGAGAACCAACTGCTGAAGCCTACTTACAGGCTCTGGGAGAGCTGGGGATTTCTTAATGGAGGAAGCAGAGGCAGAAAGCAGATGGCCAGGCATGAGATTTAGTACACAGTTATGCAAACAGGCAGTGAGCACTGCGGGATAGAGTGGAGCAGGATTTTGGTGGCCTCAGGTACCAAACTCTCTATCTTGCCAGAGACAGGTGGTGAACCCCGAAATCAACTGGGGTGGGGGTCCACAGAGAGCTTGGCTTGTGGTAACAGTGTGGAAGAGGACAGATTCATTAAGTGTCAGCTGAGGATTTAGTGAGGCCATAAATAGGCTTACATTGCCTCCTGGGAACCTCCCTGTCCCAATCCTGATTGATTCAGGTCTTGTGATTATTAACCCAGGCCTTGCAGGATCATTACCAGGTCCCCTGATACCTCTAGCGCATCCCCCAACTCATGCTTAGGGTGGTAAGCCCCATGCCAGTGACCATCGTTGATCCCTGGAGGGTAGAAAGGGGCAGCTGGTTGAGGAGAGCCAGGGCTGCCTGGGCCATGTGGAAAACACCAGTGGGGGCAGAGGATGTTGGCTACCTCACAGGTTTCTGTAGAAGCCCTGTGGGGCACTTGCATGAGAACGAGCAGAAGTCCACCTGGGCTCAGCAAGAGTTGAGAATGGCCAGTTGTGTTTGGAGAAAGCAGCATCAAGTCCGTAATTTCACTACTTCATTTGTAATATGTAAAACGAGCCCATATGTGCTGGTCCAACTGTGAGGCACCGGTGACTGGAATGCTTGCTTCAGACAGGACCCTCCCAGGCCCCTGCTGTCCCCCTGGGTCTCAGCCTCGTACCTGTGGCGGCCCAGATCCTGTGTGGCGACATCATTGCAGCTAAGAGGGTGCAGCTGCCAAGCACCTTCTCTTTGCTGCTACTCACCCAGCTGTTTAGAAAAGGAGAGAGTCTTTCTAATCAGCCATATGGCGTGCAGTTTTATTTGCCTTGGTAAGTTAAAATGCACATTACTGGTCAGCATCCTGCATGCAAATTTTGACACTGCATTCCAGGAGTAACTCGCAGAAGCAGGGTGGCTGCAGGTTGGATCTGTGTAATTACATTGCTTTACCGGCTTGTAACACTGCCATCCCTAACTATTCTTGGTATCTCACCGAGACGGCTGCCGGGGGGATATTGCTTCGAGACGCCTGTAGCTGGAGAAAGATTATGTAAACACGGCGTGCGATCTCCAAAGTGAGTAATGAAGTTGGGTACTTGTTGCAGAAATTAATAAATGGCTGGTTTACACGTGACAGAAGAATCTCCTGTGTGCTCACCAAGTCACCGGTATGGTGATGGATAAGTGCAGTACCAGCCGTGGTCGACGGGGGAAATCCATCCTTGGCTGGATTGAGAGCATCACATGGGCAATTCTGGCCCAGGCCCTTAGCTTTCCACTTGACAGATAGGAACTCATCCTTTGTCCATCTCTCTCCTGTTTGTCAGTCTTTGCCCACGCTGCAAAGGACAGCCTGCAAAGGCCGCTGCTATCCCAGGATTCAGGACAATGTTCCAGATGGCCCTACACCAACAGTTATCCTCAGTCTCCCTTGTTGCTCTCAGGAAGAGATGTATAAGCTGAGATCTCAATTTCTTCATTATAAGGGTAAGCTGGGCAGAGGAACTGGCCTCAGTCACCCCAAGAAGCAGGATAGTCGCCATTATTTTGGCCCCAAGTGGCACAAAGCTCAGGTTTAGGAACTTGCCTGCTTTCACTGATGATGCAGTGCAGGAGAAACCACCTGAGAACAAGCTCCAGCCTCCCTGGAGGCTTTTCTGGATCCTGGAGTCTGGCTTGTCATGAACTTTCGACTGCATTTGCTTCATTTCCTGTTCATATTCCCAAGTCCCCTTACACTGCCTGCAAGTGTGCTCTGCCACATGGTGCTCCATTTGCACATGATCAGACTCCACATTGTTCTCTAGCACTGCAGATGGACCCAGGGCCTCATGAGTGCAGGTGCCCCACTGTCGAGCTACACCCTAGCCCTCCCCCATGGGAAGCTCTTGTTTTGGTACAGTCTAACTAAGTTGCTCAGCTTGGCTTTGAGGTCAGTCTGGAGCTCAGGTTGGCTTAGAACTTGTCATATCCTTGTCTCACCTTGGGACTCCAGGGATCTACCACTAAGACCAGCCTAGACATGTTTTAATAAAATTGTGTGTGTATGTGCGTGAGATATAGATAGATAGATAGATAGATAGATAGATAGATAGATAGAGAGATAGAGAGATGTGTATGAGGTAAGGGGTTCTAGCACGGCTGTGCCATGAGCTACATGCAGGGCTCTGAACCGTGTGCAGGTTCTGGCCCCCTAATGCTTTCCTGCGCTGTAAACCAGTGGTTCTCAACCTTCATAATGTTTCAGCCTTTTAATATGGCTCCTCATGTTGTGGTGACCCCTCCCCAACCATAAAACTATTTTTGTTGCTACTTCATAACGGTAATTTTGCTACCGTTATGAATTGTACGTATCTGATGGGCAGAGACACACAAATTGAAAACCACTGTTCTAGACCTGTCTCCCCCAGATGTTTCCGGAGTTCCCACATCCCATACAATGGCCTGACTTGGTTCCTTGTGAGCACTACAGTTCTTGTCCTGCTCCATCTGTTCAGAGCACTGGCCACCGAGGGAGGACATTTCCCAGGGCCCCTGCAGCCAAGCACTGAAGTAGTTTGAGTTTTCCTCCTGCCCATGTTGGTCTGTGTCAATGAAGGCTGGTACTTCAGAGTCAGAGGGAGGACAGACAAGGGCCACTTCCCCTCAGTCACTTCTGCATCTATCCTCTGTCATTATCAATGTCCGGTGGGCAGTGGCCAGGATTTAAAGTCCAGCACAGGATTCAGTTAGTGTGTCCTAGCCTCTCTTCCTTCTCTTGATCTGTTCTTGTCTTCTCTGTCATTTCCCAATCTAGTCTCAGCTTTCTGCCGGTCAGCCCCTCCCACCCTTCCTTCCCTCCACAACTCATGGCTTCCTTTTCTCCTCTCCCCTTGACTCTTTTCTTCTTCCCTTCTCTCCCCTCTAAACAGTACCCGTAATTCTGCAGCTTCTTTTCTCAAATCACCGATAGGACTCAAAGATAATCTCATGGTGTGGTGGGGTGTGTGTGTGTGTGCACGTGTGTGTGCACGTGTGCACTTGTGCATGTGAGTACGGACATGCAGGCGGCGTGGTGTGCATGTGGAGGTCAGAGGACAGTGTCTGCCTTGCTGAGACAGAGTCTCTTCCTTTTTGATGCTGTGTGCCAGGCTAGCTGGCCTGTAAGCTTTGTTTTTCCACAGGAACACTGGGATGACACGCATGCAGTATCAGGTCATCATCCTTGCCTAGCACAGGCTTTGCCTCCTGAGAAATGTGGCCGGCTGACTCCTTAGTCTCATGTTTTGACTCAATCAGGCTTACTGGTTTTTTATGCCAGCATGGCAAGATCATAAAGTATATAAGGTCTGTGCAGTATGTGTCCCGTTACTATAACAAAACACCTGAGTCTGGTGTTTACAAAGGAAAGAGTTTCATTTAGCCCACACATTAGAGGCAGAGGGTCCAAATATTGTGTCTGAGGCTCTGGCAAGGGGTCCCTATCTGTATCTTTGTTCCCCACCCTCTTTTTCCTGTTGCCAGACCCAACTTAGCAAAGATCCAAAGACCTGATCCATCTCTCCTCCAGATCTGTCCATGAGCAAGGCGGTGCTGGGAGGTGCTCCCCTCCCCCGCCATTCTGGAGATCTACAACCCTCTGAGCCCTCCTGTGAAATGTCCCCAGACACTGACCACATTACAGTGACATTTCAGGAACTTTGTTCTTAGTTTTCAGTCCCATTTCTTTCTCCTGGGTTGTCCTAATGTCCTCTAAGGGTTTGTCTTCTGAAGAACACTGGGGAACAATGACCTCTTAGCTCTCTTCAGCCTCTTCCTTCCTGGGGCTGGGCAGCCACTCCTGTTCTATCTACAGCCCACTGACGTGATCCTAACTCATCACCTGAATGCCTTTGGTCCTCAGTGATGCTAGCCCTGTGGGAAATGGGGTTCAGAGGACCCTGACCCTCTATTTTGGGATTCTTTTCTAAAGCAGGTAAACAGCTCTGGCTAATTTAATTTACCTGCTAATGCTACATGTGGATTTACTGAGCAGGGAAGTGTAGCTGAGCTGTGGATCCGACTGCATACAGTTCAATGAGAACTGGCCCCCTCGAGGGAGCAGTAAGTGTCAAACTGCTCAGCATTGATCCTCCATGAAGGAATATTGCTTAATAAAGAAGGAAATACTTTCCATGGTTATCTGCTTGGTCTGACTTTAGATCTAAGAAGGAATACTGAGTTGGTAGCTCCCTGATCCCATTGTGGGAGGCAGGGGATTAACAGGAATGGGAACATTTCTCAAAGTTCTCAGGTCTTTCTTAGTAGCTCCAAAACCCCTCAGAGATGAAGAAAGGATGCTTAAGGGGACGAGCGGCTCCCTGCAGTCGGGTAGACCCCGCAGAGCCCCTTTCCTTGCCTGTGGCTCGTTCCTCACCCACGATTCTCCAACCCTGTCTGTTGTTTCTCTGAAACACGCCAGTAGTATCCTGTGTTGGCCCTGTGCCTGTCCTTTCTCCTGTTGCCCACCGTCACCTCACGCAGGTGGTGGTCTCATTTATGTTTTGTCAGGACTAAAATGTGAGCTTCCTGAAGGCAGAGGTGATGTCTTTCTCCCATCCCTTCGGCAGTGCATTGCCTAGACCACTATATGACTGTATTCATTCTTCAGGGTGCCACAAGTGTCAGTGGTCCAAGCATGGTGGGCAGGTCCCCACAGCGATAGAGAGCAGGAGTACCCTTATAAGGCTGTCACGTACAGACGCTTGAATAGCCGCCTCTGGCTTCCTCTCACGTGATTTTCCCTGTAAGTAGGATTGTCCGCTTTCTGTCACCAAGAAGCCAGGGCTTTCAGCAAACTTTGGTATCTCTTGCCTTCCAGACGCTCCCCAGTTTGTGGGGCACTGGGGTGCTTTCTGCAGCTGTAAATAAGTGCCAGATGCTGGGAGTTCGTCAAGGAAAGAGGATGGTTAAGCTCAGGGATTCGGAGCTTGGAAGACTAAGCAGTCAGATGCAAGGGCTTAGTTTTTCAGACACTCCAGAAATTCACGCTGAGGGCTGCCGGGCCAGGAGCCCCTCTCTGATTTTGGAGAAGAGGAGGCCAGGACTCTGTCCTTGGGGATTCTGACATCTCTGCTGTGTACTGCAGGGCATAATCTCCCCTTTCCCTAAGCTCCATGGATGGCAGAAAAGATTTCTTCAAAGTTGAGAATTCACAGTCCTCATCACTGTCTAGGACAGTGGTGATAAAAACGTGACTCTTGCCCCTCAACCCAGAGCACTGTCTGTTGCAGGAATTGCCCCATGGCAGCCAGTGGCATAGTCTTACTCCATAAGTACTGTGCCATAAGGCACGATAGTATAGGCTTGAAATCTTGGCACTGGGGAGGTTGGGCACTGTGAGTCTGAGGCTTTCCTAAGCTCTTGGCGCCCCTCAGAGAGGCAGGACGTGCGGGAAGTTTGACCGCGCGGACCCCACGGATGGCCAGGCATGTGTTGGGCTGTGAGAAGCTCCCACAGAAACACAGCCCGGGGGTGGGGGACGAGGCCGTGGGTCCCCTAGATTCACACAGCAGCCGGCTCCATGGGGTTCCCATGCTCTTGGGCATCGCAGATGCTGCTGGATGCCGAGGAAAAGCTGAGAATGAAGTGGGACCTCAGACTAGATCTAGCCTGGGCCGAGGGGGAGAAGCAGGGAAGGGAAGGAGCAAGGCTGGGTCTCACGGGGATCGAGTCCTTGGCTTGGTTGCTGGCTAGCTGGGTTGGCTGGTTGGGTGGCTGCTGTGGCTGGGAGTGCTGAGAGGCTTTCTGCAGGAGACTTAGGTGGCGGCTCTTTAGACGAAGGCCTGTTCCATTGTTCCCCACAGTGGATGAAAAGAGACTGTCCAGGGTTTCCGGGTGTTTAAGGTCGTGGCAGAGTGGTGTAGGTGAATCCCTACCCCTGCGACCTCAGGGAGGGGTGATGTTGAAATGGTGGCTGGGAAGGGGAGTGGCTAAGCCTCTAGGTGCCTCATTAGCATGGGGATGGCTTGAGGCTACGTGACCACGCCTCTACCTGGGGTGGGGTTTGGGGGCATTCCCTTTACGTGACTAAATGTCACAGACCTATGGAGAGCTGCGGTCTGTGTCAGGAGCCGGTTCTAGGAACATGGTAAATGCCTGCCATTCCTTATAAGGTTTTTACCCCCTATTGGGTCCACGGGGTTTAAATCTTAGCTCAGCCAGAAACCAGGCTGCCTTTCACAGCCCCACAGACTGTCTCAAAACAAACAAACAAGCAAACAATCACCTGTCTACTGTATTAACCAAAGAAAAATGCCCAGTTTTATTACTTTTAAAATAAGTTGGTTGCGTAGACTGCCATCTCCAGTCCTGGGCATCTTGAAAAGGGCTGAAGAACAGAGGTGCATGTGTGCTTAGGGCTCACACTGACCACAATCCCAAGGACCTGTTTCTGTGGAGGACCCTCATGTAGTCCCCATCTCTTCCAGAGAAAGTTTTATCCCTGATCCTGTGAATTAGACACCAAGAAATACATGGGATGAAGTCACTTGGGCTGATTTAATCTAAACTTCCCGTATGCTCTGGGCACAGGTGTCAAGGCTGGAGGGGACAAGATGTAACTCAGTCCTACTCTGGGCACCTGGCTTCTGTTTGTACCTATCTTCTTCAGGTGGGCTGTCCTTCCCTTCCTGAGGAGACAGTGAAGGGTCTAGAGAGCTCTCATCTTAGAAAAATCCTTGCATATAGAGGTCTCAGGGAAGTCAGCTGGTTCTGACTTCATCATCTGAGGGATGCAGTAGAGGGGCCGTTTCTTCATGTTTACCTCAGACTAACAGTGTCAATGCAGTCGATGTGAGGATTAAATGACCACTGTCCTCCATGAAAAAGCCGGTGGTGTATAGCAAACACTTGGGTAGTGTATATATGCTCTCTCACTCTGTCTCCCTCAATGTCTCCCCGTCCGTCTGCCTCCCTCTCTTTCTCTAAACTGCCTTGAAATATGATCCTTAAAGTATAGACACACAGGTCATGGAGGTCATGCCTGGCTGTCTCATAGCCGAAAGACTGATGTCCAGCAGTCTCAAGCCTCATTTCCTTAGCCCGTGCCTTCTGATCCAGGGAGGTTAATGCTCAGGACTCAGCCTGACTCCTGTATTATCACATGGGCTCTGGAGGACTCAACACTCTTGGCCATATATACATGTCCCCAGAGAGACTGGATACAGGCTACTTCTTCCTGGTGATCCCTGCGTTGCTCCCTTATGTCCTTTCTTGGGCCAGGGAAAGTCCCAAATTCTACCCAGTAAATGCATCATGACATTAGCACTGCACACTCTTACTTCTGCCACATAAACTATGAACACGAACTTGTACTCAGGGGACAGGCAGATGGACTGTCTGTCCATCAGTTCCAGCGTAAGATTTCCATGTTTATTCAGGGCTTTGAAACCAAGGCATTGGAAAGAAAGAGAACGAGGGGTGCAGTGCGTGGCTTCACTGGGAAGTGGCTGACTTTGCCCAGACGCTATGGTGGAACTAAGTACATTGCCCTAGCAAGGAGCAGGTGAGCCTGGACAAAGGATGCCCACGAGGAGACTTCAGAGAGCTGTGGGAGCCTGGTTTCTCTTTACATGTGTCTCCAAGTCCCTTGTTTTCCACTTCTCAAGAAGGAACATGAGAGATGTGGAAGGCGGCATCATGGGAGTCGTGGAAGGAGACTGGGCACAGGCTGCGGAGGGAGGAGTAGCATGCCTATAGAAGGAGACACACTGCAGTTGGCAGCTGTCTCTCCTGTGCCTCCAGTGTGGACACTGACCACCTTTTTTTTTTTTTTTAATTTGGCCACTTATTGTCTCCTTGTGTCTGGAAGAATCACAAAGCAGTAAGGGCTCTTTTCTTCATGTGACGTCCCTTGCACCCCAGGCCCCCACTTCTGGCCACCCATATGTGCACCTTTCTCTCCTCTTGGATTTTATGTGAGCCTGGATAAGAGATGGCTCTACAGTACAAGCTTGGTCTGGGTGCGTTTCCACACCCATGGGGTGCCGCTTACCTGTGACGTTGGTGCTTTACTCTGTACTATGTGGGCATGGCTGGTTAATCGGCCACAGGCCCACTTCTTTGGCCTCACATCTCTTTTTGTTCTCCCCCATGAATATAGAAGTGGCCCCTGAAGACACAGATTCCATTGAATGAAGTCTACAACCTGCCAGCATTCAGGGCTGCAGTGACCCAGCAGGTTCTGGAAGCACATCCCGGTCTCGGGATTACTATCCTATGTTCTAGCTTCTCCAGACTCTTGGAGCAAAGTGAGGACCACTCTCAAATCAGGCTTGGGGTCAGTAGCCTGTGATCACATGCCTTTCTCCACAAGTCCTCATGTGTCACGGCAGAGCCTGGCACTGTCTATACAAGCTTTCTTGGTATCACAAAGCAGAATTCACTGGAGTCTGGAAGCTGGCGTGCTCGTCTGGCAGACACAGGCTCTGGGGATTGTTCTTATCTGTCTCCATGGTGAATGGGTGGTTTTCCTCCTTGGGATCCTCTCCTCTCTGCCCCCAGCCCAGTGTCATGGACCCTGCAGCACACTCCACTTCTGTCTAGCCACATTTTGCTCTGAATTGAAATTCCCCAAAGGGCTTTCTAGCTGTGCTTTACGCTGTGTTCCTTGTCTAAACCTTTGCTATAGGTAAGGCCACCTCAGGTCCCTGCCACCTACACCCCAGAGTCCCTAGGAACTCACCCCCTTGTCTTCCTATACTCTATTCATATCCTCAGTCCTGCAGACACTTGCATCTCTACATATGTGTGCCTGTGCTTGTATGTGTAAACATGTGTGCATGAGTTGCACAACAACGTGTATATTTTCGGGCACAGTCACTCATGTGTGTACATGGAAGTGTGTTAATTCAGGCCTGTGGGAGTCCTGGTGGACAGGCAGGCATTTGAGTGTGTGTGCTAGATGTGTTGGTTGGATACTATACTGGCTGGTTTTGTGTGTCAACTTGACACAAGCTGGAGTTATCACAGAGAAAGGAGCTTCAGTTGAGAAAATGCCTCTATGAGATCCAGCTGTGAGGCATTTTCTCAATTAGTGATCAAGGGGGGAGGGCCCCTTGTGGGT
>CM052717.1:60515195-60539715 GCA_028551405.1 Uromys caudimaculatus | reverse complement strand
CTTGGTCATGATGTTTGTGCAGGAATAGAAACCCTGACTAAGACAAATTGGTACCAGCATAGTGGGGGTATTCCTGTGACAACCTGACCATGTCTTGGGGAGGACTGTGGAAGGACTTTGGAACTTTGGGCTAGAAGATCCATTCGGTGTTAAGAGCTTTGTGGGATGTTGTGTAGGATCTTGGAAGATAATGTTGAGAGCAGTGCAGAAGATGGAGGCCTGGCTCTTGAAATTTCAGAAGGAAGATTAAAGACTCTTATCAGGGCCGTTGCTATTTTGACTGTGAAGTTTCTGTGGTTTGGTTAGCTGGGGCTGAAGGATCGCCTGTGATTAACAAGATACCAGAACTACTAAAGCAAAACCATTGCATTACTGGGACTATTGATGGTGGTTAGCTGGTTTTGGGAAATTGGTGGTGATTAAGAAGAGACCAGCATCACTGAGATGAAATCTTTTGAGAAGTGTTTTCTGAGAGCACAGAGGCTGCATCCCAGAGATAGCCAGGGTTGTAAGAGTCACCCAGGCGGTACTGGTTTTGAAGCCATGAAGGAGTCATGAAGAGCAGCTGAGGCCTCGACACCATGAGAGACCGTGGAAGGCCATTGGTGAAGGTGCAGCCTCAGTTGCAATTGATGGCCCAGGACTGAAGGGGTCATGCAAAGGAGATGAGGCCTGGCACCATGGTAAAGCCTAGTTGCAGTGGAAGACAGCAGTGTTTTGGAGATGCCAGTACCATGAGATGACCACCAAGAACAGCAGCAGCAGAGGAGTACAGGCATCTGGAGCCTAAGAAGACAAGGTGTGTGCTACAAAGGGCAGAGCTGGAGAAGTGACTCAAGCCCTTGGAAGAATCCAGAAGATCATGAGTGGATCCTAGACATTGGACGGTTGGACCTTGATTTTGCTTTTGATTGTGACTGTGCCCTGATATATTTTCCTTCCTGAAGGAAGAAGGTATTTTAGTGGAGCCCACAGTTAAGAGACTTCTAATGGTAAAATGACTTTGAATTTTAAGAGATTGGATATTTTTAAAGGGATTGAAATTTTGATATATAAGAATTTGCAAAGACTGTGGGACTTTTAAAGTTATTTAGATCTTGGGGATGAATAAGAAAGTAAGGGTTGTTGAGGCTTACTAGTGATGTGTTTGTGTGTCAAGTTGACAAGGGGTCAATTGTACTGGCTAGTTTTGTGTGTCAACTTGACACAAGCTGGAGTTATCACAGAGAAAGGACTTCAGTTGAGAAAATGCCTCCATGAGATTCAGTGGTAAGGCATTTTCTCAATCAGTGATCAAGGGGGGAGGGCCCCTTGTGCGTGGTACCATCTCTGGGCTGGTAGTCTTGGGTTCTATAAGAAAGCCAGCTGAGCAAGCCAGGAGAAGCAAGCCAGTAAGCAGCATTCCTCCATGGCCTCTGCATCAGCTCCTGCTCCTTGACCTGCTTGAGTTCCAGCCCTGACTTCCTTTGGTGATGAACAGCAGCATGGAAGTGTAAGCTCAATAAACCCTTTCCTCCCCAACTTGCATCTTGGTCATGATGTTTGTGCAGGAATAGAAACCCTGACTAAGACAGATACCTACACTGCATTTTTCAAGTCTCCTCAACTTTCCCCTCCTCCCCCACTGGGGTGGGTCTCAGGAATTGTACCATGTCCTGCTTCATACTGGTCTTCCATCTGCTTTGCCCGCACTCTTACCACTCATAATGTCACCTGTGTTGGCTCCAAGAGTTTTGAACTCCAACATCCTAAAATGGGGGCATGTGTCGGTTAGTGGTAAGTTATGAGCTCACACTACATTTGTAGCAAGTTCCGGTCCTACTTACACTTGGATGTAGTCTTCACAGGATATCCATCTTATCCTCCAGGGGCAAGCAGGATATGAGATACAGAGATGTTAGACAGCATCTTCAGTATCACCCAGGAAGGGTTGGAGCGTCCCTTGAAGCCCATGCTTCTTTCTCTGATCTGGAACTGGTAGCCTGTACATCAGCCTCATGACCCTGCCTGGACTAGCTTCACTACTCCCATTAGCTTTGGGGGAAGTTATAGCATTGTAATTATAGTTGTCCAAGAGTCTTGTCTTTTTCTGCTTTTATTAATTCCTCATCCCCAGTTCGAACTGAGCCTGGGTTGTTTTTTTTTTTTTTTTTTTTTAAGCAAAACAAAAAAATACCTTCATTTATATTCTCCTGGGTTTGCAAAATGAAGTTCTCATCAAGATGAATTAAGATCGAGCTAGATGATAAAATAAAAGCAAGAACATTTTTCCCCTCCAAAGGAAAGGCCCTAACTTTGCAGCCAGCTACTAGGTTCAACAGTCAGGTAGAGAGCACTCCTGTCATCGTGCGCCCCCAGCCTCCTGCACCATGGAGGTGGGAGATCTATGTCCGAAGTGCAGCATGTTTTAATGCCACCTGTCTGGGTGGCTTTGGCAAACTCATGGACACATGATGATGCCATTTCTCAATCCTGTCCCCAGCCCTGTCTTCCACCCTTGGCCATGCAGGACCCTATTAAGTGAGGGTCCCATGTACAGAATCTCTCCCTTCGCCTTTCCTGGCAGAGTGGCTCTTTGTAACCAAGAAGACCACTGAGGCATCCTACCTTCCGCATCTCATTGTGCAGGTCTAAGCCTACCTGTGAGGCCACATTCAATGTTCTTGCTTACCTTGGCTCATCTGAACCGGTGACCTTGACTGGCCTCTGTGCCTACCTGAGTCCCTCTCATGCTGCCTTCTCTCTAGGTTCTAGCCCTTATTTGGGGATTACACTGTGGCTACAGGTCTTTGGACAGGCTGCCTCCCCTCTCCAGCTTGCCTCCAAGAAGTGTCCTTGAAAAGGCACCAAGATCCCAATGTCCATTCCCCACGTTCCACAAACCTTTGCGGTTAGCAAACTTTGCTTCAGACGCTTGCATTTTCCCTTTAAAAAGCTTCAGGTTGGTCTCTCCTCCCTGTAGCTTGTGCTCCTAACCAAACCTTGTTCCAGCTAGAAAGATAGATCTAAGGAGCAACACCCGGCCAAGGTACTGCCCAGTTGAAAGCAGCTGCCATTTCATGAGACCCTCACTGGGGGCCGGCCCTGGCCTCAGTAGCCAGGTCTCTCCCCAGATCTCTTCCCAGTCCTCATAGGCTGCCTCTGCACACCTCACAGCACACCTTCACTGTCCAGGCTCCTTATGAGCTCAGCTCCACCTCCCTGGAACACTTCTCCTCCATTCCTTTGACAGGCTGACCTCCGCTTCCCTACAAAGCCTCCTTTGGAAGCCATAGTTTCATTACACCAAGACTGAGGGAGGCTCCCAGCTGGTGTCTGAGGTCCCCCACCCACCTGTGTGTCCCACCCACACCATCTCCTGGGTGTTCTGCTGTTCTGCTGGTATACCTGGCCACCCAGGAGGCTCTCTGTGTATTTTATTTAATCCTTGTTTCAGAAATACAGATTCAGTTGTGTAGAACCTTGTCTCCCTTCTCTTCCTCCTGCAGCTCTTCCTCTGGCTCTTCTGCTTCTTCTAATTCCCCTTTCTCTTCTCCTCCTCCTTCTCCTCCATCATCACCATTATCACCATTACTGTCACCACTGTCACCGCCACCACCATCTGCTGCTACCTCTTACTGGTCCTTTTAGTGAAGAGTGCAGAACTCAGGGTAGTGGCTCTTAATTTTCCAGGGACTCAGGGGGGGGAGGGGCCGGCTTCTTTGTAACAACAATTAATTACTTTGTAAAGTGCTATAAGGTTTGTGGAGGAGAAAATCAGACTACTCTTGGTTTTGTTTAGTTGATCCAAATCAATGTGATTTCTCAACTTTTTTTCTTTATTTTGTCTACCTCCTTAGCATAAACATCAAATCTCCGAGGGATTTGATGTCCTGCTTTTACATATTTTAGCTATAGTCTAAGCCTGGAGCACACAGAAGATTGGCTCCAAGAGGTGAAGGCTGGGAGACGATGCTCTGAGTCTGGTCTGGCTGACAGTCATCACTTGATGGAGTGGGGCAGCTTTACTCACTGAGAAAGGGCGGGGCTCTCATTCTCCAGGAGCCCTGCGCATCCTCTGTAATCTCTTAACTGTTTCTGCCCCTCTTGTTCTACTATTCCATAAATATCTCCTTAATTAGACAAAGAGCGAGGACAGATAATTCGTGTAAGGGGAAACAAATCTATTAAATATGGGAACACGAATCATTTTCTTCAGTATTTAAAACTCGCAAACTTATATAGACCTCGGTTGCCATTTTGGGTTTCCTGAATTACAACAAATATTAAAAAGGAAAACTCTGGAAACCAGAAGTAGCAATAATGCTGATGGCGTTCTGAGCATCTGACGTCCCTACAGAAGACATCTTGTCAATACCCATCCTGAGTAATAACACGCTAAACTCATTGACCCAGCAATTCTGCTTCTGAAGATCTATTTTAAGGAATTTATCCAAAGTATGAAAAAAGCTATATGCATGAAAAAATGTTCATTATAGCATCATTTAAAATGTCAAAAAATTAGAATGGGAGTTGAGCTAAGTGTGAGGCTCTGGGGTATTGCACAGAACCAGCTCTCCTTGATGGACAGTTACACAGTCAGTTAAAATGATGGTTTTCAGGAGTGTTCACGGGAACAAAAGAAGCAGGCAGAGGCCAGAGGAGTGTGGCCATGCAGGTCTAAGGTAGCCACAGTGTGATAAGTCAAAGAAGAAAGATGGAGATGGTTATAAAGGGGCAGTACAACTGGGGGTCCTCTTCTTTCTTCTTTGAGACTGTGTGATCCAGGCTCACCTTAAACTTGTGACTCTCCTGCCTCAGCCTCCTGAGTACTAGGATTACAGGTGTCTATGCTCAAAACATATGTCTCCTCCACGTATTTTGTGATGTAACATGACTCCCATAATAATAGTTCAGGATTAGAAAAAAAAAAAAATCAGCCCTTGCCAGCATCTCTCAGGAAGCTCAGACCTCGTGTTCTATTCTCAGAAAGGCTTCTGTGAAGTGCAGAGATGGCAGTAAACTAACACAGTGACCGTTGTCCCTGGCACCCCACAGAAAAGGATAATTTTCTTCCTTCCCTGAAACAAATCTTGACTAACTTTGATAGTTCAGCAATTAGAACTTTGGCATACAATCTTTCTTCTTCAACTCCTATAATTAGTGGTCTCCAATTATATGAATCAATTTCAATTTCTATAAATCAGATGATTTAGAGAGAAGGCTGTTCAATTTCCTTTTCAACTGTATGGTCTCAGCAGCAATAAAACTCTCAGCTTAAAATATCAGGATGCAACTTGCTCCAGAAATATTACCCAGCTCGTGTGGGGTGTCTGCTGGCAGCCATGACACCTCCCAGGTTCTTGGTATTGTCACTTCTACGTTTGAACCTTTCCCCAGTCTTACTCATAGGGTTCCTAGAGAGTCCTTCCCAGGCTGGGTGACCAAACGAGGGGCTGTGAACCCGGGGCCTTGCTCATACGTGATAGCCAATGGTTCTATCACTGAGCTATGGCCCACCCTCACACGCAGCCCTAGTGCCTGACTTTGCTTTTAACATGGGCACAATCCTGCCAGTGGCCTTTTGAGGTTTCACAGCAGCATGGAGTCCATGCTGCGTGGCTACTTCCTAGGGTCACTAATTCTGGATTATTCTTGAATTAATTCTTGATCCACCACAGGAATTTAGACTTGTGGTTTTCTTTTGTCCCCCCAGACTTTGAATGTGTGAGATGCGATGTCTCTGAATTTCACAACGAGCAAACTGTATTACTGATTTTTAAAAAATTCAAAAATGGAGGATGTTTTAGCTATTTTGTAAGAAGAAAAATACAAGTTTCCCAGCAGAACTTCCCCACATTGAATCCTCTATGTGCTTCCACACTGTGGTGTTTTCCCTTTTCCCTCAGCTGAGAGGAAAGAAAGCAGAGGTGGGGGGGGGGCTTGCTTTCCAAATCCGGAGTCTGCTGAAGAGCGTTTGGTTGTAAATGTGTAGCCCCTTCCACATCCTTCTCCCCTCAGAGCAGATAAGTGGCCAAGGCCCCTGTTTGCCACTGATGTGGGTTTTAGCAAGATGTCTTCTTTTGTTGGGGATTGGCTTATGGCTTTTATGATGCTTTTAAATTCAGCTTATGTTGAATTATTATTGTTCGGCGTTTTATACATCACTTGCTATTCCTGCAGCCGTAGAGTCTCATTAAGTGCCAGGGCTGGTACTCAAAATTTCTGAACAGATAGATCACGCTAAATTGGGACATTGTGTGCAAAGCTTCCCAAAGTGCAGAGGACATCATGGCCCTTAGAGACTAGTTGGGACAGGGTCCTCAGACCCACAGCTTAAGTTCCTTTCTAGGATCCAGAACTTTGAAGAGATGTGTCAGGAAGACAGGTTCCCAATCCAGAAGGATGAGGCCCATCCTCCCCACCCCCCAGGGAGCTCAATTAAACAGGGCATTGAGATCCCTGCACTGAAGCAAGACGGAAGTCACAGCTACAGGAAACTTTCACTATTTATAGCTGATAATCGTCATGCACTGAAGACTAACAACTTGGAAACAATCAGAAGAGAAAATTGGTGGACAAAGCTATATGTAACTTCTATTTTGTTTACATAGTTGAATATAAATTTTATTTAAGTGAATTATTTTAACTTAATCTGTTATTTTTAATTTTAAAATTGTTTATTATTGTTGTTGTTGTTATTAGTAGTATTATTAGTAATATTTTGAACACTTGTTTGGTTCTGCCCTAGGTCTCTGGCCATCCATCTTCTAGTTCCTAGCTATCCAGACAGTGTCCAGCCTGGGATCCTTCTGGTGGCATGGGTCTCAAGTTAGACTAGTCATGGATTGGCCACTCCCACAAGCTCTGAGCCACCATTGCCCCAGCATATCTTGCAGGGAGGACAGGTTGTAAATTGAAGGTTTTGTGGCCAGGTTGGTGTCCCAGTCTCACCACTGGAAGCCTTGCCTGGTTACAGAAGGTGGCCAGTTCAGGCTCAGTATCCTCCATTGCTAGAAGGCTTAGCTGGGTTAGCTAGGGTCATCCTCATAGATTCCAGGGGTTTCCACTGCACTGTGTTTCCACACCACTCCCCCAAACCTTCCCTGATTCCCGTCCTTCCTCCCCACACTCTCTCCCTCCACCCCTCGCTCTCTCACCTGATCCCCGCCCCCACCCCATTCCCACCCCTACCCATCCCCAGAACACATGCAAATGTTCTACTTCCCCTTCCCAGGGAGAGCCAGGCATCATCTGCCCTAGGGTTCTCCTTGTTGCTTAGGCTCTCTGGGCCTGTGGGTTGTAGCCTGATTATCCACTCATAAGTGAGTACATGTTTGTTTTTCTGGATCTGAGTGGTCTCACCCCTACTCTGTTAATAAAAGTAGTTCAAACAGCAGGCATGGGCTAGCAAGATGGCTCAGAGGGTAAAAGCGCTTACCACACAAGCCTGGAGATCTGAGTTCAATCCCCAGAACCAAGGTAAAGGTGGAAAGAGAACCAACTTCACAAAAGTGTCCTCTGACCATCACATTGTACCACGGTATATGGACCATCCACCTCCATTATGAGAGTGTAAACACACACACACACACACACACACACAATTTAGAATTTACTTTTTTAGATTGTGTGTGTGTGTATGTGTGTGTGTACATTCTCATCCAAATGTCCATGGGGGACACAAAGGGCTGTGAAGTCCCCTGTAATGGGAACTGTAAGCTGTTCAGTGGGAACAGCCATGCTCTAAACTGCTGAGCCATCTCTCCAACCACCCTTAACCTCGGAACTTGTGCATGAGTTCTACGCAGAGCTACATCTCCACCCACCCCAAATTTTAAATAGTGAGTTTTAAGCATGAACTATACATTAGAATGTATGTTTCAATCACACCTCAAAGCATGCAACCAGAAAGAGCTGTGTAAACACTTAGCGGGTAGTTATCAGCCAATGGTAGAATCAGAAGTGATTTCATTTTCATTTTGTGTATTTCTCCATTTTTTTGAGTTTTATAATATATATGATATATAATATATAATAAATATGTAATATATAATTTATAATTTACATGTCTGTAAACAAAATGTGGAAGGCTGTTTGAGATGCTAAAGAAGTGTCCATACATAGTAACATACACTTATGACCTCAGCACCTGGGAAGCCAAAGAAAGGTCATGAGTTCAAGTCCAGCCTCGCTGCCTAATGTGATTTAAAAGAAGGCAGAATGAAATCAGATTTGTGCTGGCCAGGATAAAGAAGTCACATACATTCAACGTAAGCATTCTGCAGTTCTGGGAGCCTTTAGTTTCTGGGAGGGAGATCCTATCATTAGCTAAGGCTCCAACTTGCAGATGCAGAAACTGGTTGGAAGGAGGAAAAGACACAGCTCACAGCCCTCAGCGAATGTGCAGGGGCAGCAGAGCACGCAACCCTGGGTTCACTGCCACTTTTGAGATAACTTTATGGGGTTCCTGTAGGGTCACTACATAGATAATACTAAACTCCTAAAGGCCGATTCTTAGCTGATCAGCTTCAGTGTCTTCTCTTTCTCTGTCTCCACCCTCTTGTTCCTGTCGGCAGAGAGAAGGAGCTCAGTAGGTACTTCAAGGGTTAGTATGTCCTGAGTGCCCACACAATCTAGAGAAGCGGGAAGTAATTTGGATTATCCTCTGTGGAAAAAGAAGGGGATTTTAAAACAAAAACAAAAACAAAAATTGGGTTCAATAAGAAAAACTTGGTAATAGTAACCTTTGTGTGTCACGCGACCCAGGCCTGATAATTAAAGGGCCAGCTGACTGTGGAATGGAGCCACAGTTGGTGTCAGCAGGGAACAGAAGTGGGTGGGCACTGGAGACGTGGGCCTGCAGCCGGGAGGTGAGGAAAGCATCAGAATCCAGTCAGATGAGGTCTTAACTGTGGTTCTGGGGTCTGTCACGTGCTCCAGGAAGCATGGTCGAGGTGGTCCAGGGGGAGTGTGCCCCTCCCCCAGATTTGGCAGCTTCTACGTCAAGCTGCAGCTACACCCAGGGTGTGGGGCATTTGTGATAATTGCAATTTACCTGCGCCATAAACTCCTTCAGCATGGCATTGAAGAGAAGCAACTTTGAGCCAGACTGGCACTCCTGGAAGCTGTTCCTTTGATGGCACAAGCCAAGCTGTGTAAGCCAGGCCCCCATGCCTATCTGCCCATTTCTTTCTTTCCTTTTTTTCTTTTTTCATTTTGGTTAGGATTGTTCTTCTAGGTTCGTCTTCCTAGTGTGCATGAACTGCTGCTTCTGCTGGTGACACTGCAGTGTTTGTTGGGGGACAGCCCAGAGTCCCTCTCCGGTGTTATCAGGTCGATACACTGTACCTGGTAATACAATGCCAATCCATAGCTAAAAATAGAGGCCTTTGTTGTGTTCTCCAGCACAAAGGGAAGGGACGCACAGATCAGATCCACCTCACCATGCTTCTTGCCCTCCCCTTCCCGGTATTCCTAGGGTGAACAGTTTGTCTTCTTTGTCAAACGGATTCCTCATTTGAAAATGGAGGCTCACAGACACTGAGAGGTACTGAGGCCCCAGACTAAGAAAACAATCCACAGAAATGATGCGTACTACAGCCAAGTCCTTGGTGTCCCACCAAACCAACAGTACTTAGTGTATTGTACGGGGAGTACCCCTCTCCTCTCCACAGGTCCGGTGGAAAAAGTCCCTTTTCTTTCCCTTAAGTGTTTCTCAGAGATATACAAGACACCATACTTCATCAAATCCGGTTAGACATCCTTCAACTTTACAGTCCTCGGTCCGCTTCTTCTAGGCCCCGACTTTGGCTACAGTTTACGGCTGTAGATTAAGTACCCGAACACAAGGTTTTATTTCCCTTTGTCTAACTCTCTCTCTCTCAAACCTCGATCACCAACTGGATATATGTATATAGGGCCGGGCACAAAATATGGCTGTGCTTTGGGTGAGGGTGGGGGCTGGAAGGTCGGCGCATGGAGAGACACAGAATATTAATTAGACACCAAGTGCTCTCTGTGCCTTATCTGCATAAAGAAAGATAAAACCCATGTAAATAATATGTTTTTTTCCTCCCATAATGAATGTCCCCTTTCTCTCCATTTCTGCATAGTATTAGAAATTGCATTTTTATTATATGAGACACTGGACACATGCCAAGAGTTTTTCTTTTAACTTGATATTTTGGGCTCTGATCTTTGTTAGAACGACAATGCCCAGATCTCATGCAGTCAGAGGTCATTGCTATAGCTCCTTCTGCCATCCCATCATTCCTGGGGAATGTTTGTTTTCAAAACAAAGACTTGGGTTAAAGCTTAGGTATCATATATCAGAATATATTTCAAGGCAAAATGAAGAACACTCAAGCCTTCCCTCTCAAAGGTCAGATATTATTTATTATTATTATAAAACGATCTGTGATTTATGAATTTAACTTCTCATAAACCCTCTTTGTAACAGAATATGCAGTCAGCGGCTTAACGTTACATTGTTTTCTTTTGACAACGTATCCACGAGACCATTGCAGCTGCGCCTTTATTCACAATACCAGATTAATTAACACAATCATATGCTGTTGGCGCTTACTCAATGAGTGGGTCTGCAGAAGGATAGATAGGTAAATCCTTTAAATGCAGGGGAGATAAGGCGTATACTATGGTAGTTACAGAACCAGCAGAGGTTGTGTCCCACCAGCCCAGCCAGCCCAGCCAGCCCTGGCAGGACCCCTTTCGCTGTTCAGGGACCACAGCCATCTCGAGCTTGAATTTCAAAGTCGGCCACACCTATTTCAGCCTCATCACACCCCACATGTGCAAGACACAAATGGATAAAAGCAGAAAACCTCTCAGAAATCAACAGCTCTGGCCAAAATAGCAGTCAGTCTGCCGCCAGCATTTTGAGTCTGCAGTATTTTTTTTTAAAGTTCAATCATTGCTTTCCTTAAATATCTTCCTTGCTGGTATTCACTCTTTTTCCTTTCTTCCCTGCCCCCACCCCATCTCTCATCGCACATGTTCTGGATAGACATCATCATTGTGTGTGCGTGCACGTGTGCGTGTGCGTGTGTGTACTAATGAAAACGTGTGCAAATAAACCTGCTTCCCCTTCCCGGTCCCCAGCCTCAGTTAGTATTTATTGGCAACTTTCGCTGACATTTTCGTGAACGTCAAAGCTTTGTTAGAGAAGATGTAAGGCTTTGCTTCCTCGGCAGGCTTGCCCATGTTGGGAACAAGGTAAGTAGGCAGTGGGCTTAATAGAATTTCTTTCAGACTTTTTTTCTTCCTAATGTCCATTACATATGCAACAATAATTTACTTTTTGTTGTTTTACTTAGCACAGAAATTGAAAATGTGACAAGCTTTGCTGGATTAAAAGGTTCATTCTATAGACACATAGACCAAGAGAAAGAAGGAAAACAGATCCATAACTGGGAGCCTTCTTTAAAGCTCCTATGTGGTGCAGGCCCCAGCTCTTACACCGTTGGCTGTAGGTGCGGTGGGACTGAGAGTCCTTTGGAGTTATCCCTGTCCTTTAGAAATCGATCAGAGTTGAGCCACGCTCTGTCTTAGAAGTCCTGGGTATTTTGAGGAAACACATCATGGTGGTTCCACTTGCTGGATGGTCCCTGACATCAGGTCCTGGATAAAGGGTGTCTATAGGCTCTACTCCATCAAAGTACTCAATTCTGAGTCTGGCAGACCTAGGGGTTAACATTTGTTTCCCCTTTCTGTAATTGTCGTACATGGAGGCGTAAAACACTTCCGATACCCACATGGAGAACCACATAAAGAGGGTTAGGGCTGCTGCTCCTTTCTCCTCACTGTACTGCTGCCCCTAGCTTAGTTACGAAGAAAGAACAAAGGGTTGTTTTTAAGTTTAGGATGATCTATTATGAATAAAGAATGAAATTGGTTTGGCAAATTCTCACAGAAAGAGCTGGAGTGGGGTACAACTGGTAGACCCTGAGATCTATTATTTAGACTAAATGCCACTGTCCCAAAAAGCACTCCATTTGTACCACAGAAGCAAGTGTCATCCTAGAAGTGCCAGCTCCTTGAGAAGCGTTGGGCATTTCACTGTGGTTTGCAGGGCCGTGCAGTATTTTCTTTTTTTTTTTTTTTTCCACCAGTTGAATATTGAAGGCTTCAGGGTAAGGTTGGGGTGGATCTACTGTCTGGAGTGTGATTATGGACTTAAACAGGCACCTAAGTTACACACGAGCAATGTTTCTGATTCTTCCCCTATAAACTGGGGCTCAGAGTCTAGGAGTGGTTCCATTTCATCGGTTCCTCCACCCAGCTTTCAATGACAGCTTCAGCAGTAGGAGGAGTACCTGGTCATCGTATGAACAGTCAGAAGCACCAGGAGCCTATTGCATTGATGCTGTTGTCTGCCAGTCTGGTCTGCCAACAGCTGCCACAGGACATCAGCTGTCTGTAGTAGATATTTAGTGTACATTTTCTGAATGGACATACTGAAGGACTGTCCACTTTCTCAAGAAAGATATTGTTTTAAGGTGGCTGGAAAATATGAGCCAAAGGAGTCCTTCCATGTCACCTGTAAATCAAAAGTTAGTGACATAGCCCAAAGCTAACTCCTAGGGCCTTGCTGATGGCGTCTTTCAAAACTCAAGGCAACGCCATCAACTGCACTCCACCAGGATCATTGCAGTAGCTTCTGTATTTCCTGTGGTGACATAGTGCAGCTGAAAGGTGTTCAGCAGTGACTCGTGAGCTAGACCAACAGTGAGAGGACCTTGGACTCAACTAAGCTCTTGTTGTACTGGGCCAGTGAGTGAGCCCTGAGCAGTATGCTCTCCGTGTGTGTCATAATATAATTAGACTTGCTCTTTGCCACACCTTCTTCGGTGAATGAGAACTGAGTGTCACGGGGCATAAGATTGTCCAAAAAGACACAACCTAGATGGAATATGAGTCTAGATTTGTAGCTCAGGTGCAGCCCAAGGTCCTCTTCAGGAAGATCTGATCAAAGTGCTCCCTCCTACTGCCAAAGATCCAGCCAAACTGGGATTCCCCGTGGAGGCAGTGGGTGCATGGCAGGAAACAGGAGTGATAACGGGAGACCCCAGTTGAGCTGGGGCCAGAAGACCCAGCCTCAGATGATGGCTTCATCAGTGGGCAGGGTGGCTTGTCATTGTATGGAGAACGAGACGCATCAGGAGCTCATTGAATCGATACTGTTGTCCCCTACCTGATCCGCCAACAGCTGCCACAGGACAGCCTGGAGTTAGTAAACACTTGCCACACACTTTCAGGATGAGTATAGGAAAGGACTGTCCACTTTTCTCAAAGTTCCTGAAGGGTCAGCTGGTCTGAATCCACGAGCCAAAGGGAATTATTCCTCCTTAAGTTGTTTTTGTTAGGTTGTGTTTCACAGACACACACACACACACACACACACACACACACACACACACACACAAAGTCAGACTTAGCTAGATTTTGGACCATTTGTGAGGCAACATTCCCTCCAGCCCACACTGTTAGGAGTCCTAGGAGTCCTTTGTAAACACCCTTCCAAGGTTCTTAGAGTCTCTTATTCAAGGAAGGAGGGAGTGGGGGACCACCTACTAATCTGCACACTGCTTGTCTGCTTCCGCCATGGTGGACTGATGCACAAGGGAGTTTGACAAACACTTGGAACAGGCTCTGCACTGCAGGCTCCCACAGTGGCATCCTGCTCATTGAATGGCCTTGCACTGCTCAGGGATCCCATGTCAGGGGAAGTCGCAAGGCCAGCTGGACAAAGGAAATGACACTGAAGAACTAAGTTGAGGAAGAGCTCAGAAAGCACTAATGTAGGTCTCCAGGAAGCCCTGAAGCTGGTGGATAGAGCCGGTGGCTGCCATCCCAAGCTTGCCACAGAATGACTGTCCCACACTGGCCTCAGAACTAAGGGCTTTCCTTATGATGAGGCCTATCATGGTAGCCTTGGAGCAGGGGGTGTCCAGCTGCTAATCCATGTCATGACTTCTCACTGCATGAGGGTGCAGAAGAGAGTGTTCTGCAGAGCCGCAGCTCAAGAACAGGGTACTGGGAGCCCCTTGGGGAACATGGCTCAGAGGCCGTGTTTAAGACAGAGGACTGTGAACCAAACAGCAGCAAGCCTTCTCCTCCACCCTGCATCCTTGCAGTGCTGAGAAAGGAGCACCTGCAGACACCAAAACACACGTTGGGAAACACTGGCAGCCACAATGCTCACCACTTGTGGGTGTGCACCCAGATGTGTGTGTGCCTAAGATGCTCTGTGAATGGTTCGACTCATCAATATGTCCCTGAATGGCAGAATGGTCCGACTTGCACAATGGTAATGATCTAGTCTGCTGGTGACCTTTCTGGTACATTTACATCTTATCACAACATGCATAAGCCACCCATAGGCTAGCCATTGGCTAGGTCATTCCTTATGCACAATAACCCAGCATGCAGGAGAGCAACATCCAGGGCAGACAAGAAAGGGGCTGCTTCCACACACCTCATTCTTTTGTTGTACAGTAAGCTTTATCGCCAAAGGAGACTTTTGAGTGCAGCCCATGCCTGCTTCCCTTTTCAAAAGGGAAGACGTTCAAATGTGACCTAGCCCGTCTTCACTTTAGACAGAGTGAAGCTTTCTGCTTTGGGATGCTATGCCGTGGTGAGCGTGATGCTTAGTCTTTCTTTACAACTCTGTTAACTTTTTGTTGTTGTTGTTGCTGTTTGTTTGTTTTGCTTTGCATTTTTGAGAAAGGGTATCACTGAGTAGCTCTGACCATCCGAGAACTTGATCTGTAGACCAGACTTGCCTTGAACTGCAGAGATCCACCTCTCTGCCTCCCCAGTACTAGGTTAAAGACATGCCTTACCGTGACCAGTGACTAGTACAGACTGAAATTTTAGCCATGTTCTCACCAGTGGTGTGCTCAGGTGTGTAACCCCCATTTAGTCATTTACTTACACATTTTGAAATATTGGAGAAATTGTTCCCCTCTTTAATTGACAGAAAACCTGACAGATTTGACAGTTGACGGCTACCGAAGGAGACACATGTAAGAAACCAGAAGTCGAAGCAGCTTGTTCAGTTCAGGCTCTGAGTCCTTCAAGTGCTCACTGTTTGAATGAGCAGGGTTCTGGGGCCCATTTCACAGAAGAGACTGAGGCTTAGGGGAGTTGGCTCAGGCACTCAATGTCCCCTGGCTAATGGCTTGGGGGTTCCTGTCTGTATTGTGCTGGCCTTCTGCCAGGGGGGGGACAAGCAGAGAGAGGGCAGCCAGAAGGCAGGAGCAGCCCCACCCTTCACCACCCACTATGGCTGAGTCCTCATCCCTGTCACTGATTGCATCTGGGCCTTAGGTTACAGTGCCAAGAATAAAAATAAGCCTGGCTATTTTTCATTCGTATTTTGGTACTTCCTTTTCTTCATTTCAAAATGCCATTGAAATAGAATTCTAATTTTTACTTAAAATATGTCATCTTTATAAATCCCTGCATTATTATTTGTGACTTGATATATTTAAAGATCACCTCTTTTCCAAGAACAGCTCATATTCAATAATATAATTATGATCAATAGAAAGTATGCTTCTATATACAGTAGGTGCTTATTTTATTTGAAAGACTGTCCATTCATTGGGAGTCAGTCTATCTATCTATCTATCTATCTATCTATCTATCTATCTACCTACCTACTTACTATCTATCTATCTGTTAATTATTTATCAATTCTCTCTTGGTAACTTGGTCTTTCATCTATAATCTGTCACTCATCTGTCTGCCATCCCTCCAGTCATGCATATCTATCTGAACTGGAAAGATCCATAAATTTGGAACAATGCAAGTTTATACTCTCTCTTCAAATATAAGAAGTGTAGACACCACAGAAAATTCTCTTACATGAGGTATGTCTTGTATTTTTTGTTTGTTGTAACTGTCTTATGGATAAGCTGTCATTTGGACCAGTTCACTAGCTCTCCTTAGCTTGGAGAATAAAGGTCTTTAGGGATTCAAATCCCTCTTGACTTCAGCTAAGATAATTCCAGTACAGGCCTGCTGAGAATCTGCCACCATCAAGGAACAAGAGAATGGTGACCATTAGAGTGAGAGAGGATGGAGATGGTTTCTTCCAGACTGACCTCACAGGAGTCTTCCCTACCCATAGGAGTTTAGAACCCAAACCAAAGCTGTATCCCTCTCTCAGAGTTTCCTTGCTGAGCTCAACTTGTAGACTGGCTATGTTAATAGTGATCATTTAGATATCCTTTGAAATACTTTTGTTTGTTTTGAGCTTTAGCTTCTTTGCGCCGGAGTCTGTCTGTGCAGCCCAACCTGGTCTTGAACTCCCGTCCTTCTGCCTCAGCCTCTCAAAGGGTGCCATTATGCAACAATACCAAGCTTAAAATCCTCTTATATTTTAAGTACTATAGGTAGATACTAAACTGAGTTACTTGGATCAGGAGTTTTCTTGAAATGAGCTTAAAGTTCTCTTGACACCTCAGCTCCAGCAAAGGTCACTTCCTGTGAAAATCCCCCTTGTGGCGCTGACAACCCAAGGTTAGGTGAACCTAAACCAGAAACTGTGTCTGGAGGGGGTCTTGCAACCCAACCCAAAGGTCACTCTTGGTTCTAGAATCATGCCAGGCACACTGAACACCCACATCTTCTGCACAGGATGATGGGATGGTCTCAGGGGTGTGGCTTTGGGTTCTGAGCCCAGCAGGATCCACTTTGCTGTGGGAGCATTTTCACTCAGACCCCTGGTGTTCCTGCCCATGCAGCAGTCGTGTGCCAGCTGCTTTCTCACCCCCTCTCCTCTGCGAGCTTTATTAAGTCCCCTCTGATGCTCTCAGGCATCATTCATCGTGAGTGACAGCAGGTCTGATCCTGTCATGCAGAGGTTCCGTCCTTTTATCTGGGGACAGTGACTCAGTCTCCAAAATAGGTACCAGGGGATGCTGGTTTATGGCAATGTTCCCACCCACTCCTGTCCCCTAAAAGATTAACCACTGAGTAAGATCACCATGACAGCTGCCTATGCTTGTGGAGATGAGACCTGATGTTTATCAGGACCTGTGCCTTGCCCCTTTCCTGTCTTGTCTCTCCTATTTTAGAAAACGTCTCTGTAAATGGTCCAAGTACACAGAAGGGAAAGCTTGGAGAACTTAGAAGCATAAGATCTCCTAGGAGGTACTCAGTTCTCCCAGACCTATCAGACATCACAGCTCAGGGGCTAAGCCTTTACACTGGACCACAGGTGCTGAAGTGTTCCTGATCCCAGGGAGTTAGGAAGCCATTTCTACTGTCACTGGCAAGAGTGGGTAGGTTCTGGTCTTTCCTTCATATGTGACCTTCTTCCATGGTTCTGTACACTTTGGTCTCTGCTGGGTGAGCGGTCAGGAATATATTGTGCAATATATGCAGCATGTTGGGAGACAGCACTTCCTTTAAAATAAAAAGTACATATCATTGTAGTTTGCTCTCACCCATCCTGTCTCCTTCCCTTGTTCTCACTCCTGTTGGTCTCCTCCCTCCCCTCCAATAGTCCACAACACGTACACACACACACACACACACACACACACACACACACACACACACATACACACACACACACACACACGAGTCTAGCAACATTTCCTATTTCCTTTCTCTTGTGCTCCTATTATTCCCCACTGATCCCCAAGTCTTGCCTGTTAGACATCTTCCCCTCACACAGTCACCCACGATGAAAAGAAACTTCTGACATTTGGCTTCTAAGTCCAGCTTATTTCACTTAACGCGGTGATTTCCAGATCCAGCCCCTTCTGAATCATTTTCACAGTCTCTTCTTTTCTTAATGATCACTAAAATGACATTTTCTGTATGTTTCACACTTTCTACATCAATTCATCTGCTGATAGACATCTAGGCTGGCTCTATATCCTGGCTATTGTGAACAGAGATACAGAAAACACAGAGGAACTGATGTGAGAGGGTCTCTGAGAATGTTTGCGAGAGTCCTTTGGATGTCTATGCAGAGTGGCACTCAGTGCTCTGAGGCTGACACACTGGCTCCGTGGCTCCACCAGCCCCCATCCCTCCTGTGGGTTCTCGTTTCCTGCTTTCTCTTCAGTGTTCCTTAATCTCCATGCCTGAAGTGTTCAGACGAGCCACTGGGAAATAGAGTCTGCCACACAACAGTTACGAGTCTTGCAAAGAGCTGAGGACCGCCACGCCTTTTAAATGTTTACTTTTGGTATGTTAGAGAGGGCCTCATGTAGTCCAGGCTGGACTCAACCTCACTAGATAGCTCAGGCACTCCTGCAGCCTGTGAGTCTCCTACTTCAGCCACCCAAGTGCTGGGATGACGCGTGCACCACCACGCCTGGCACCTCTAATTCGCTCTTTGGGACAAAGGAAATCACAAGTATGTCAAGGAGTTACATGAAAAAGGAAAAAGAAACAGGCACAAAGAATGACTCCAAAGACAATGTAAGTAGTTGTGCTATCCTGGGGAGGCAATGCCCTTGCTACTTCATGATGGCAGAGCCAGAACCCCTTCAGGAAAAACATGACAGTTGGTGCTGCTCTGTAATATCGTGGCACTTGGTCAGTATTTGTTAAATGGATCTAACTGCATAAAATTAAATATTTCCAAGCAGTGTGCAGTACAGACACATATGCACTGCGCCTTCTCAAGCACAAAGTACAAAGGGTGGTGTGAGAACCAACAGAAGCTACATTTCAGGTGGACAGAGGGTTAATATTCCCAATGCAAAGGAAAAAGCCATAACCAATCAATATGGGAAAGGCAAATCTTCCAATAGAAAGGCGGACAAAGAACATGAGCTTAGAGAAGAATCCAGATGGTCGATAATCAAAGATCAGCAACAGATACCTTCGTAGCCATTAAATACATGAGGCTGACTTGTGACTACCTTCTTAGCAAGACGCCCGTGACATAGTGTTGAACAAAAAGAGGGGTGGGGGAGGCAACTTCAAAACAGCAGGTAGAGGGGCTCCATTACAGAGAATTGTGTGAGAGTGTCTCAGGCCAGCAGACTCGTGATCTTACCACTGGGGTCAGCAGAGGTGGGAGTCACCGCTCAACAAGGCTGCCACTAGGACCACTGTCTTAACCTCTACCTCCTTGGGATTTTTTTCTCTCTTGGTTTTATTTTTTTGTTTCTCTGCAGATTAAAGAAGATTGGGAGAAAATTTTATTAGTGTAAAGATAGACTTCTGCATGTTCTTGCTTTTTAATAATGACTACATAGTTTGAAGTTCAAGAAAACGTTTTCATCTTTTTTTTTTTCTTTTGAGTTGAAAACAAAATCTTCAGGCCATGGGTGTGCATCAGTGGTAGAGCGCAGGCCTAGCATGTGCATAGGCCTGGGTCTGATCCACCACAACGAGGTGAGGCAGAGGCAGCACACGAGAGAGGGAGGCGGACATTCAGTGGGAAATGTGGCTAACACATGGTATCTGTAGTATACGTGCCTACAGATTAATAAGACTGCCGCAGACAAGGGGGAAATGTTGCCTATCTGCGAGCTCTTGGTTAGTGAGTGTTTATTGAGCATAAATTGGGGGATGGCACGAAATATTCTACAGCATTACCTCTTCCCTTCTATCCTGCCAGCCTCCTCCCTCCTTCCTCCCCTCTCTCCCGGTCTCCAGTGCACCTTCTCCTTCTTACCTCCTCTCTCTCTTTCTCCCATGTTACTACCCCCCTCCCCTCTTCTCTACCCCCCCCACCAGATTTTCTTTCCACAACAGTGGTCTTGTTGATCAGGTGGGCTAGACCTCACGGAGCTGCACTGCTCCCTCACAGGGCTTCCACTCCCTCCCGCTGTCACCCCCACCTGACTGCTCAGCACACCCAGACCTGAAAGCGCTCTGACCCAGCACACGAGTTTCCAAGAAGGCTGTCATTCAGTCCTCAAAATATGGATATGCGAGTCCCACAGGAAGAAGAGCAAATGGCCCAGAAACATATGGAAATGTGTTCATCTGGCCAGCCCTCAAAGTGATGGAGAACCAGTTCTGGTTAACTCACCGACTGATTCGCTCTTCAAGAACTGTCAGAGACTTGTGAAATTGATGGCAGTGTGTGTTGCCTAAATCAGACATTCTCAGATTGACAGTTGGCGTGTGCATAGGTGCATGCCTATGTATGTATGTATGTGTGTATGCATGTGTATATGTATGTATGTATATATATTTACACACATATATTTTTAGAGAGTAGTCTGACACACATGTCAAATGTCTCCACTTGTCTTATCTCAGCAGGTCCTCTTTTATGAAATTTGCCACAGATATGCATATGTACTAATAGAGATATTGCACCCAGAATGGGCATGGATGCTCTTGTATAATAATAAAACTTTGTTACCCATCCAAGTGTTCTTTGAAAAAGAATACCTTGGGAAACTATGGTTGCTAACTACAGAAGCTGTGCAGTTATGCAGCTTGAAAATTCTTTAGGACTGTCACCAATGTATACAAATATTCACCATGTATCCATTAGCTGACAAAATGGACTGGTTTGTTTAATATGATTCTCTTTGTAAAAATGAAAATGCATTCTGTATTTAAATTTAATTTTCATTTTATGTTTTGCCTATGCGTGTCTGTGCATCCCATGCATGCAGTGCTTGTATGGGCCAGAAGAGGGCATCAGACCCCGGGGACTGGAGTTACAGATGGTTGTGAGCCTTCATGTGGGGGCTGGGGATTGAACCCAGGTCCTACAAAAGCAGCCAGTGCTTTTAATCTCTGAGCTAGTTTTCCAGCTGTGTGTGTGTGTGTGTGTGTGTGTGTGTGTGTGTGTGTGTGTGTGTGTGTTTTCATAGAAACATCTAATCTGGAAGAATATCAAGCGAAATGTTATTGGCAGTTATCTCAGGGTAGAAGAGTTGGGACTGATATTTTTTTCCTTATAACCTTCCCAGGTTCATGTCGTCTCTTCCTTCCTCCTTCCTCTCTTTTCTTTTTTCATAATCCTCTGAGTCCAGTTAATACTTCCCATACATGCATGGGCAGCCTGTTAGTGGCCACTCTCAAAGAAAAGTGAATTTCCTGCCTCAACTGGAAATATCTTTGGTTATCATCTTCTAAAGTTATCATGTATTACTATTGCAGAAAGATAAAACAAAACTCCAACAAGGGAGTTCCACTGTTTTAGGAAAAATGAACAAATCACATTCCATTGTGGTCAATGTGACCTGTCTTGATCACATCCAAAAAGGAAGATGGCTGAGGTCCCCGAGCCTGCCAGCACCCACACCTCCCCATGCCGAGCGCTTCTCCCCCATTTCCTCCCACAAACCTTCCCGATGTCAGCTAAAATGGGGCGGGGAACTCTGTTAGAGAGCGTAAGTGACTGGCAGAGAGTATCCCTTAGACCATACAGAGAGACAAAGTAGGTTTGGTGCTGCCTGGAGAGGGGTTTATGAATGACTGTTGGGTAATGAGCTTAGGTAGGCAGATTGATTATGTATTTGGATTTTTTCAGTAATCGCTGCTGAAGAAGCTAGGCATCACTTGAAGGGAACTAGAAGATCAACCTGAAGCACATTGTGAGGGAAAGGCATTGTCTTAGGTTTCTATTGCTATGATGAAATGCCATGACCAGAACATTTGGGGAGGAAAGGGTTTACTTGGCTCACACTTCCATATTGCTGTTCACCACCAAAGGAAGTCAGGACACTAACCAAGCAGGGCAAGAACCCGAGGCAGGAGCTGAAGCAGAGGACATGGGGAGGTACTGCTTACCGGCTTTCTCCTCCTGGTTTTCTCAGCCCGCTTTCTTATAGAACTCAGGATTACCAGCCCAGGGATGGCACCACTCATAATGAGCTGGGCCCTCTCCCATCAATCACTAATTAAGAAAATGCCTTACAGCTGGGTCTTAGGGAGGCATTTTCTCAACTGAGGTTCCCTCCTTTCAGATAACTCTAGATTGTGTGTCAAGTTGATATAAGACTGGGTAGCACAACCATCAGCTATGGCCTAGCTCAGTAGTAGAGGGCCTATCTGGAATATACTGGCGAGGGGCCGGTCATGGGTGGCTCAGCAGGAGAGGAGTTGCCTAGCCTCTCCCAGTAAAGGGTGGAGGTGTTGCTCTGCAGTTGAATGCATCCCAGCACTGCAATATACATACATACATTTACACATATTTGTGCATATATATGTATATATACATATATATATATATGTATATATACACACACACACACACACATATACATATACATATATATGTGCACAAAAAAGCATTAATTATCTCACTAGGAGAAAAGTCGCCATCTCTATGTCCCTGTGCCAGGGTTGCTACTACTTGTCAATCAAGTAAGGTATATATGTGTGTGTGTGTGTGTGTGTGTGTGTGTGTACATATATGTATTTGAAATTTTACATATTAAGCAATACAAAATAATAATGATGAAGCTGAAAGGAAATTTAGCAGAAATTAAGCACATGGGAGCAACAGAAGCTAGACACGAAAGTAGGGAAAGCTGAAAGATTTCCAAGTGTGACGTCGGCCAGGTGTGGCGGGGCACATCTGTAATCACTCAAGAGGCAGAAGCAGGTGGATCTCTGTGAGTTCCAGGCCAGTTAAGGCTACATGGCGAGACCCCTGCCTAAAGAACTTTTTTTGTTTTTGTTTTTGCTTTTGTTTTTTGTTTTTTTCGAGACAGGTTTTCTCTGTGTAGCCCTGGCTACCCTGGAACTCACTCTGTAGACCAGGCTGGCCTCGAACTCAGAAATCCACCTGCCTCTGCCTCCCAAGTGCTGGGATTAAAGGCGTGCGCCACCACTGCCCAGCAAGAAACTTTTATTTAAGTGTGAAATTTTTTAAAAATCAGGATTTAAACTCTAGATGTGAGGTGCAGCTCAGCAGTAGAGTGCTCGCCCAGCATGCCCGGGTTTGTTCGTCTGTAACACAAACGAAATAAAACAATAAAAAGCAAAAGAAGAGGTTAGCGAATAGTTAGCCCACTGAAACATGACCAACACCCTTGAGAACAAATACTTGGAACAGGAAAAGCCAGGACCCTTATTTTTAAAAAGAGAACATTTGCAAGTGTGCGGGCGGCGTAGGGGCGTGAAGGGACACAGGCAAAGTTAAAGAAAACGTATCCGAAAGGCATGATGGAAGTGTAAGGAAGGGCTTCGAGTCCAGGGCTGAGAGATTAAAGGACAATGAGGCAATTCAGAAGAGAGACAACAGAAGTACCTTTAGTCAGAGCAAGCTGAAATCACAGCAGAGAGGAGCGTTCAAAGCTGAGTATTCTGACTATTTGAACCCAGCAGATGGAAAGAGAGAGTGTGTGTGGGGGGGAGGGGGGATAGCAGGCGGCCACATTTGCTGTGGTACCATGTGGACTCTGCACTCAGCATTGACCATAGTTCCCTCCTTCTCTGGTCTTGTCACATTTTGTTATCTGAGTAATTATTTGATTAATGTCTTTCACCCCCTGGAGACTTTAGGAGCCACAGGGGCAGGAGCCACTGGTGTATTTCAGGTATTTCAATAGAGCACTAAGTGGTAAATACCAATTCAATGAAAGAATGAGTGACATGTCTCCCTTAGCTTGTCCACAGGAGGACAGCTCTATTACCCCCAAGATTCTGGAGGTGGGTTGGGCTAGCCACTTCCCATGCCCTGCAAACCAAACCTGCCCAGGACTTGGTCCCGGGACACACATCAGGAGACTATAAAGCAGAGGGGATAAAGTTGAGAGAATTCCTGGTGAGAATACTTCCCAGGAATGAGAAACCATAGTCTGGGCAGGGAGTGACAGCATTGGCTGCGGGTACAAATGCTGCCTGGGTGATGTCAGGGAGAGACAGGGAGGGCCCTGGAGGGGAAAAGAGCCCAGAGGGTGGCAGTGAGTGCCTGTAGGACCTTCCCTCCCATCTCTGCTCTTCCATTCTCCACCTTACAGAGGTTGTGTGACCACACCCCATTCTCCTCACTAGGATGCTGAATTCCAGACTCTGTTTGCCTGTGGAAACTTAGTTAAAGATGCGGTAGGAGCTAGGGTGATAGCTAGCTCAGCAGAGGACCAGAGCGCTGTTCCCAGCTCCCATCCGATGGCTCACAACTGCCCATAACTCCAGCTTCAGGGAAACCAACACCCTCCCTGGGCACCAGGGATACATGTGGTCCACATACATACGTGAAGGCAACACAGAGTAAAAGTAAACAACTCTTACGGATGCCTTGGTGTGGCGGAGGACTGACTAGACGATGGCTGGGTTGGCCAGGTAAGAAAGGGAACACTGGTCTCATGCTGTGTGACAGATGTCTGTGCTGCTCCTGACTTTAACAGTGTAAAATAACCTCACTGAAATCTGTAACACTGGCTTCCAGAGTCATGTCTTCTCTGCTTCTGCTTGTAGACTTTATCCTAACCTACTTTAAGTAAAACAAAAAACCAATTAGGCCCCTCTTTGGTGACTAAATTTGTCAGGGGAGGTGTTTGAATTTCAATGGATCCATGAAATCTCCTCCGACTGAGCCTCCAAAAAGAAAACTTGCAGATCAGTTTATGTT
>CM052717.1:60405195-60510195 GCA_028551405.1 Uromys caudimaculatus | reverse complement strand
GCTGTGCAGGAGCAAAGATAGGTGACAAAAAGAGAAGAGTGGCCAGTGTGTCCAGAGACCCAAGGTTCCCATCTGCAGAGAGACATTGCCCTTGTGGGCAAGACTCGGCTCTTATTCTTACAGTGGCAGCATCGTTCTGTGGAGACATAGTCTTTCTCCTACACCAAGACTGAATTCCAGACTGTCCCAAGCCTGACTCTACCAGCCCACCCCTCCAAACTAGGCTTCCATTCTGTATCCCAAAGCTCCCACCTCAGCCCTCACATACAGGACCTGCTCTTGGCCCTCCGTCTCTACCTTGTGGTCATGGGGTCAGAGTCCTTCTCTGTTGACCTCAGCCTTAGAGTCGGAGTCTGAAGACCTTCACTTCCGTTTGCTCTGCCCTCACCTAAACTTGCTGCTCAGCCTCTGCATGATTCGGTTACCTCATCTGTGCAATGGGGTAATGGTGCTTTCTACTCCACAGGGATGCTGTGTCAATAAAGTCAAACCACACAGAGAGCCAGGCATGGCGGGGCAAGCATGCAATCCCAGTGCTGGGGCTGAGGCAGAAGGGGCACGAGTTCAAGGTCAACCTGAGCCACAAAGTAAGCTTTTTGTAGCAAAACAAGCAAACAAATTCCCAGAAAGGGACCCAGTTCAGAAGCATTCAAGGCTCAGAAACTTGTCCACAAACACTCGTGGTAGGAAGAGAAGGTTGGCTTGACCAGCGTGTCTGCTGTGCTCTAAATCTCACTATAAGAGTCACAGGTCAGTCTGGAAAGTGCAGAACGTTCCTCTGCTGTTCACTGTAGTGCTCCTGGACAGCCAGCACTCCATGCACGGTGGACCATAGCTTGGAGTAGATAGGACCTCATATATCTTTATTACTTCATCCCCTTTGTTAGCTGAATGCATCTGTTCAGGAGTTATAGGAAGAGGAGGAAAACCAACACTAGGGCACAAACCCGGCGAGAGGCAGGGGGTGGGAGTGGGGGTGGGGTCAGAAGGTCTAAAGGGCTTTCAGTGCCTTGGCTGGATCTTTCTTGCTCCTTGAAGAGGCTTTACAAGGAGAGCCCTGGAGGAGATAACAGTGGTGTCTTTCACAATGGAAAGGTCAGCCAACATGTGTTTATTGAGCGACTCTGTGGGCCAGCCTCTCGCTTGGCTTTTGTCGGTGATTATGAGACAGGCAGACCCACGGGGTCCTCTTGGTAAGTCAGCTGCAATCAAAACACGTGATAAAAATTAGCGAGCAATCCAGAGCACTGTGGCAGTGTGCAGAAATGTTCAGAAAATGGTTCTGAGAGTACCAGCGAGGCCAAGCCAGGCTTTGTGGCAGACAGAGTTGAGACAGTGACAGGAAGCGCACAGGAGGGCAAAAGGGGAGATGGTCAGGTATTCTTAGCCTGGAGCAGACAGGTGAAGGCCAGGTGTCATGAGTGAGAAGGACCCCCTCCCCCAGGCCATCATAGCAGGGAGGAACTGTCATCCACTTCACTCAGCTCCACCACCAAGTCCTGGGGCCAGGTCCTGGGATCGCCTGGTCCTCTGATGGCAGCATGTTTCTCTCTGATCACTGCCCTTCCTCCAAGGCCTCTTTGAAATCTGACTAAGGTTCAGAGTGCGTGGTTCAGCATCTCTGGATGCAATTTGGTACCCTAGCGGAATGAAGGGAGATCTGCTATTACTTGAAAGGATGTTTCTTCCCCTCTTCCTCTGAGTACCTGACCCCACAATCATCGCTGACTTTGAAATAATAAACCCATCATAATTATGAGAATTAGTCTGGAGGCTTCTGCCTTGTTTGCTCAACTGAGGTTATTATGGCTGGTTTTAGAGGTGGAGAGGGCATCCGGAATCGGCTCAGCTGAGACGGCAAATTCAGACAGATGCCTATGGGCAGGGGGTGGCCAGGTAGTGAGTGTGGGGAAGGGGTCAGTAAGAGGAACCCTCCCCATGCAGAGCCTGGAAGTTCCCATTCCTTAGGGCTAGGCTTTGGGAGGTGGAGTCTCAGGAGAGCCGGACCTCTAGGGAGACCTTCTGGGAAAGGAATGCTCCAAGGGAGCAGATATTTAGCAAGCACTTGAAGACTGTACAGGACATCAATTGGATGGGAGTCCTACCTCCCACACATAGAGGTGTAGTCTGAGGTCCTGGGATGGGAATGGACTTGGGCTGTTTCATTCAAGTACACATTAAAGTCACAGGTCCCCTCCATCTCTCTGTTCATGTCCACTGAGCTGCATGTGCACCCACCCTCAGTCAGCCTTGTTATGTTTTGAATGTGAAATGTCCTCCCAGGCGCATGTGTCTGGACACTTGGTCCCCAGCTATGGCACTGTTGATGGAGGCTGTGCAAACTTTGGGACTGTGGTCTATGGAAAATAAGTGGCTGAGAGAAGGCCCTGAAGTGGCTGTCCACTTCTGGTTCTAGCCCAAGGTCTCTCCTTTCCTGATCTACAGGTCTGAGCAGGCTGCACACTGCAAGCTCCCACATCCCCAGAGCAGAGCAAGCCTCTCCCGCAACTACGATGGACTGTATTTCCAGAAGCCACAAACAGAAATAAAAGCTTTCTTCCCTTAAGTCGCTTATGTGAGGCATTTTATCACAGTGGCCAGAGAAGTGACTGGTACAGACCTGGTACCCGCTTGGCCTGCTTCTTTTAGGAAACTTCTATAGGCCCATGACCAGGAATGTCTGCCCGCCTCTTTATGGCCTAGGATGGTTTTGAATCCAATGTACAAAGCCATATCTAGTAACTGGTCCAACTCTGTGGTCCCACTGTCCCTGGGTAGGAGGCTCCATCACTCCCTCTTGGAGACAGGGCAGCAGGTGGGAGAAGCAGAGTTCTTCAGAGGATAAGATTCAATATTCGTATTAAAGAAATGGAGCAGCCGTTAATGCAGAAGTCTTTCTTTGACTTAATTTATTATAATGTATGTGGCTACAATGTAGCTCATACTGCTGTTTTGGATCTGCGTTTTGATTCCCAAAATTGCAATCATGATAGGTGGATTATAAGCGTGCTTTAACATACAGATGAGGAAATGTATTCTGGTGCAATTTTCCCCTAAGGAGAAGTCGGAGGATAAGGGGCAGGAGCTTTGTATAACCTTGCAATGTTTAGTTGTCTCTCTTGGTTACAGGGCAGAAATTAGCATCACAGAGACCAACAGAGCTCTGTATGTGTGCATGGAACTGCTTTGAATGTCAGCCCAGAAGGGTTTCCAAAAGGACCAGAGGAACTGATACCTTTTCCATGTTAAAGAAAGAGTCACCAGTGTCTAAATAGCAAAGGTGTATAGACTTGTCAAATTGTTCCCCATTTAGTAAATATTCATTCAGTGTTACCCTGGACCATGAACCTTGCTAAAGATCAGGAGTGGCCCAGTAAGTCGAAGTGGTCAAAGAGTCACTGGGGAGTAGATACTGGGCAGTGTCTGAATAGAAGGTCAGCCAGGGATTGGAGACATTGGGGACGGAGGTAGAAGGGTAGAAAAGCTATGAGAAGCCGGAAGAGTTGCGGGTTCCAGGCTGAGTGAGGCAGAGATGCGTGCCATCAGCGGCACACAGATGGGAGAGCTTAGCTCCCATCCTCACTCTGGCGGCGCACGCGGACACCCCCAAGAGCATATGTCTGCACAGACTTTATCCCCAGGCCTAGAAACTCAGCAGAGGCACAAGGCAGAACGAACTGCCTGATGTGCCTGCCTGGGGCCACCACCCGCCCGGCCGATCATATACTAAAGCTCTGCTTGCCCAAAGCAGGCCACCTGCCTCTCGGGTGGGGCTCCCAAAAGCAGAACAGAACTGTGGCTGTTTGTGCGGATGTTGGGCTCTGGCTGAGGCAGGCCTGGGCAGGGAAGGACCCTACCTGGGAGAAGTTATGGGTACACTGGGGAGCTAAGACTCCCTATGCCTTTTTCAATTTCTCCTTTCCCCCTCCCCTTCTTTCTCCCTGCTTGAGGCTTTCTCTTCCTTGAGGCTGGGAACGGACATTCCAGCGCCCCCACCCCCACCCCAAGGATAGTTACTGGACAGGCTGAGGACATAGCAGTAGGATCTGGGGCTGCAGAGAGACCATGCATCCTGTGTCCCGTGTCACTTTCATAGCCAGAGAGAGCTGCTACAGGGCCAGGCCAGCCCATCTGTACTTGGGGTTGGAGCCCACAGGATGAGGAAGGGTGAGACCACGCTGGTGACATTAGCCCTTCAAAGGAAAAAGCAGCCTCCCTAGATCGTGCCATTGTAGAGGGGCTGCCCTGTATGTGCTCCCCAGTGTCACCTTCCCATCTGGCCACACAGTCAGTCTTCATGGGAATGTTTTCTGGCCCAGTAGTTCTAGAGATGTGTGAAGGTTAGCAAAGGATCCTTCCAAACGTCTAAAGAACAGGCAGTGTGGTGGAAGGGACCCGTGAAGCAGGCTGTCAGCCACACAAGTGTCCCTTAGCTAAAAACCCAAAGTTTGTTCCAGAATCTGAGGTTTTGAGCAGAGCACCAGTATTACATGACCAACACATGACAGGCTGCAGTTTAAAAATCAGTGAAAATACTGTATAATGGGCTGGCAAGATGCTGAGCAGATAAAGGTGCTGACTGCCAAGACTGACCTCCTGAGCTCAAGCCTTGGGTCCCACACAGTGGAAGGAGAGGACCAACTCCCCAAAGGTGTTCTCTGACAGAGTACACGTTTATGGGGGGGGGAGGGAAGGGGGAGGACAGGGAGTGGGAGGAGAGAGAAGAAATAGCTTAAAATATTTTATACTTCCTTTAGCCTAGTGTCTAGAAAATAGATACAAAACACCAATGAATTTTCTGTTGAGATTTGTGTCTTATCTCCAAACTACTCCCTCTATGTGTGTGTGTGTGTGTCTGTGTGTGTGTGTGTCTTTGTGTGTGTCTCTGTGTGTGTGTCTGTGTGTATGTGTCTATGTGTGTCTGTGCTCTATGTGTGTGTGTCTGTGTGTGTCTGTGTGTCTGTGTGTGTGTCTGTCTGTGTGTGTGTGTCTGTGTGTGTCTGTGCTCTATGTGTGTGTGTCTGTGTGTGTGTCTGTCTGTGTCTGTGTGTCTGTGTGTGTGTGTCTGTGTGTGTGTGTCTGTGTGTGTGTGTCTGTGTCTATGTGTGTCTGTCTGTGTGTGTGTGTCTGTGTGTGTCTGTGTCTGTGTGTGTCTGTGTGTGTGATCTAGATGGGCATGGTGGTGTACAAGCCTGTAATCCCAGAATTCAAGAGACTCATCTGGGAGTGACATGAGTTCTGGGCCAGCCTGGACTACATCACATTCTAATTATTTAAATAGACACGAGAAAACAATGAAAAATTTGAAATGCTGCTGGTACCAAGCATTTTGGATCAACGATGTTTAGGTGGTCATTCAGAAAGTTCTAGACAACCAGGGAAACCCAACTTAATCTGGCCAGAGGATGGCTCTTCAACAAATGGCTCTGAAAGCAAATTAATCTGGAGGGTGAGCCAGGAAGCTGAGGCTGGGGCTGGTTGATCTTTCAGGAAGTAGAATGGAAGAGAGGACATGCTGAGGTCCAGGAGGGAGGAATTCCTCAGCAGGTAACTTACCACTGGAGTGAAAGGTGGCTCAGTGCAGCAGGGATGGGAACCTAGGGATGGCATCCTATGGTTGTCTCCAGGCATCACTGAGAAGAGTTCCTGGGAGGAGTCCCAAGCCCCAACGCATCCCGTCACTACCCACTGTCCACAGACAGCTCCGAAGCTCCCAGTCAGCTTGTTTCCTTTAAAGCTATTTTTATTTCTTTCTGCTTCTCCATATCGAGATGTGCTTTCCTGGGGCAGGGTATGGGCTTACCTAGGAGTCCTTAGTGCGGGCTCCTGAAACACAGAAATAAAATCTTCCATGACTGGTACCCGGGGACTGCTCACCATCTGATGAATGAGGTGCTCAAGGAGAATGTGAGAGGCAGCTTCAACATACACCAGCCCCTGGACAGAGAGAGCGAGGGTGGCGAGGACTGCCAGAGCAGGCACCACCTGCCACCCTCCCTTTGCTGCCACTCATTCCGCTCCCCCCCCCCCCCAGGGTCTTCCTTCCTCACACCACACCTATCCGCCTCAGGAGAATGTTTGGAGGGCAGGTGCCCCAGGAAGCTGTATGTTCCAGCCAGAGAACATGGGAGTATGTGAAGAACAAGTTTCCTACCACCAGGCACCGGGTGGTACCCAGCCACACGGAGACTACTTGTCCTGTACAGAGGGAGTAGGCCAGCTGGTGTATTCTTGTGTGACTCCCTTACACTGACTGTCACCTGTTGGTTTATCTGACTCTGTCTGCACTGTGTTTTGGACCTTGTAGGTGGCAAAAGGGAAGCTGCAAGTTAAAAACCCACCAGATGGCCTTTTCTCTCGTGGTCTCACTTGCCTCTCACAAGGCAAAGCAGGTGCCTCAATTCCCATCTTAGAGGCAGCGTTGGAGGCTGGGTAGAGTTAGGAAGCATTTGCAGATAGCCCAGAAGCAGCAGTGCAGGGTTGGAATCCAGAGCTGGCTGTGGCAGAGCCCCTGGCTCTGGAGGGTTGCAGAAAGAAAGCAGATTCCTTTGCCACGAGCACCATGACCCAGTCATCCAATTCTGTACCGCCCAGTGGAAGGTCAGCGCACAGTGAAAGTGAGTACAGGGGGGGGGGGGCATCTCAGAGTCAAGAGGGCCTCGATGTGTTCAGCTGTTCTAGGGCTGAGTTGGCTTCTTCAGGTAGACAGGAAAGCTGCCACACAGCACTGTAACTTGGCTGCACCTCATACATGGGGGTGTGGGGGGCTTCCTGTTCTGCTGCCTCTACAGGCAGGGCTAGAAAGATGTCTTTAAGAATTCACTGGCGTGTGGTTCTTTTATCCACAGCCACAGAAAGGATTGTGCAAGTTTGGCCTTCCTACTCACAGTCCTTCCCAGGAAGGCAGACCTGGAGCACATGGGCTCACTGATTGGTGGCTCTGTTCCCTTATGAGTGGCGTAGGTTAACATTGAGTGTGTGTCTACTCTGTGCCGTGTTTGGAGCTGAGAGTTCCAGCACATTTCTCTGCAATCTGATATGCTACACTTAGAGCTGGTGTCAGAAGGGTGGAGTCTGTGCCTGGCTGGACTAGTCAGGGACTCACTTTGGAAGGGACTGGAGCTGTCGGTCATTATGATTAGGGCAGGATGTGGGTTAATTTATAATTGAGGAAGCCCAGGTGTGTGGCTATATCAGAGGGAAACAAAATTGTCTGTCAAGAACTACCAGAAATAGGGCAGGCAATATGGCTCAATGGGTAAAAGTGATTGCCACACAAGCCCGATAACCTGAGTTCAATCACAGCTATCCACATAAACGTGGAGGGAGAGATTAATTCCACAGATTTGTCCTCTGGATTCTACATGTGAACCCTGCCACATGCCACCCCCACCCCCACTCCCACCAGTAAAAGGATTTAACAAAGAGCTACCAGAATAAATTTAGCCTCCTGCCATTTGTTGCAAGAGGGAGGAGTGGGGCCTAAAGCGAGCGTAGCAATCACGTTGGCTGAGACTCACTGCCTTCTTAGCAGCCTGGGAACTCGGCCTTCCCACGAGGGTCATTCACAGGACACATGCCATGTCTACCATGTGTCTGCAAGTACCAGGATGGCAGACAGAGCCTTGGCCCCGAGTCAAAGCTGGGGGCCAGATCTATGTGCTGTGGGAGACTGACAGAGCTGGAGAGATCTTTTTCTTTTCTTTTACATTGCTGAGGATCGAACCCAGGTCCTCGAGCATGCAAGAGAAGCATTTACCAACACCCTGGATAGAGCTGTTGTTGTTGCTATTTCTAATTCTTATGTGCCAGACAAAATATTTACCACTATATAGTATTAAGGAGATGGGTATTTGTTCAAAACAATTTTAAATCTTGATCTAGTGATGATGTCTCTCTGATAAAGATTCTCAAATTAAGAGGGCGAGAGGTCCACAGAGCTCAGAGATGGCAGGAACTTCAGCGCTAGCAATTGACACTTGTTTTCTGCCACTGTTTACTCTTCAATAAAAAATGCATATTTACCATAGCAACCTCCTGGTCACGTGGTGCCCTGTCTTACTGCTACCCTCTAAAACAGAATAGCTTCTTAAAGAAACACACACATCCTAACAGGAATGCTTTTCAGATGCAAAAATGGGCTCTTTCTAAGGAAGCTTTTCTCCTGCCATAAATGCTAATAAACACATCATCGTTACAGGAATCATTTTGGTCCTGTATCTTAAATGTAGGACATTGATTACAAAAGCCTAAAGAAAATGACTCTTGGAGGGGCTTTTGATGCTTCAAGGATATGCTGATTATTTTAATACAGTGTTACACACACACACACACACACACACACACACTTGCGCTTACATACACACATCTATATACTAGACGCCAGCCGCTTGTATCGTCTGGAAGGGAGTTCGGCGTGGATTCTAATGACCTGCCGCTTCATCTGTGATTAAAGATTGTCATCTATGCGAAGCTCAATTGCAGCCTGAATTGTTTTTCCGCTGTTAACTTGGGAGAATTGCCGGGGTTTTAAGAGCTTTGCAGAGCCTGTTCCAACCTGGACTGCTCAGGAAACGAACCCAGATCCCTGTTCTGGCGGTTTATTGTGTGTCATTCCATGGGTCAGGGCAGAGGGGAGAGACCTCGGGTCACCCTGCAGCTTCTTTCCTGTAGCCTAGCCTTCGGTGTTACCCATGTTAACAGACCCCCATTTGTAAAGCATCTTCTGAGCTCTGTGATGGGAGATGTCTCTCCCCTATCCTGTCCAGGCCATTAGGTTATAAATTATCACAATTACTCGGTTTTGCAGATAAGAAAATGGAACCTCAGGAAGGTTAACTGATTTGATCAGGCTTGCACACCTAGAAATTGGTAGAACTTGGCTTTTCTGGGGTTTTTGTTTTGATTTGTCTTGTTTTTTTGGGGACAAGCATTTGCTTTGTCACTGGCTAGCCTTCAACTCCTTAAGTAGTCCAGGCTGGCCCTAGTCTTCCTGCCTCAGCCAATCTTGAGGGCTGGGATTACAGGCATGTGCCACTAGACCTGCCTGGGACCTTTTATATTGCAAAATCCTCTCTTCAGCCTATGTTGCGAACCTGTCTACCCAATATGACTATGGAAGTTACAACTGTGAGCAAAGCAGAGACACTCCTGGAGACTGGCCAATAAAACGAGTGCTTTCTTCACCCCAGTGTTTCCAGAGAATTCTAAGGCAGCCTCAGTATAAACCAGTTTTGGGGGCTTTTTTAAGTTTTTTTTTTTTTTTGCTTTTGTTTGATAGGAGCAGGGTCTTGCTATGTAACCCAGGCATGTCTCCATCTCTTGGTTCTCCCCCTGCTTCTACCTCCCAAGTGCTGGGATTACAGTTATGAGCTACCACATCCAACATGAGCCAGGTCCTTTGAAACCCCCTTCTTGTCCTGATGTTCACCCAAGCCTGGCAGCTGCATAACTTCCCCCATCCCCTGCACTGTGCTGAAGTCAGGATCGGGGTGCCACTGTCTTTATGATGGCAGTGCCCTGGGGAAGGCGCTTCCTACTTTGCATAGTCAGAACTCTGGCCAGCACCCCTGGCAAGTGTATGGATCTCAAAACTGGGCCCGGTGTTGTTGTTGTTGTTAAATTCCTTTCAACTACACATAAGCCAGTATGAAGAACAAGAGCATACTGTATGCCTTTTATGAATAATAGTTTTGGGGGGATCTCATTGTGAAGTAGGGCAGAGCCCTGTGCCCCAAAGTGGCATTGTGACCCAAACACAGCAAAGGAGATCTGCCCAGCCCCTAAGCCCTTCCAGCCAGTCGAGCAGAGGCGTGTACACGAGCCATTTCATAATTATCCATCATGACTGCGTCTGTGCTGCCTTAATAGATTATTTAAAATGGTGTGTGTGCCTCCCATGCAACCTCGAGTCAGCCCCGAACTGTACATACATACAAGCTGGGAGAGGTAATTGCTTATCATGTATCTCTTTGTTCCAGACACTTTTATAAAAGACTATGTATTATGTATGGTGTGACCTTCAAATGTCAGGAATGTGTTGTGCAATAAACTGTCAATATTTGTGGTTATAAGGTACCAGATGACTTTTACAATAATTGGAACGGCTATATTAAAAGCTCGGATCATTCAGCTGGTTAAAGAGAAAGACACAGGCCAGCGTTCACCAGGGACTCGCCTTCTGCCAACTATTAAATGAAAGATACTGCAAGGTGCTTACGATGTCTTCTTTGTTTAAGAAAGAATATGGCATGACACGTCTCCAGGGGATGCACCGTCCCGAACCAGCCTTCCTCCTTTCAGTAGGTGCAATCCCCAGGAGGAGACTCAGCTCCACAAGTTATGGCGACTGACCAAATGGATTTTAGAGAAGATGTGTCCAGCTCGGCCACAGCTGCCTGAGGAAAGGATTCCTTCAGTGAGGGCTCCGACCTGCTCTCTACCCACCCAAGGAGAAGAGGCTGTAAATTATCTTAAGAGGATCTTAAAAGCCATGTTTTTACCCCCCCCCTTAGGAAAATAAATTATATAGAAATCTTTGGGGAATTTACAGTGTGCTGAAAGTAGAGCTTTCTATAGTTTTTTGTCATCTTTGGTTTTTCTTCTTTTCTCTCCTCATCCTTCTTCTTCTGAAATAGGAGCTCTCAAATTATAAAAAATATAAAGCACCTCAAATATTTTCAAATAATATAATAGAGATCAGATCACAGATGACTAAGAAAGAGTATCTGCTTTTGTGCTGTCTCAAGTCATTTCCGGCTAGGCTGTTCAAGTAGCTTCGGTCAAGGGGACCAGTCTTAATATCTGAATTTCTTACCTTCTGAACAGCCTAGGTAAATGTTCTACGGTGGAACTACATCCCCGGCTCGGCTCTCTATTTATTTTTTAGTTTGAGACAGGATCTGCCCATGCTGGCTTTGAACTTGTGATTGTCCTGCCCTAGCTTCTGAGTAGCTGGCCTTGCAGGCATGTGCCAACTCCTGTTCATTCCTAGAAGTAGTTTTTGGACACTCGATATGAGCTGAGTCTCCATCACCTCTGTTCCCTCCCCGCTGGAGGGAAGGAAAGGGTAGTAAGCACTTTGATACCCAGGCCACTTGTCATGTGCTTCAGAAGTCAACTGGGTTCTGAAGGACCAGGCCAAAGACTGGGAAAGGCAGAGATTTCTTCCAAACCCTGGCTTCCCTCAGAGGAGAGGTGGGGTGAGAGGCAGCTTCCCTTAGAGGTGATGTGGGCTGAAAGCCCCACAAGAAGTACCCTTGTGAATCCAGTAATGGAGCTCCCGGAAGATGGGCCAGCAGAGGGACGCTATAAGGACAGAATCTGCCTAGGAGGGATGCAGAGGAGAAATGGGAGAACGCGGATAAGTCTCCAGCCATAGTGGCTTGACTTGGGCAGAGGTTTTGGGATCTGGTAGGCTTGGGGATGATTCGAAAGAGCAGTGAGCTACAGTAGCTGCCCCCACCCTCCATAAGAAACAGAGGCTTTCCTGGGTTATGACAGCTCCTCAGGCAGGGCTTCTCCAGCCTCACTCAGGTACCAGCTTCTGCTCCCTGAGCCCAGATTCGTGGATGAGCCTCCTTTGCTTTGCCCCTCATTGGTGGTCTCCACCTCACTGTCCCTCACCAGGCCAGAGAGAAAAGTAGGTTTGCAGAGTCCAAAGGACACCCCACACCTAATGAATGCATTGACCCGGGTAAACGCTGTGGACCCCAAACCCCTCCTGCTACAGTGCCAATCACAGTTCCTACCCTGCAGACTGAGTGCCCGCTAATTACAACTTGAATCTGAAACGTCCCATCAGCTCATGTGTTCACAGTCTGGTGACACTATTTTGGGAGGTGAAGCCTGGCCCATGGAGATAGTTCGTTAGGAAAACAGGTCTTGGGAAGTTATAGTTCTGCCTCTTGTTGTGGCCCATGGTGATCTGAGAAACCTCCACAGTGCATTTCTAACACCGAGAACACTGCCACACTTCCATGCCATGATGCATTGAGATTCTCAGAAACAGTGAGCCAAGAGACAGTGTTTGTCTCTTCAGTTGTTTCTGCACAGGGTTTGGGTCACAGACATTAAAGTAACTAATATACTGCCCACAGCCTGTGGGGAGCCTTCAGACCCACAGCAGGAGCGAGCAGCCCGAGGATTACAGGGCTATTGTTAATAGCAGCATCAGTGGATAAGAAGAGAAAAGACCACATGGGTGGCCCAGTCATAGCAGGCGTCAGGCAAGTCCCTCAGACTCCCTCTCTGACCATTAAGAAAGGGTGGTGGGCTAGGCGAAACCAGAAATATGTCTGGCCCACAGTGCTTGATTTAAAGCTCAAGTGTATCTTAAGGAAATTTAATCCCTGTGTTGCACATTCATTTTCACTGAATTCATCAAAATGTTGCATTAGAGAAGTGATTTGAAATCCTAGTATCTGATACTTTCCTTCTTAAAACAGTAGCAACAACAACAAAACCCATTTAGTCTTTTAATGACCTGTTTTCCCAATTCCAAAAACCCTACTTTGCCAGGCAGCACCAAGTTGAGCTGTGCTCAGTTTGAGTTGTGGTTGAAAGGGAGTGGGGGAGCCACCGAGAGGATCCTACCTCCTCACCTCATGGGCTCTGGGGCTCACCTGCTGCCCCAGACCCAAGAACCCAATAGCAAGCTTGATATTGGTTAAAAATCAAACACACACACACAAAAGCAACCAAAAATAAAAACCCTTTTAATTTAAACACTTTTTCGCCCATCCATATTTTGGTTAGCTGTTGAACGTGACTATATATGGCCATCAGTAAGCTTTAATAAAACAAAAGAGAAGCAAGTTAGTTCTGACCCATCACAAGAATCCTGTCTCTCAGGAGTTCAGTGGAATCACTTACAGTCGTGTTGTTACCAAGTGTGTGTATATGTTAATTTGTACATGTTTTTCAGAAATAGAAGGCTCACTTTCCTACCTCAGAATCTTTACTACAATGAGCGTTGCTTAATATTTATTTATTTATTTTTCATTAAATTTATATGGACTTTATGTGAATGTATGCCATGTGTGTGTGTCTGTCTGTCTGTCTGCCTGTTTGTCTGTCTACTGTCTGACTGTGGAAGCTAGAAGAGGGCATTAGATCCCTTAGAGCTGGAGTTACAGGTGGGCACGAGCTGGCTGATGTGGGTGCTGGGAACTGAACTCAGGTCCTCGACAGGAGCAGGAAGTGCTTTTAACAGCTGAGCCAACACTCCAGCCCACACGCTCATTGCTTTATTAGAGCCTGTTAACTTTAAAATTTTCAACATGAAGGAAAGTATTATGCTTTGAAGAGGAACTCTACACTTCTCTGGATATCTCCAAGGTGCTAGGGGTTTTTCCCCCTAGAAAAAGCTCTAAAAACCCTGGTGTATGTGGGCAAGGACATTAGGAAAGATGTGACATCTCAGGGACCTGCTGAATGGACTGACCACAACTCTCAGTCTCCTCGAAGTCCTCCCCCCAACACCCTTCATTAGTAAAGAGAATTGTGCTTTTGAGATCTCTTCATACATTTAGATTTCGGAGTTAGCTGCCAGGTCATCTCCGGAAATGTAGCTACTATTACACTAGAAGGTCTGTAGAATTGACAACACCACAGTGTTCTGAAATGAAGGAGTGCATGCCCAGGTACACAGGGAGCCTGCTCCCATACATGCTGGCCAGAGAACCTACATTCACTGTGAGGACCACCTACACTATCATCACTAGAGATTCCTAAGCACTCTGCCTAAGATGTATTCTAAAGGGTATAAAGGGACAGGCTTGCTGGTTTTTACTGATGATACATGCACAATTCAGCAAGATCCTCCCCACCCTATTCTTTGATTAATAGGGCTATTTCAAAAGTTGATATAAACCCAGAAGACTTTGGCCAATTCTCTTTTGAGTTTTTAATATTTAATTAAAATATACCTCCCTTCCCTCCAACTACTTCCTATGGCCCCACCCCTGCTCCCTTTCAAATTCATGGTCTTTCTTTCTTTAATTATTTTTGGGGAGTGTGTGTGTGTGTGTGTGTGTGTGTGTGTGTGTGTGTGTGTGTGTGTAAATGCAACCTGCTGAGCCTGTTTAATGTTGCTTATATGTGTATGTTTTTAGGGCTGACCACTTGGTTTTAGATAACCATTCAGGTGCTCATCCCTGGGAAAGACTAATTCTCCCTCTCTCCACAGTCCATAATTACCTGTGTCTTCTCATCCAGGGGTGGAAACTCATGAAATTTTCTGAATCCATGTTGGCATGCCAACAAACGGTATCATTATCTAGCTCTTGCTGAGGCAGTTACACTGTTGAGATCTCATAGGTGTGGTTTCCCTGCCATATGTAGAAGACACAATTTCACAACAGACTTTCTGGTCCTTTAAGTCTTCCATTCTTTCTACCTCTTCTTCCAAGATGTAGCTGTAAGACTCTGGAGAGCTTTACAGAGACCCCCGAGAGAACACAATGGAGTCCGGGATCGATGCAAAAAGCAAGAGGAATTTATTGTTCCAGCATGCTGGGGTTGCCCTGCACACCAAGGAGGAAGAGAATGATCACGTGCAGCCCGTTCCATGAGCTTTTATAGCTTTTAGAGCAGCAGCCATTAGGCACGATGTGATTGGCAGAACAGTGTGACTTTTAAACTGATTGGCCCTTAGGGAATGAGGTGGCCCGGACTTCCCTTGTCTGTAGGTGACCAACAGTTGGTCCGCCCTGCAGAATGTGTCTACATGCTCTGGGCGCATCCCCTACCCACAGGTGACCAGATGGTTGGTCCCCTACCTGTGGTCTGAGGAATGTAATTAGCCTCTCCCTTCCTGAAGGGAGAGGTGTCTACCTACAAGCTCTGTGACCTTTCTTTTCTAGGAGGGGAGGGGTCTGGTGGAATTTCCGTTCTTGACCACCTCTCACTTCTTCTGAGATGTAGCCATTGTCAGTTCTTGACAGTCTCTCACAGTTTCAGCCCTCTAAATCTGTTTTGTAATGTTACCAAGAGTTATTCCTCATTCATACCAGGCTGGCCAGGTGTTCTACATTGCGATTCTACCATTTCAACTCTTGTGTAGCAAGGTATAGGGGTGGAAGAGGAGTTAAGTTGTTTGGCACAGTCCTGCTCTGCTGTTCCCCCTTCCTTCATTGGCTGAAACCAGTCACCTAGTGCCAACCTAGCACAAGGAAAATTGGGAAATGTAGTCCACAAAGCACAGTACACTGAGTGGAAGTACATGTTGTCTTTTATGCAGTTTTCTCCCCTATATATTTGAGCTGTACCCCCTAGTACGTTATTTTGTTCTAGGTTGTTGAAGCCAGGGCAGGTGACTTGAGGCAGTGGGCAGAGATAGCCTGGGGTGGCCTTGGGGCTCCTCCAGTGTCAAGTAGCACAGGAAGTCAGAGCTGAAAGACCTGAGTGGTCCAGCCATCTTCACCCCTTCTATCCTCAGAGGAAGAAAACAAGGCCAGAGAGGGATGAAGGCCTTGCTTAGGGACAGCCAGGCATTACACATACAGAACGAAAAGACTCCACACCCAACCTCTACCTTCTAGGAGCTGCTTGAGCAAATGAACCACTTTTAATATATCAAGGAAGCTGTGGGAAAATCAACTTTTAACATACAAAATCATTTTATAAGCCAAAATTTTAAATTCTAGATACAGTATTTATGAGTGAGGTTTAGGGTATCATGCACAAGGTGCTCATGAATGAAAAAATCATGTCTGTTGTATAACCAGATAGCCAACCTCAGGGTCAGTGTCAGACACTTTAGAGTCAGAGAACTAGGCTTGCTGAGTATCTATCTGCCTTGGATCTCTACTACTGCATTTATGGTTCTGTTAATGAGGATAGTAAGATGTATATAGTACCCACAGGCAGGAGCATCTTTCTTCAGCTTACTGTCTACCCTTGGTGGCTGACCTCACCCAACCCACAGAGACTTAGAACGACCGACACAAATGGAAAGCAGGACACATGGTGTCTGACCTCGAGAAAATGAAATTAGGAAGGTCACTCAGTGACCTTTACCCCCAAATAATGCTACTGAAACAGAACTTGAGATGCGGCGGTTCTCTGTGTTAACCTGTAGCCTCAGCTTATAGCCACGAGGGAAAGCTAACAAAGGCCTTTAAATCCTCAGGTGGTAGCAAGCACAGCTCATGCCTCTCAGGAGTGTTATCTGCAACATCTGTGTAAGGCATTGCTTTGGGAAACACGGTCCCATGTTACCCAGGAACATCGAGAAACAATACAGAGTTCACAGGCCAGTTTCTTGTGGGCTGTTGTGTCAGAGGGCATGCAAGGCTGTCCCTCCTTGCCAGAGGATTATACAAGGCCAGGTGGTACGTTCAAGCCTGTCCCCTTGTCCACTCAGAGAAAGTGCTTTGTGGGAGGGAAAGGAAATGGGGGCCATCGAGGGGGTTGAGTGAGTCAAGACGCTTGCTGCCGAGCCCGATAGCCTGACGATTATTAAAATTCACTTCACATCCTGATTGCTGTCCCCCACCTAGTTCCCACCCCCCACAATCCCTTTTCCCACCCACCCTCCTTCTCCTCTGAGAGGATGGAGGCCCACCTGGGTATGCCCCTACCCTGGCACCTCAAGACTCTGCCAAGTGCATCCTTCTCCACTGAGGCCAGAAAAGCCAGCCCAGTTAGGGGAACAGCTTTAGGGATAGCCCCTGCTCCAGCTGATGGGAGACCCACATGAAGACCAAGCTGCACACCTGCTACGTATGTATGGGGGGGGAGGGTAGGTCCAGCCTGTGTGTGCTCTTTGGTTGGAGGCTCAGTCTCTGGGAGCTCCCAAGGTTCTAGGTTAGTTGACTCTGTTGGCCTTCCTGTGGAGTTCCTGTCCTCTTTGGGGTCCTCAATCCTTCCCCCAACTCTTCCAAAGAGTCCCGGAGCTCCATCTAATGTCTGGACAGCATGATTTTGATACCCAGGGCCCACAAGGTAGAAAGAGATTAACTCATAAACTCATGCATGTTGTGCCCTAACGACCATAGGCTTTGGTATTCATGTCCACTTCTGGGTATGCATACACTACATAATTTTAAATCTTTTAAAAAAATGAACCATTTGGCAACTCACTAACCATTTGACAAGTGACCACGGAGGCAATTTTACCAGACTTCTGGAGTGATAGGTTTCATGGGTCTGCAGCCACGGTGTGGCTGCCCTTCATGTGCCGATGGTGGGCTGTAGCAGGATTGGAGACAGAGGGACACTGTGACCACTTCTGTAACCTGAGCGACGTGAGCATCAGGGCCACATGTCTTCCGGAACTCCTGGCTCCTGGGGTTGCGCACAGCTTAGTGTGAACGTGCTCACTAGCACCCATCTGAGGACTGGTTTGGACTGGATTCGTCCACAAGGCCCCATGTGTGCAGAGATTGCAGAGCATTCCCAGACTTCCTTGCACTTGGCTAGCCTTCTCTGGGGACACTTCCTGGGACCACCCACCATTCCTCTTCGTTGTGGCTCAGAGTTTGTTTTTCTAGAAGGATTAGTCTAAGAGTAAACGCCATAGGCCTGCTAGCCCTCCCAGAGAAAACTGTTTCTGCCTAAAGTGAAAATTAAACTCTTAAATCTGCAAAGAAAGCTGTTTATCTTACAAATTTATTCCTTTTATTGGACCACACATATCCACGATAGAAAGATAAAAGAGAAACAGATACGGGCCATCACTTAGAGTGACATATGGCGAAGCATAGGCCATCGAAACTTCTGTAAAGCCTTCCAGGGTGGCGTGTTGTCTCTTTCCATATTTATCTAGAATATTCGGAGTAAGTCCTCACCAAAGGCTCCAGTAGAAACAGGCCCTTCCTTGGCATGCGCGCAGCTTTATTCCACAACTGCCGTGTCCTTCACACATGGACTTTGCTGGGAGAGGCTGATGGGGTGGATCTCAGGACAGGAGACCTTGCAGGAATCTGCCTTTAGACTCCAGCCTGACACTCATGTCCAGCTTATAATTTTAGAGGGCGGCCGCTGGCTTCCAGACGTGAATCTGGTGTCTGGATTTGTCTCCAGGTGGTACTTGGCAGAGTTTCATTCCTGCTCGTCATTTCTTTCTTTTTTTTTTTTTTTTTTTGGTTTTTCGAGACAAGGGTTTCTCTGTGTAGCCCTGGCTGTCCTGGAACTCACTCTGTAGACCACGCTGGCCTCGAACTCAGAAATCCACCTGCCTCTGCATCCCAAGTGCTGGGGTTAAAGGCGTGCGCCACCACTGCCCGGCCTTGCTCATCATTTCTTACACCAGCCCGAGATCCTAGGAAAGGGACGTCTGCGTGATTTAAGATGGGCAAATGTTACGGAAGGGGAAGGAGGGGCGCAGGGATGAGGACAAGGAGAGGATATTTGTGCTGTTCAAATTCAGTGGACTGCATGCAGTGGCTCAGGCCAGGCATCCCAATACTCAGAAGGCTGAGGCAGGAGGATTGTTACTTCAAAGTCGGGGGGGGGGGCAGAGACAGAGAGAGAACAGCAAAAAGAAAACAGGTTTGGAGCCATGGCTCAGCCATTTAAAGCACATACTGCTCTTGCGGAGGACCTGAGCTTGATCCCCAGCACCCATGTCAGGCAGCCCACAGCCCTGCAGCTCCAGCCCCGGGGTGTCCCTCGCTCCCTTCTGATCTTCACAGGCATCTTTACCCACACATTCAGAGGCCTCCGTATAAGCACACACATACATATAATTAAAAGATAGAGATAAATCTTAAAATAAAACAACAGCAACAACAAAGGAAACCGGAACCTGGGGCGTGGCTACCTAGTGTACACAAGGCCCCAGGCTCTTTCCCCACTGTAGCCAAGGAAAAACTCTAGGTACTCTCAGCCTGCAGTTCAAGAATGATCCCCGGGGAGACATTGTGTGGGGCCTGTGTGACCCAGCTTTGCCACACTATCTGAGCTTTTCACCCTTACCCATAAGTCTTCTTTGGGTGCTTCTTATGTTTGTTGGAATGCCTATAAATCTGCAGCTCAGTGAGCTGACAGGCTTTGGGTAAGAGTTCTGGATCCGGGTAAACCGACTCCTCCGTTTGTAAAAACTATGAGGAAAAAAAAAAAAAAAACCCAACAACCCTCTAAGTAATTACACACTCCAAATGGGTCTTCCAACAGTGACGGGGGGAGCTGGGGAGAATCGGAGTAGAAGGAGGCCTTCAATGTACTTTTCTGGGGTGGTGATCTGCTCACATATGGTCCAAATACAGAAAGGGTGTTCCAAGCCAGGGCGCTTTCACAGTCGCCGGGAGCCAGCATCCAAATAAGAATTAAGTGTGTTTGCCTTCATCTCGTTCATGGTCTATAAGTCTGTCCCTTTCGGCCCTCAGCAGAGAGCACCAACAACGCATGTTGCAGAATAAAAGCAATTTGCATTTTCCATTGCTTGGAAGGTACAAATCTTATTTATTCTCAGCTCAGCAGAACTCACAGATCTGCTCATTATCTCCGAAGGTTCCCTCGTTCTCATTGTGGGATTTACCACAAGGCCTAGAGGGTAGGCTGGAAGCTGTGGCAGGGACCCTTCCCGCCTCAGGAGCGTGGGCCTGGGGGCCAGGCATCAGCCTCTGTTCTGCGGGGAGGCCTGAGGGGAGGCCAGAGACTTGGGGAGAAATGAGTCCAGAGAGGGTTCTCTCGCCTCCCCTCCTCAAAGACACAGGTGCTCAAGGTCTGCTCTACTCTGTAGATGTCGCCTTCAGGGCACCATGATGTCAGACCCTGGGTATTGCAATAACACACCCCAAACACTAGATACTTTCAGTTTTATTTACTATTATGTCCTATCATTTCTGTGCAAAAGGCAGCCGTATGTAAATTTTATTCCACTTTCTAATGGTTTGGGCTACATAACAAATAACAGCAGGCTGGAAAATTTGTATTGATACTTTACGGAGGGACTTCTCAAGTCACAGCACGGAGATTTAAATGCAGTGCTCCGAGTTTATGGGAGTTTGGAAGCTGAGCTTCTGCACATGACTTTGAATGTGTCACTGTGTGTTTATCATGGGCTAATTGTGGAACTGCACTTCTGTCCTTTCTCTTCTCCCTTTCATGCGGTTGCTCCAGTCAGGGATGGGTACAACTCTACCAGGAAGCAGCGAGCGCTGTGGGATAATTTTCTTTCCTGTCCCGAAATAGCCGAGTGTCTGCTTGTCTCGGGGAGTCAGCCGAGACACTCCCCCCCACCCTCTTGTTACTGGCTGAGCTGCAAATGTGATTTTGATCCTAGAGTGAACTTTCCAGCTAGCCTATATTACAAATTAATCGAATTCCACCAGTGCCCACATTTTCAAACTTTTAGAAAAAAAAAATATTTAATGGGAACTAAGCAAAAAGAAGAAATCAAACCAGCTGCTGACACAGCTGTTTCTTCTCTTGTTTAATTCAGTTCAATATAAAGGTACCATATGCTGCTTAAAATGATGATAGGAAAGATGAAATAATTTAAGAGAATAACAAGAAAATACATGAATTGTCAGCATTCTGTCAGATTCAAAGAATGAAATAGACAGGTGTAGTATTGACATGTTTAACTTTGTGTGGTGTTAGCAGTTTTGGTGTGAACAACTTCTGACATGTGCTGAAGTGATGTGAGAATGCTTCTCATCCACTGCAGACATCGGCGAGGAGGCCGGGAGAGCCGGCGGCGGCCAGCAGCAGGCGCTGCTTCGAGACAGGAACCTGGGCTCGGCCATGAAGGACTGCCCGTACTGTGGGAAGACTTTCCGGACTTCCCATCACCTTAAGGTCCACCTGAGGATACACACAGGTGAGAGAGATCGAGGTGCGTCCGGGTGTCTAGAGGGTACCACGTAGAGCCGAAGAAGCCTGGAGTTCAGCTGTGTCTCTGGCCCAAGTCACACACCTGTGTGAGTCCCTAACACTGTGTCACTCAGGTGTTTCACTGCTGTGACAAATAACGAGAGTACAGCAGTTTAAAGAGAGAGAGAGAGAGGTTTGCTCTGGTTTGTGCATTTAGTTCAAGGTTTTAGGTCAGTGGCAAAATATAAACAGACTAAGCATTATAAGATTCCCCCAAATGACCAGGCAGACTGGCTCTGGCTCAGCATGGATCCCAGGCCCATCGTTGGGGCTGGACAGGTAGAGTCTTCCTCCTCCACTGCATGGAGTTAGGTAGTCCACAGTGGTGCTGCCTCAGGAGAAACCTAGAGTTGTTCATTCCCAACCAGGGAGAAACGGTCCCTGGGCCACCCTGGCCGTCTCTCTTGCCTTAGACCACTAGTTTCTTGCAGTGATGACATCCTGCTAGAACTCCGGCCTTGTTCCTCAGCTTTTTAAAAACTGTTCTCTTTAGCCTTTCTGCTAGTTGTTTGTGTATTGCCAATATATATAAAAAAATCTATCTGAGTCATGGACACCTCCATTTTCTTTGATTTTTCTCCTGACACTTTATCTATTGGTGTATGAGCTGCTGCAGAAGATAGACAAATATGCCATCTATTTTCAAAAATAATTGTGTTCTATTTCCCGCAGAATCAATAACTCTGCTCATGGATGGGCAGAAACAGCTACTGTATATGAGTCTTGTATATATCTAAAGGATGAGGAGCTCACCCCCCTCAACCAGTTTCTTACCTGGTGCCCAAAATCTGATACCACAGGGAGCCCTGGCAATACGTGGCCACTTTGTCACAAGTAACTGGGCTGTAGTGAGCACAGCCACAGACCCACTAGACTTGGAGCATGTTCTTGGGAGTCACTGAAGGTCACATGCTAGTTGCTTTTTTCAGTGCCAAGGCAGAATAAGTACAAAGGAGGAGAGGCCTGATTTGGCTCCTGGTTCAAATAATACAGCGCCTCTTGGAAGGGATGTCATAATAACCGACAGCCCTGTCTGTGACGGCAGGGAGAGCTTGTCCCCATCTCAGCAGGCAGGAAGTAGAGAGCTCTAGCCGGAAGCAGGTTCACTCTCACATCAGCCAGTCCTATGTCCCCAAGGTTCTGTAGCATTCCAAAACAACACTACAGGGTTCCCTGTGGGGACCAAGTGTCCAAACACTGGAGACTGTAGGGGGATTCACATCCACACCGTAACAGAGCGCGTCTTAAGGCTGTGCTGCGAGTACCATTGCTCTTCCACAAGGCTCTTCTTGCTGCAGTCTGACCTACTTCACCTCTGACCCCCTCTCCCACCGTTCCCATCCTCAGCATCGTGTGCCCCTTGTCTCCTTTACCCCATCCCTGCAGTGCAGTAGGCCTGCCCCTGCTGTAGGACCTTCACACAGCCACCGTCTCCACCTCAGATGGCCTCCTTCCCAGTAGTCCCAGGAGCGAAACTCAAACACAAGAATACCTCACTTTGCCTATCGAAGATACAAACCCCCCTCCACTTGGCTTCGGTCATGAATGTAACATGTTGTGGAAGAGCCTTGCTGCTTACACTGGTACCGTTTCCCACCAAGCAGAACCTCGGACTTGTGAGGACCGTCATTTGGTCATCCTTATCATTCTCATTAGTTCTGTCGCTCACTTCCTGCAGAAGTGCCTTCCACATGGGGAGGAGGGAATGCTGGGATTATTTTTCTTACATTCATCTCTCTCTCTCTGTGTGTGTGTGTGTGTGTGTGTGTGTGTGTGTGTGTGTGCATGTGCACACCACAGAACGCATGTGCTAGGAAGTCAGAAGACAACTTCCTGGAGTTGGTTTTCTCCTGCCATGTGGTTCCCAGGGATTAGACTCAGGGCTTCACACTTGGCATCAAGTGCCTTTCCTGGCTCAGCCATCTCCGCAGCTATAGGGACACCCTGAAGTTACATGTGAGGCTGAGAGACAGAGCACACACTGGAGTAGGGAAGCAACCCTTCTCTTGTTATCCCTGCTCTGCTCCACCTTATAAGATGGCCTGGAAGGGTCAAGTTAGTAGGGAATGCCATCCCTTGTCTAGGACATGAGAATCCATTGCACATCACAGCATGGCTGTCAGCACTGCATTCCTGGGTCCAGCCTTCCCTAAGAGGGTCTCTGAGCTCCGACCTCAGTATCTCTTGCTTCCTGCTCAGCGTCCCTCCCTTTCCCTCTTCTCCGCAGCTCCCAGCTCATCTGGCTTACTCACACCTTTGCACTTTGAAATTATCTCTCCCCTTGACTATAGTATGAGCTCCATGAGAACAGAAGCATATGTCTGTCCAGCAGTGTCTCACGGAGGGCAACAGAGCCTGGCTCTCAGAAAAAAAACAGTTACTGACTGCATGAAGTAGTAAGTTCATTAGGGAAAATAGCCAGGCTCCTGGGGCGTCATCTCTGACACCTTGCTTCTTCCGGTCATAGCAACATGTTCGTCCTCCCCAGGGTGGAGGACACCCCTTAAATTGTGGTGGTAGTTATGGGACACCGGGATTCTCAGGACATGAAAGCTCTATGTGGGAGCTACTGCAGGGCTGTGTACATTGGAGAGTGGACACCAGACCAGGGTATCTTGTGTATTTTAGTTGACTTAAACATACAGCCCTGGGCTGGGTTACTGGGGAGAGGTGACTCCCTGTAGGTGAAGGATGCAACTTGCTTCCAGGGTGGTCAGAAAGCAAGGACTCCTGGTGCCTGTCAACATGGAGATGAGAATGGCCTCCAGGGTCCACTCCCACCCTGTTGCCAAGAGAGGAGCTGTGGACTCACTTCGGCAAGTCTGGGGACCTGCACGGGAGCGGGTGGATGCTGCTGGCTTTAAATCTTGAGGCACATTTGTTTCTTTTTCCTGGTTTCTGTATCACAGACTTGTAAAGTTTATGACTCAGACAGAGGTAAGGCAGGGCCAGCAGCAGCAGCAGCAGCAGCAGCAGCAGCAGCAGCAGCAGCAGCAGCAGCAGCAGCAGCTTTCCAGAAACTTCCTCCGTAGGGAGAAAATGAAAGAAGCCATGGAAACATCACATCTCTCCCACCCACCCCCAGAAGCAGCATTTGCCGGGTTTAAAAAAGCAGAATGGAAACCAGATAAAGATCAATTTCCTTTTTATCTAAGAACAAAGAAGTTGAAGAACGGTTATACTCGTGTTTCTGAATAGAACAGAAAGTGTTACATGTTAGAAATCACCGAGGTAAACACCCGTCACTGCAATGTGAAAGCATAGATGACACACATAATTAAAAAAAAAAAAATCAAAACTAAGTTATTTGTTAATACGTGATTTCACGTGGAGCTCATGCGGTTGAGCTGGGGTGAATTGCCTTCCACCTTGCCCTTGGGAGTCAGTCTGTGCTTCTTCTAAATGGCATGACCAAAGGACAGCAAGCCATGAGAGAGGAGCATGCACTGCCAAGTCCTTCCTAAAGTCCTCCGGTAAGGGACACATACGAGGGCATTTAAAAAATCCAGTGTGTAATGAATACGGATTAATTGGTTCAGCTGTACGAGGGGCCATTCTTTGTATTTTCCTATCCCACTCCATCTTTATTAGAAGTCTTGATCGTGTGACATCGACTGATAAAAACCATTTTCCTTTCTTTTCTCCACTGCATTAACTTAATTACTGCTCTTCTTCTCCCAACACCTGTTTATTAGAGAGGCACTGAGTAGAAGCAGCATTCAGACGGCTCTGAACATCTGGGTGCTGAGGAGAGCCTGCAGCCAGCCAGGACATTTCTGCAGCTCACCCCCACCCTGCTTCAGACAGATTGCTGGGGGTGACGGGGGTGACTGAGGGTACCTTCAGGACCTTTGGAAGTCCCTAGCATCACTCAGCTCCCAGAGACTCTCCTCCACCCCAAGTCTGACTCCTGGAAAGGCAGTATCCTTGTCACCCAAACTGGGGGAGGGAGAAATCAGGGTAGTTCTGCTCTGGGGTGTACTACTCTGGGCTGGTTAAGACTCGATGGCCTGATCACCCATACATGGACAATTTCACTTCTGTTGCTCAAGGGTTATGACTTGAATTCAGAGCCAGGGTGCACAGGCTATAGGGAGCGTGGATCAGTCAGCATCCTCAAGAGAAACGGAACCAGTGTGTATAGTCGTGCATTGCACACTAGCCTTCTCTCAGTGGCAAACTGGATGATGACAACAGATTATAGTGGAGAGGCTGAGGCAGTGGCATGAGTTTGAGGTGAGCCAGCCTCAAGGTCAGCCTGACTTCATGCAGTGGGACTCTGTCTACGGAAAGAAGATTCTTGTCACCTAGTGGCATCGCAACACCGAGCACATAATTTATTTCTACAGCACCGGAAGTGTAAACGGACTCACTGCACTGTTCACCAATAGCACAAGAAGTCACGATCAGAACGTTACAGGATTGTGTTTTGCCATTCTTTTCCCTCAGTAGTGGGGATTGAACTTGGGGTGTCACACATACTAGGCAAGTGCTTACCACTGAGCCACAGCCATTACAGACAGCATTTCCATACATCTTGTGTTTCCCATGTCTCTTGCTTCCACAGGCAACCTGTCAAGGGACACACTATTACCATCTGGGTCTGTGTAAGTTCACTCTGCCATGGGGATGAGATTGACTAACGGTGCACTGTCAGAACATGTCTCCATCATTAAGGGATTCTCTCTCTCTCTCTCTCTCTCTCTCTCTCTCTCTCTGTGTGTGTGTACGTGTAAGATATCAAGAGAAGATTGGCTCATGTCATTACAGAACCTAGGGTGTCCCAAGATCTACAGTTGACTACCCTGATACCCAGGAGAGCCAACTCTGTACACTTCCCTTGAAGTCTGACCCAGATGCCTGAGACAAACAGATACCCTAGTTCAGAGACAGCCAGCAGAGAGAGCAAATTCCCAGCCTTTTCCACTAGATTGGAGTAGGCCCACACACACCAGGGAGAACAGTCTCCCAAATCTACAGAGTTCAGGTTAAATATCCAGAAACTGTCACAGACATACCCAGAATAACTCTAAACCAAATATGTGGGTATTCCAGCCCCTGGTGGTCAAGAGAACATTTGCCATTCATGGTTGCAGACTCATCTGCTGGGATTGAGTCCTAACACGTAGCCGGAGACATGAATGGCCCTGAGGTTCACTAATCATCTTATTGTTGGCCATGTACATGCGGACTCTATTCCTTCTCTTCTATGCCTCCTTCCCTAACACCACCTTGGGGAAGTGGGTGTCAGGTGGATATTAGAAGGGTCACATATACCCATTTCACGTGCTGGAGGAAGGCAGGAGCTGATGGGTCCTTGAGAGGCTGAGGTGTGAGTTTGCCACTAAAGCTCCCCCCACCCCAATGGGGGATGGGGGCATCATCCCATGCTTTGGGGGCTGAAGACCAACCTGTAGGATTCACTTTCATGATACATCTGCATGCGCACTCAGACCAAAGAGTTGTGGCCACAGCAACGGCCATCACAGAGACGTAATCAGCAACCTCACTTGTGAAGACTTGGAGGCCCTAAAGTTCAGCAACTAATTAAAAATAAATCTCATTAGTTCCTTTCCCCTCTCAAATTATGTGGGCGGTTGTTGGTCTGGTGGTGATGTGCTGTGCACACTCATTCTCATCTCCGAGTACGGACCTCTTCCCAGTGGTGCACTGGCATGCGGGGGCCCAGGGTGGCTATGCAGGGCCCTCAGATGTAGTCAGGTGGCCTAGGCTTCAGTCTCCGGGTCACTCCTGCTGGGTGACCCCTGAGATGCTTCTGTCACATGGTGACTGAGACTGACTGGGTAGGATACAGGGAGGGCCCCCCCCCCTTGTCCTCAACAATGTCATTTGTCATGAAGCATGAGATCTCCCTTTCATACCAAACCTCAGAGAATAGTGGGAGATCTCTGCCTTGGCACCCTCAAAGGGTGTTAGGTCCATGGGGCTAGGAGAGCCATCTGGGAGTCAGCTTGCTGGGTTACTGGACTGTCTATGCAGCAGGACAGCCACTAGCTGGTACATTCTCTGTGCTTCCCATGTAGGGTTAAGCTCTGCATGCCACTTTGCTGCTAAGTCTCCCAGCATGTTGGGGACTAGGTTTCCTACTGCAGGAAAGGCCACCGAGGTTCAAGACTTGATGCTTTCAACATGTAGCTACCAGGCTAACCTAGGCTATTTTCTTGAGCTACCACATTTAAAGTTTTCCCTTTGCTCACAGATCAATAATAATATTGCTCACTGTTTGAATTTCATGCTTGCTTTAGGGGCTCACTGTGGCATTTCTTTGACTGCGTGTCTGCACCGTGGCTTGCAGGAGAGCAGGAAGTGGCTTGTGCTCACCAGCAGTGCAGATGCCACTCCGAGTAACCCAACCAGGAAGAACAATACATCCAGCCCAGCCCCTTTACTCCTAACTCAGATTGAAACCAGCCAGGCCCATGTGCTTCCCTTTCTGCATCAAAGCATAGGGAGGCATGAGGCAGGGGAATGGCCATCGTAGGCTCTCCGGAGGCTCACATCCCCAGAAAAAGTTGTAGAGCAAGCTAACTGCTGGTAGATATGATGAGCTCTTCATGGGACACCATGATGGAAGCCTCTCTCCCTCCCAGTGGCACCCTGAGTCCTGCCTGCTACGGATGCCAGTGGCTTTCATTTCCCTTTGGCTCCACACCAGCTGATGTGACACACCACACACATGTGAAAACCCATGAACACCTGCCGCAGAGCAAGCTGGATTAGATGGGTGTGCTCTTTCTATCTCCTCCCCCAACAGGGGAGTGTCTACCGTCATCCTTCATCCTGGAGCGGCCGTCTGAGCCATGATGAGAAGGGGAAATAGTGTCTCCAAAAGGAGACACCTCCTCTTTTCTTTTCGTTTGGAGCTAAAAAGCCGTTTTTCTACCTCTAAGACAAAGTAAAAGCCCATTTTGTTCCCCTGGTGTCCCTCATGCCTGCTTTTCCTGCCTTTAATGACATCCCAAACTTTTGTGGAAAATAATTGATTGAATTTAAATTTCCTTAAAAGTTTAAGAGGTAATGTTACAGTATAAATTTTCTAGCAAACACTAAGTAGGGAAATATCCATTAGTGAAATTAACTACAGTTTCTAGGTAGCTAACAATGTGGCGTATACAGTAGGGCATGGCTAATGAACACTGCAGTGGGTGATATTTCATTATACAAATTAATGCTCACATTTTAATGGGAAAGTCACATAATGAATCTCGGCTTCAGTGACAGCAATTAGAGACACAGATTGTCCCCTTCTGGACAAGGCAGTGTTTAGCAATAAGCAGCTGTGTGAAAAGTCTTCAGGTTTACAACGTATATATGCTTTGGGGGAATTAGTGCACAATTTATATTAATGTACTGAAGCTTCGCTGCAGAGGTACCACCGTATTTATCTCTCCTGGTATTAACTAAGTAAAGACATGTAAGAAGACTAAATAAATATCTGGAAGAGGTTGCAATACCAGAGAATAGTCAGTTACTCAATTTAAAAGTGGAAACATTTTTAGAAATTTAGCCAAAAAATAAAAAAATGAAGAAGAAGAAGAAGAAGAAGAAGAAGAAGAAGAAGAAGAAGAAGAAGAAGAAGAAGAAGAAGAAGAAGAAGAAGGACAGACAGAAAAATCACATATAAAAGCTACCATTATTCTGGGTATCGTTGTACATACCTATCAGTCTAGCACTCGGGGGCTGAGGGGTTTCGTGAGTTCAAGGCTAGTATGGGTCACGCAGAGAGACCTTGTATTAAAAACATTAAATATGACTATGGAACAATGAGTGTGAAGAAGTGATTGAGCTACCTGGTTCCCAGTCTAGTGATTAGGAGGAGGTTATTAATGAGACTCCAAAATTGAATATATACTTCATGCTACACACTGGTGAAAAGCTGGCTTAATTTTAAGATGTTTCCTATATGTTTATTAATTCACCAAAATGATGAACTGCTTTTTTAAAAAAAAATATCTTTTCTAGCCAAACACTTTTCTAAAAATATATTGTATGAGCCTACATTGTGTTCTTTTTAAAATGTTGCAAGAGGGTCATTAATGTTCCCACCTTCTCCCCCACCCCACAGTGAGTGGACAGCCTAGTCTTGGGCATCTTTGTACAAAGGCACAAGTTTTGAACTTCCTGTTCTAGACCCGTTCTTCCAGCCAGGGTAGCATGGCCCTCTGAGTGTCCAAAGTTCTAAAGTGAGATGGTAGTGTATACATGAAGGTAGATATGTGAGCATCCAGCTAGGAGCATCTTCTTAGAAAAACAGAGTGATTCAGGCTTTCTCAGAGGGTTAAAGTTGAGTGGATGCTGGTCCCCACGAGAAGCCTCCATCCCCCTCACCGCTGCTTCCTGTGCTCCTTTGGTCTGCTCAGGAGGCATACAACAAGCAAATGCAAGGAATGAGAATCGCACACATCACTGAGGTGACTGGAGGACTCAACCCCCAGCAAAGCCTGGGGCAGTCTGAGGGATTCCCTGGGGAGAGTTAGACTCATTTTGTGGCTTACGTGGACAATCATTCAACTAGACAGAGCTCCTGACAAGGTCTGAGGTTACCTGCGCCACCCAGCTGCACAGGGAATGGCCTTTCAAGTCTCTGACAGAGTCAGATCTAAGTTAGGAGAAACTAGGCAAACCTATTGCCTGGCTTCGTGCAGAATTCTGGCCATGTCTGCAGCTTGGAGCTTGTCACAGTCAGCCCAGGGAGCCAGGCTGGAAGAATGTGTCCAGACATGGTGGCTGTGACCATGAAGTCATTCATTCAATACAGGTGAACTCAGCATTTGTTTGCCGGCCAAACAGAGGAGGGACCTTTACCACCCCTCCAGATTGATAAACTTGCTGATATGATTTTCCTTGCCATTTCTTACCCAACTTTATCCAGGCCAATGTTGTGCAAAGTTTGCCTCCTGAGCACACCCGAATGCCTCCTTTGGGAGAAAAAAATGCATGGGAACAGCTGGGATGCTCCCAGTGGGACATAAAACCCAAGTTCTCAAGCCCACCCCGTGACACAGCACTGCCAGCTCCTAGGTCTGCCCCTCGGTAAAAGCCCAGGAAGCAGAAAAGAAATCAACACCAAAGGGTTGGGGCTCAGGGTTTTCAAACCTTTTAGAAACTGTGAAAACACTTAAATCAAGAGGCTTCCTTTTTATTTTCTTTAAGGTTTACCCCATCTTCAGTCTGAAGTACTTACTTGGTGGGGAGGTAAGAAGTGACCACCCAAACAAAAGCCTTTTAGGACCCAGTCAGGTTATAGAGCTGCACACAGTGGGAAGAGACAGCACCAGAAGAGGGTAAAGGTGGGTAGAGGGCTTCCTGAACCCGTGCGGCCAAAGCAGTGCTTGAAACCCCCCCCCCCCAAGGGGCCACAGAGATGGCCAAGTGGTATAAGAGTGCTTGCCTCTCTTTAAGAGTTCTAGCCCTAGCACCCACATGACAGCTCACAATTGCCTATAATTTGATTGTCAGGGGATTCTAGGCCTCTGGCCTCAGGCCCCCTAGGGTCCCACACTCACATGGGTGCACACACATACTTACGATAATAAAAGTAAATCTAAAAGAAAAGAAAAGGAACAGAAAGGAAAATTCAGGATCAGAAGCTCTTTAGTCTTAGGCCCAGTGAGACTCTGGGACCAATGCGGTTTCTAGCAATACCTTCTCTGCCCTGTGACCAGAGCAAGCCAAGGGCTCTTCCGAAGTTTAGAGATGCTGTCTTGGCTGTGTGTGAGACTTTGCATGTGTGATGTCTCTCCCGAGAGGGGAGGGGTCTGGTCTTTACCTCTTTACCTCTGATCTTTACCCAGGGCCAGCTAGGGTGCTGAGAGGAAATGTATGTGTCCAAACATGCACATTTCTGGAGAGGTGTGTGCATACACACACATCTCCGGACCCTTCTGGAGGCTTAGTGTGAGTTGAGAATGAAGACGAAGCTGCAGGAGCCTCCTACATCTAAAATCTCACAGGCTGTGGGAGCGAATATCCCAATACAGGATCCCGTGTCCAGTGGAGCACAGAGAAGCATGGGGTGTTTAGTTTGTTGTCTGTGCAAGCTGTGTCACAGCTCTTACTTTGGAGGTGTTTCTCAGGGAAACTACCATGGTCCCCATGCAGGCAATGCAGAGAAACACCTGAGGAATTTGGAAGGATCGAGAGCCCTTTGGTACTTTTAGGCCTCTTAGTTCAGAATTTGGGGAGACAGAGCCCCTGTTAAGGCCTCTCATGTTGGTTTTTACAAAGAGGAATCCTCACAGTGAGTATGCACACCAGAATTATATGCTAGCAACACTCTGAACAAATACTAACCCCTGAACCCCATCCCAGACGTGGAGACCCAGAACTGGCACCCCCACTGACTCCCCACCATTTGTCTTGCATAGCATGGACTGAGAACAACCCCCCCCCCCCCCCCCCGTGCAGTTCAAACATGTAGCCCTGGGAAGAATGAAGCACATGTCCCCTGTATATCCCTGTGGTCCTGCCTTGCCCATCTCGGGCCTGAGTCAAAGCTGCATTCCCCTGCCATCTGCTAACAAAAGCCCGTGTTTTTTCTATAGACCCTTTGTCGGAAGCACTCAATCACTTCCAGGTCCTCTTATGAGCAGCAGCTTGATCCTCTCAGGTACCTGCTGGTCTCCCTTCTGTGGCTGTCCACATTCTGAACTCTCTTACCCCATCGGCACTGCCCTGTCAGCCAGGATCCTGGGTTTCTAGTCTGGTGCTCCAGATGTGTGCCCTGTGCCTAGCCCCTTACCGCACCTAGCTGCTAGGCTTCCAGGTAAATGGGGTCAAACTGACATCAGCTGACTAGTTGCACTTTGTATTCCCACCGTTTCCCTGTCCGTGCAGCAGTGCCTCAGGGCTACCTGAATTTCAAAGTCAGGAAATGTTCTTTATAAAGTCTTCCTCTTTATGTCTACAGGTTTTTAAAGACTTATTTATTTTTATCTTACATATATGAGTTTGTTTGCATGTGCATCTGTGTGCCATGTGCATGCAGTGCCCACAGAGGCCAGAAGAGGGCATCCTAACTGGAGTTCCGATGACAGCAAGTCACCATGTGGATGTTGGTTGGGAACCTAACCCAGATCCCCTGGGAAAGCAACCAGTAGTCTTTAACTGCTAAGGCATCTCTCCAGCCCCATGCTTATAGCTTTGATGAAGCCAAGACAGATGTGGAAAAAAATAGACCCAAAGAGCACAGAAGTACCCAAAGGGGCCTTAGCTGCTGGTGGGCAGGCATCAAGAGCTCTTGGTACCCTCTTTTGAATGTGGGAGTAGACAGATCCCTGGCTCAGCTCCTGGGCTGTTTGTGTTTCTGTTCTTAAGAAGCCCCGGAACACACCTCTGCTTTGAGGATGGGCGCTCGGACGCAGACTACTCCCAAGACTAGATGCCATGAAATGCCTTCAGAGCATCCACCCACCAGCTTTGTCTGGCTTTCTAGATGTTTGACAATAGAAAACAGGGCAAGGTGTCGGGATAGGGGTGTGTGTGTGTGTGTGTGTGTGTGTGTGTGTGTGTGTGTGTGTGTGTGTGTGTGTGTGTGTTGAGGGTAAGCTTCCTAGGAGAAACCATCGTAGATTTTTTACAGAGAACTGAAGTTTAAAGCTGTCACCACAGAGCTTTCTGGGTGCAAAGTCTAGAGCAGACCCAGGATTGCTAGCAAATTCTTGGAATGTGTTTAAATCCACATCCCTTTACGTCCTCCTCTACCCTCCATGTAAGTTGTCTGTTAGGGGACTCTCTCTCCATCACACAAAGAACAATAGAAGTTGAGTGTTGGATTCAGATAAATATTTAATTGATGAAAATAATCTTATATGTTCCAAAACACACTTTAAAGCTATTTTTGTTCTCCAGAAAGCACCCATTACAGGTAAATTACACAGCACACTACCTCGGCATCAGGACCACCATTAGTGCAAATTTTAGGCTCGACAAAGACCAGTAGATAATGTTAATTTCAAATCCAGAAACTAAATATACTCTGTGCCTTTTTATTACTCCTTTTTCTCTTAAGTTTTATCGGCTGCTTTTCATCTTAACAATATGTCTTTACATCCCGCCATCCCAGTGCACTGTAATGATATTAATATTTTATAGAATCGGTATTTATAGTTCTTTATTTAGAGACAATGCAGTAGGTCTGCAGATATCAGAGCCCGTCTGGAATGGTGCCCTCCAAATAATGATGAATTGCTTGTGCGGAATGCCATTTGCTAATTATATCCATGATTTACTGTGGAGCAAGGCTTAAATCATTCATTTCAGTCTTGCGTAACAGTGCCATAGAATTTTTAGGTTTAAAAATGGTTTCCATGTGTATAATTTAAACACATTCTAGAGCTCTTGTATACACAAAATACTCGCGGACACTCATTTGTTACAGACTCCGTCTCTTTAAACTTCTACTTTTAATGATCACTGTGGTCGAAATTATTATGCTTAATTTTCATAATCATAGCCTTTAAATCTACAGCCGTTCTCACATGTTAGATAAAGAAAAAGATAGCTAATTGTGTGTAGATAGTGTGTCATCCCTCAATAGTCCCCAATGGTACAAAATCATTAAAGAAGCTTAAGAGCACAAATTATTCTTCTATTAAAAAACAGTCGTTCTCTAGCTAATTATTAGTTTGGGCTGCTTTGTTTCAAAGAACAAATGTTGATCCTTCTAGCCTTGTTCTGCACTCCAAAAATGTGATAAACACTTGGTTTTCTCTTCCATCCATATCTTGCAGGTGAGAAGCCCTATAAGTGTCCTCACTGTGACTATGCTGGCACCCAGTCAGCATCCCTGAAGTATCACCTGGAGAGACACCATCGGGAGCGACAGAATGGAGCCGGGCCCCTGTCAGGACAGCCCCCGAACCAGGAGCACAAGGATGAGACCTCCAGCAAAGCACCCATGTTCATCAGGCCAGACATCCTCCGAGGAGCTTTTAAGGGTCTCCCTGGAATCGACTTTCGAGGTGGTCCTGCCTCTCAGCAGTGGACATCGGGCATGCTTTCCCCTGGAGATCACTCAGGGCAGACCACCGGCATGTCCTCAGAGCTGTCTTCAGATACCCTAAAGGGCTCCGACCTTCCTTCCAAAAGCTCCCACTTTTCAGAGATCGGAAGAGCTTACCAAAGCATTGTGAGCAATGGTGTGAATTTTCAAGGGTCCCTGCAAGCATTCATGGACAGCTTTGTCCTCAGCTCTTTGAAGAAAAAGGACACAAAAGACAAGGTCCCATCTGATGCCCATCCCATGAAAGCCCACACTGTGGAGGGTGGAGAGGAGAAAGCAAGCATGAAGCCCTCCCAGAGAAAGTCTGAGAAATCTCAGTATGAGCCTCTGGACTTGTCTGTGCGGCCAGACGCCACCACTCTCCCTGGCTCCTCTGTGACCGTGCAAGACAGCATTGCGTGGCACGGCTGCTTGTTCTGCGCGTTCACCACCTCATCAATGGAGCTGATGGCCCTTCACCTCCAAGCCAACCACCTAGGCAAAGCAAAACGCAAAGATAACCCCGCAGGGGTGACAGTCAACTGCAAAGAACAGGGGCGGGAGGCCAGCAAGGTCTCTGTACTGCCTTCCCTACAATCAAACAAAGAGCTGGCCCTATCTAACGCTGTCGGTATGCTCGACTCTGCTCCTGAGAAGATGGCCCAAGGACCGGCCAAAGAGACTCTAGGGGACCAGAAGAGTGGTCAGTGGCCCAACCACATGGACCCTGCCTTTTGTACCTTTCCATCTGACTTCTACAAACAGTTTGGCGTTTACCCCACTATGGTTGGCTCAGGGGGCCCTGGCTCCTGCCTCAATAAGAATCCCGAGGGGAAAACCCACCAGGAAGAAGATGCCCCTATCCTGATCCCGGAAACCACAAACAAAAACACTCCCGATGACCTCTCGGATATTGCCTCCTCCGAGGACATGGACTCCTCCAAGGGAGAAAACAATGAGGACGAGGAGATCGACACCGAACCAGAAATGATGAGCAAGCCACTGTCTGCTCTCAGCAAGGATGGCAGCAATGAGGGCGGTGACAGCCTGCTGCCCCCAGGTGCCCCCCAGCCCATCCAGGGACTGATCTCACCTTTAGCCCAAGCAGCTGAGGAACAGTGGCACAGCCCAGGCCTCCTTCCTGCCCAGGACCCCTCAGCAGGGCTGCCCAAGCCAGAGCGGGGTCCCCCGGGCTTGGAGAAACCTATGAGCATGCTGTCGGTCCTCAGGGCCTACAGCGCTGATGGCTTAGCAGCCTTTAACGGGCTTGCAAGCAGCACAGGAAATTCTGGATGTATCAAGAGGCCAGACTTGTGTGGTAAGTTTTAGAATCCTCTTCCTTCAGTTCATTTCCCCCAAAACATCACTGCTAAATTGTGCATACAAAAAGCAAAAAAACAAAACAAAATCTAACAACAAAATGGGGTTGACATACCCGTTAGCAAAATTTAAACTAAATCTTTAAAAAGAAAGAGCAAAAGCCGATTCTGTATGTGCAGTACAGACAATCACGAAAGTCAAGTTTCGGTCAGTTTTGAAACGTGTACTTTTGGGGTCCGACTTTCTGTGTGATGCCCATACAGAAGGCGTGGGAAAGAGACAGTATGTCAAAGTGTGGGCTTCCCTCTTATTTTTCCATAAGTTGAGGAGGGGAAGAAAGTTTACCTAAAAATCAAAACCAAACAGATATGGTGACTTGCAAGCTTCCCAACATTTTAATTCATTAAAAAAAACAAAAACCAAAACCAAACCAATGCCTAAAGAGAGTCTCCCATTGCTTTGCCAAGCCGAAGATGCTTGCTTCCGTTGGTTTCATTGACCTAGAGGATACTAAAAACCATCACACTAACACAACCTAGCAAGGGGTTCTCTCTCCAACTTAGGGAGATGGCTTTGGGGTGTTTGTGACTCATCTGTGACATATCAATTGGCAGTTACTGTGATGTTGGCCTTCTGCCGTTGTTGCCTTCTGTCTCTGTCTGTCTGTCTGCCTAGTCTGTCTGTCTGTGCTCCTAACAAGAAGCCTGCATTGTGAAGTGTCTGATCAGCAGTGTGGTGGCCCTATTGTCTTGAATTTATACCTGTCCGATCTTGTAAATCAGCACCCTTTCCTTTACTTCAAGAATGCTGTTACCCCATGGTAATTCTAGATTTCTCAAAGCACTATCCTCAACCTGAGTTGGACCACATGGATATTGGGACGGGGGCGGGGGGGAACAGTAACCATCACATCCTGGTTCCTGGGTCGGGTCTGGTCTGCAGAGAGCAGCTCCTGGCCCACGGGTCCCACTAGAGACAAGCAGCATGGGACTTACCATATAATTCTTGAATGAATTTCTGAGATCTTCCCCTCGTTCTTTTGTGGAAGGAAGGAGAAGAGGAGAGGAGGGAACGTGGGCACGAGGGAGCATTTCTAAGCCTCACAGCCTGATTCCTTCAGCACAGAGCGGAAATCAGGAAGCCCGGTTGCTTATAATCTAAATCGATAAATTTCCTTTGGTTTTTTCTGTCATTTCCTAATTCACTAAGAAGTGGCTCAAGCAGTCAGAAATACCTTTTTGAATGGTCAAAAATCACTAAATGGATTTATGACAGCTCAAAAAAAAATATTGATGGTTCCATATACTGAATGACTCCCAAGGTCCCATTAGCCAGTACCCAAGATCTATTTTTAGCCACGTACGATTCATTACTCTCGAAGCTGTTAAAAACAATTTTTAAAAGAAGAAGAAAAGGGATTTATGTCTGTCCAATATCCCGCCTTCCTTCTACAGAGAATGATATTTAAGTCTTTCTCTTTCATTTGTTTCGAGCTTGGTTGGGGTGGTTTTATACTTATTGTTGTTGTTTGAGTTGTTTGTTTTTTTTTTTTTTTAAAGTCTATTTTCAGTTCTTTTGATTACCTACATAGGATCTTGGTTCCTGCCAGGAATCTACGCATCAGAAAAGATCAAACCCTGGCATGCATATAAGCTCATTATTATTGAAATGAGCTCATATTACCCCCATTAATTTCCCCATCTTCCTCTCTGTGGAAGAGAAGCTGCCTGCCTTGAGGAAGCTTGTCCAGTGATGTCTCTTTGCATCAGGCAGTGGGTGGAGAGGGCAGCAGAGAAAGGGAGCTGCTGATGTCCTGAGACACTTTCAGAACTGGCAGGAGTTCCGACCCCTTCCCCAGATATCAGCACACAGCACTCACCTAATATTTCCATGGTACATGCGAAAAACTGTTCTGTCAACCTGTCAGTCCCTGGGTGACAGATCCTGGGATCGAAACCACGGCCCCTCTCTTTTGAAGGGCATGAAGACCCTTGGACCAGTGAGAGAGGGAGGCGTCCTGATAGCTTCCCCAGCCAAGGATCCAGCTGTAAAGTACCAAACCCCAGTCCAGCCACTGGCCGTCTATTTTCAGAGCATATCACGTCTGTATTTTGTTTGGCTCCATTTCTTCTAGAAGCTTCTGCGGTGGTTTGGTAGCAGGTGGGATGGCTCTACTTGTCTTCTGGTCCCCAGGCATCAGGCCCAGCATAATTAATTATAATCTTATGTTCTTGCTGGGCATGGTGGTGTCCTAGAACCGGGAAAAGCAGTTGTCATCCTGGATAAGAACTGATATTTCAGAAAGAAACAAACATAGTTTTCCCCTCCTCTGTCTAGTTTTTCTCTCTTGCACGGAACAGTCTGCATATTGTAAGCTATAGCTGACCACCAGCTTCAAGGCACATGGCCTAAAACACCCCAGCCTTTTCCTCTTCTCTGCCCCATTTAGAGTAGATGTGACTTTGCAGACAAGTCTGTCCAGTCCACAGCTAGTCTCCACACAGAGCTGGGCTTTGCCAAACCTATGCCTTATCCTGAGGTTGCTTATCTCAGAGTTTAGGGCCTCGTCTCATCTGGTAAGTAGGCCTAGAGTCCTGCCGGGCGCCCCTAGAAACTCTAGTGGCTATAACTGAAGTTCTTCTGTATAAGGGAGAACTGTCTTCTCTTATACTGTAAAAGTACTTGAAAAGCAATCTGTAAAACCTTTGCCTGCACCACGTAGACCCATACAGAACTCAGGAACCCCTGCTGTATGCACCAGCAGTCAGAGAACGTGTCTTCTCTCCTGTTGTACGTAGGGCTGTGTGTTGAAAGTTGTACGCCCACGTTATATGTTAATTGCTGCAGTGTTGCTTCCTAAACGTTAGAACCTTAGTCCTGTACCCCGGGTGTTAGGTCCTGGCCAGTGCGCACTAGCCATTTATAGCTATTATGTTCTGACATGGATGCAGGCGAAGAAGCTGATGGAGAGGCTACTCCATCCTCTTGGGGGATGAGTCCCATAGCACAGCCCATGTAGGAGGCAAGCAGGTAACTTTTCAAAGGAACCTTGCGTAGAGACTGGTGTATCAGCGTGTCGGGGACTCGTCACCGACGATCCTGTGGGAGACCCCGAGTCATCTCAGAAGCAGTTGGAAGATGAATTGTTAGGTCACTATTAGGATCAGGTCCCACTGGTCTGATCTTGCTACATGGCATCCTGTTCTAGCCAAAACTTTAGCTTCAGGATCCAGGCATGTCCCATACTCCCTTATTCTGTTGTACAGCGTAAAAAGGGCAAAGAAGTGCCACCAGAGAGCTTTGATATGTCCTTTGAGTTGTTAGACTGGATCTGACCATGCCTTGCAATGGGACGAGCTTACATCAGTATTTAAATGGGGGGTGGGCACAATGGACTAGAGCTGTGTCCATCCACTGGCAGCCAGGGGAGACATGCTCCTTGTGCAGCTTGAGGAGCTCCTGTGGACATGTTGCTGAGAGATGCAGGAGAGGGTGAGAGGCGCGGCCGTGGTATATGCACGAACCGTGCGGTGAGTCTGCCGAGCACCTGGAGATTGCTACCACAGACACGCTGAAGACCTGGTTCCATCCCAGAGCCTGTGTATGTGGGAATCAACTAGGCCACCCCTATCTCTTGGTTTTTGAAACTGAAGCCACCGGCTAGAGAACACAGAATTGCCGTGTTAGCTTTCGATGTCCTTTTCTGAATCCTCAGGGCGTGACTCAGAACTCTTGTCAGTCAAGAGGCAGGCAGGGGGAAAGCACAGCTCCTTTACTCTTAGCTCTGCCCTGGAATTGCTGCCCTGGAAACCCAGCCCTGTGTGGAGGATCCGTCAGCAAGCCACTTGTGGTGATGAGACTCCTGTTTAGTAGCTGTTAGGCCAGGTGATGCCCTCAGGGATAGCAGGAAGCCAGTGCGAAGGCATAGGTGGCTTCAAAGAGAATAGCTCCAGTGCTCCCAATGCTTTGTCCTCAGTGAATTATGGAATAAAGATTCACTGCATTTTGCCAGGATGGGAGAGTCCCAACACCGTGGCGGTGGCATCACAACCTCCTTACATCATGTGTCCTAAAATGTATGATGTGATGAAATACAATGACCAAACTAAACTATCTTAAAAGGTGACTTCCGCCCCACCGTGATTTCTTTACACGGACACTCAGAAAATATCTACCTTTTCCCCCCGGCTACACAGCCTAGAGCCGAAAGGTCAGCATACATCTTCTGAAGGGCCAGAGGGTAACTGTTTTCAGCTTACAAACCATGAGCATCCTCTTATTCTGACTGCTCTTTGCTGGGTAGCACTAAAGAAGCTGTAGACAGTGTGACTGTGTGCCAATAAAACCTTATGAATTAAAAGCAAAGGAATGGTTAGAACTGGCCCTCAGGCTAGGATTTCTGGCCCCTGCTTTAGTGTAAAGAGGGATGTGCTCCAGGTTATTTCCAGGGAGAGAGAGAGAGAGAGAGAGAGAGAGAGAGAGAGACTGACTTCCAGTTCCAGAAAGGTCCCCCTTCCTATCTCCTCATAACACCACAGGCAGAAGAGATGGAACAGCTGTGGCTTAGCTTTTGCGACAGCTGTTTCTCCACAGACAGAAGTACAGAGAGGAATTAAGATGGCAGACACCTAAGAGCCTGGGGCAGATGCCCCCAGATCACGAGTGTCCAGCTAAAGGTACTATAAAGACGCACTGGCACACCCCAGCGTCTTTAAGGTGCTCCTGTCCCTTTAGCGCTAAGGCGGTGCCAGTCTCACTTTCTACCAGTGTGATGGAGAGCTGTGTTTCCTCATGTCCCCATGCCACAGTCGTGCACAGGAACGTCATCTTGAGAGATGACACTGGCAGCTTTGTGATGTCACCCACCCAGCCCATTTCTGTTTGGCTCAGTTCAGTTCCAGACATAAAGCAAGTGCTTGAGGTCAAGGGGGTGGGGAAGTCTTGTCTCCCTGTCTTTTTTTTGGGTTTTTTTTTTTTAAGAACTAGCTAAGGTCTGTGGCCAAGTAGAGAACCCCAAAGCAGCTGTTCTCCTTAGTGTTTCTATTGCTGTGAAACACCATGACGAAAGCAACTGGGGGACGAAAGGGTTTATTTCTGCTTACACTTCCAGGTAACAGTCCATCACTAATGGAAGTTAGGGCAGGATCTCAAACAGCAGGAACCAGGATGCAGGAGCTGATGCAGAGGCCATGGAAGGGAGCTGCTTACTGGCTTGATCCTCATGGTTTGCTCAGCCTGCTTTCTTCTAGAGCCCAGGACCACCAGCCCAGGGATGGCACCGCCCACAGCGGGCTGGGTCCTCCCCCATCTGTCACTAATTAAGAAAGTGCCCAGCAGGCCTGCCTACAGCCAGATCTTATGGAAGTGTTTTCTCCATTGGAGTTCCCTCCTTGCATATGACTCTAACCTGTTGACATAAGAGTAGCCAGTACAGCATCCATTGCCGGTATATGAAGCACCATGAATGTGGACTGTATGATGTGCAGACACCTGAGCATGGGCTGAGATACATTGCGGGGGCAGTTGTTACAAGCCCCGATTCCAGTAGGTCCCACTAGAAAAATGGTACAGGTCCCATTCTGCAAAGTATGTGGTTGCCCAGACAAATACCAGCCAACCCCAGGGAGGGCAAATAGCCAGGGAGTACAGAGAACTGAGGGTTCTATCCAATGGTGCTATGCTTCCCCGAAAGCCAAGGGGCCTGAAACTCGTGGCTGTCTTCAGAGGTTGGATGAGGCACTGAGCGTCCCATTCAGTCATTGCCCAGTTTGACCAGTTTTGGATTTGTCTCAACCTCTGTGGTCCATTCCATTCCCGGGCCTAGTGCTTTCCCAGTTGGATGGGCCATTTGATCTACTGTGAGATCCAAGGGCAGAGCCTCATCACTTCCTGGAATTCATCAACCTTACTGTGTGCCTGTCTGGACCTTCTGGCTGCCTCTCAGCTGATGAGAGAGAGAGAGAGAGAGAGAGAGAGAGAGAGAGAGAGAGAGAGAGAGAGAGAGAGAGACGCAGGTGACATCCTATAGGTAGGATCTTCTGATGACATCGGCGCTCTGGGAGGGCTGTCCTCTGCCCTCACCCAGAGCTGTGTGTGGGCGCCATGACTGACAGAGACAACCCCTCAGACGACAGCTCTTTCCTCCAAATCTCGCAGCATCCTTTCTCCTCGCCTTCCCTCTTTTTAAATCGAAGGGAGTGGGACTGGTGTGATGTCATTTGCACTGCAGGATGACAGAACTGTTGTGGGGACGCCATTGTGTTTGCCAAATGGTCCACTTGTCATTTCAGAGCAAACAAATGGATGGTGTCTGCTAGTCGGCAAACACTGGTGACATTTAGCCTTGTTTATGTTTCTTGCCTTTTGCTGCATCGTTTTGGCTCCAAAAGCTACTGTCTGAATCAACATTGCCTCTGAAGTGGGAGAAAAGTCTGGTAGAGTTCATCTTGGTGGCTGCGTCCATATTTCTCTTGGGACTGCACAAAACCAAGGAATTGCAGCCAAGTGGGGTTTTTTTTTGTTGTTGTTGTTTTTTATTCAAATCTGTGTATCTCTCCCCTTTGATAGTGAGATAGGACTGGGGTGAGGGAGGGGAGGGGAGGAAGAGTGTGCTATGGAAACTGACACATCCTGTGGAGTCCAAGCTCTCCATCTCAGTCGGGGGCTGTACAACCGGTCCCTGTGTGACGTGGGCACAGGACGCCTGGGTAAAGCTTTGACGTGGGCCTCCTTAGCCTGCCGAATGGCGCTGATGCTTGGAAATGACAGCTGTCTATCTAGACCCAGCTCACATGTCAGCTGCAGAAGGAGTCAGGTTGCTGGCTTCTTCCTCCCTCCCTCCCTCCCTTCCTCCCCTCCCCTCTCTGTCTCTCTTTCAGATGTTGTGTGTGAAGCCCAGGTTTCAAATAAGGTAGCAATTATGCCCTATTACTTAGCGCTGATCAACAATACCTCTATATCTAATTGCCAGCCTGCTATAATCATGTAGCCTATTCTTACTTTCACCAGAGACAGAAAGTCCAAATTTTATAAATAGCCTGTCATTGTCATCCTTCCATTAAACAATAGGGACTATGACCCTGCCCTTGCTTTCGAGTGCTTCTAGTCCCAGACAGTTTCTGGATTAATAAATCTACACATTTTCTTTCAGGTAAGTGACACCCCATGTCCTAGTCGCCCTGTCTGGACTCCCCCCCTTGTCTGTTCGTGCTCCTTCGTGGTTTATCTGCAGCTTGTTAACCGTGCAGAGTCAACAGAAGAACTTATTCACATATACGTTTTTGAGTAAATAATTCCTACCGACACAGGTATGTGTGCGCGCACAGCACACCAGCCTACAGTCTGGGTAGAGTCAGAGAGGCTGAGAGCATTGCCCTCCACCCCACCTTTACTGATAGTAGTGGATGCAAATGCTTAGAAACCTGAGGGGGTGAGGAGATTCACAAATCCCAGTGGGTGGTGGGTTCCCCATCAGTGAAAACCTGGCTGGGGCAGTGCCTGTGCCCTACCAGCTCACCTGAGCTCACAGGGCTGGGCCCCATGGTAGCCTCTACAGCATTCCTTTCTTGTGTCTGATTGTCATGTATTTTGTAACACTTTAGAAGAATACAGAAAAGTGCAGTAATTATCTTTCTCCATAGTATTTAAGCAGAAATATTGCTAGTTTAATATTGTGTCAGGTTGTCGTATTAACCAGGAACAGGTGACAGTAAAATCCCAGCCAACAGCACTCTGACACCCACAACTTAAAAACGGCGATCGAAGCGAAATGTGTAAACGTGTACCAGGTTATCCTGTGCTTTGGAATAGACTGTTGTTGAAATAATTAGAAGATATATTAAGGTGTTCCTGGTAATGAAGGCATGTAAGTTATCATAATTGTAGTTTTCTGCATAAGTGTCAAACTCTATCTTTCCGTGTGCTGTATGCTGAGTTACAAGTTAGGTCATTTATGAATGGAATGTAAAACAATACTAAAAAAAAAAAATGCTTCAATAAGTTATCTTGGTATTGCTAATAAAAAAAAAGCTGTGAAACATCAGTGCAGTTTTGAGTCATTATGTTAATTCATACCACAGCACGCCCTCTCCCCTCACATTCTTCTCTCAGTGGGGAGCCTCAGCAGGACACTGGGGAGAACGGGCTCCCCATCTTTCCCATTCATCTTCAGGTGGCCCTTGAGCAGCAAAAAACTCACAAACAGGCAAAAAGAAAGTGACTTCCTTCTTGGGTGCGATGACTGTAGTGGGCGCCAGAGAGCCAATGACAGATGCCGGCTCTCTGTGCGAATGTCTTAGGCAGGTTTCTGAATCCTAGGACCCCTCAATAGAGGACACCTGCACAGAATCCACAGGCCGTTGTACTCAGGATCAGAAGTTCAAAGGGTACTTAGGGCCAGCCTCCTCCATCCAGCCATGTGCTCCTCCATGTTGTGACCAGCGATCTTGGGTGGGTTAGAGGAGTCTGGGTGTTGTTTCATCCCACGGAGATGTTTTGGTCACTGCCTGTGATTGTCGTAACTGGCTTGTACTTGCCCCCACCCTGCCTCACCACAGGGAGAGAGGCAGAAAGGAAAGGACTTGTCTGTTTGTGTCGCCAAGTTTCATTGCCCCAGGAGTCGGCCTTTCAGACCCTGGCCATTCAAGCTTCAGTATGGTTTACACACTTCCCAAGTCTGCATACACTATACCCTATCTAACTGGTCCCATGGGGGCGGCAGGGCATAGATGCCAAAGCTCCAAGAATTGCATCTTTAAATGAAGTGCCCAACAAGGGGATGGGAGTTGAGAAATGTTCTTTAGTATGTTGTTCTCAACCTTGGCCTTGGTGACAGGACAAAGGCATCACCTCAACTAGATGAAGCAGTCCATCCGACACTTCTCATAACAACCACTCATCATAACCCCTGAGGTCACAGTACAGCATGAAGGAGTCTCTACCTAGAGGAAAGCTAGAGTTCAGACCTAGGCTGGGAAGATGTGAGGAGGAGTAGAAATAGAGATCTTGAAGATTTCTAACCTTCAGTACTCTGTTCTCTGGACGGGGCAGTTTCTAGATCCCTGTAGGCAACACCGAAGTCACACTGTGGGTTCCAGTGGAGAAAAAGGGCAATCCCCACATTTCTAACGAAGGTGAAGGTCCACAGGATCCAGGTTCTCATGGCGACAACCAAGCAACTCCAGCTCCGCCAGGGTGCAGGCTGAACATAGGACCTCCTGCTCTGAGGGCTCTTGACTCTGGGAAACTGTCTTGAGAGAGGTGGAGTACAAGGGTGGGCAGTCCTGAGCCTTTGCCCACTGTGCCTCCCCCTCAGACTGAGTACATCATCCCCACTTTTGCTGATCATTTAAAACCATTTCCTCAAAACTCCAAAGATACCATCCTACCTGCTGGGTTATTCACTGTGGCTAGGAAGGGCTTCTGAGGGACCCTACTGCAGCGTAAGGGGCCAGGACCTGGGAGGGGCACCGGGGAGTGAGAAGTAAGGGGGAAGGGTGCACAGACAGATTCCTTCATCTTCCACCCCAACACTGACAGCTTGGAGGGCTCCCTGGAGCCAAGTATCTGTCTTCCTTCTCTCGGGACCCAGTCCCTCTCATGGGGGTCTCTAAGCCAAAAGGCTCAGTAGCATTTCCTCTTTGAAAGCAGGGTATTTCCTGAGTGGCTCCCCAGTGGTAACTGATGAAGCTTAAGAGAGACCTACATGGATTCCAGTTCTCCCATTCTAACGAACCCAGCCCCAGCCTCCCCCAGCCTCTCATTTGGGGGTACCACCTCATCATGCTGTTCCTCCTGCCTTTGTGCATTTCCTCCTCCCCGTCTCCACCTCTGGGTAACAAGCAACGCTATGCTCACCAGTTGAATATTCTTGGAAACATACTGTCTGCTGCCTGCACAGGGAGCCACGTAGACCCAGGCCTCTGGGACAGCAGTCTATGTCATTTCACAGCTCTGCATGAAGGCTGGTAATTCTGCTTCTGGTTGGTTCATCACACCCAAACTTCTGCTTCCCCCCCCCCACACACACACAAGCCCCACATGGGATTATAAAAGACCCACAGGTTTGGATTCAGCCCTGGGGCAAACACAAATTACCCACCCTAGATCTACCTTTATGCTTATAGCAAAGACCTTTCCAAGCATGGTTGGTTCTCTGCTTTGTGGTGCATAAGAGACAACAACGAGTCTCCATCTATGGACCAGAGTAACAAGAAGGTGTCTGGCTTTAAATTCAAGAAGCTAAGGATGGCAAGGAGGTTTGTAGAAAGCCTGCACACACATGTCTCTGTCCACACGTTTTTGGAAGTATGTCTACTTCAATGAAACTTTGGTACTCTGGTGAAGGAGAGAATCTAAATTTGGGGACAGATTAGTGTGTATGTCTGTTTTCCTCAAAGAAACCTCACAATGATTAAATACACGGGTGCACACTGCCCGTAGTGTCCCTGAATGAACATGGTCAGAGTCCATGCCAAGGTCAAAGTTAGGAAACCGTGCAAAATCATCAAATATTTATGATCAAAAATAGCTGTTCGTATATACCAATGCCGGCTGCTTCTCTGAGGAGTTCCTCTCACTACCCTGTGCTGTCCAAACACCCATTTAGAGGTAACCTGGTCACAAGCTTATGTGTCTTGAATTTCTGTTGTTGTGGGACGTACATAAGATGTTCTTTGTTACTCATGTAAAAGGAGAAAGGCAGCCAATCTGGGAAGGCATTTTACAGTTGCCTTACCAAAGTATTGCTTTTTCTATGACAGGGGACTTGCTTTTCTGTTTTGAGTCCAGTGGTTGGTATGTTCTGAGAGGAGGAGAGCTGGAGCTAAACCACTAAGAGATGCCACTCCAAAGTAGCCCTGAGGAAGGGCTAGGGAAGGATGTTTGGGGGGCACAGCGGTTTCTGTGGTTGGGTAATTAAGAGTTCACACTCTGATGAGATCTTCTTGAGGAAACGGGGCATAATTTTTTTTCAGCCCTTTCAGATTTCTTTGGTGACAGGTCAGGATCATTGAAAAGCAGATCTTTCAGTCACCTGGATGCAAATAATTGATGCGGGAAGAAACTGAGAGTGGTATGCACAAAAGAGCTGCTCCGGAAGCAGACCCTGGACATCTTTTCATCTTCTGGTTTGATTGTAGACCACCCTGGACCTGCCAGAGCCAAAGATGAGAGCAAGTTAATTCATTTTTGGCTCCCTGTGGGAAGTGAGCTGCAGATGTTAAATGTTAAGAAGTAGCCAGGCTTTTGGCTTAGGGGCAAGTTTATCAGGGTCACTAGGTCAATCTGAGGTCAGGTGAGCAGGCATCCAGCAACAACCATGCTCCAAGAAGCTCAGACAACTCTCCTTTTAGCTTTCCTGTCTCTGGGGAGCAGGTAGCCGGGATCATCTTGTTGGTCTCCAACTCTGTTTTTCATGGCCTTAATCTTTAGGTGGTACCTTATACCCAGTGAACACCACAGTCCTCGTGGGCCATGGGATATGGGAGCCAGGCTGGTACTTCCACAAACATGTCTACACGCAGGACTCCAGCTTGAACAAAGGCATTCACCACATTAGGTCATAGGACAGGCCAAGACTTGGAGGAATTTATCCTAAATCATTAGAAGATCACCAAAGAGTTTCCTCTTTTAATTCCAGAAGATATTCATCACGGAAACCAAAAGAGAGTCAACTAAACTGGCTTGGTAGCTTCATGAAAGGGCAAGAAAAAGATGAGTATTCACTGAGTTTTTCTGTTTCAGCCTCTTAAGTTCACAACTGAACTTGATTTTTTTTTTTTTAAGATTATTAAAGGTTCCTAAGCAATTTACAGATTATCAACCTGCAAAGCTGGTGTGTCCCACTTGGACATCCATGTGCCATGTCTGCCACTTCCACAACATACACAGCACAGCTGTGTTCTGGAGGGGTGGTAGTGTTGAGGGACTGTCTTGCGTGGGTGGGACACAGAGTTCTAGTCATATCCTTCTCTTCCTAGGACTTTTCTCTTCTTTCAGTTCTTGATTTCTAATATGTCCTGGCAGAGCCAGCTGTTAACCCTCAGTTTCACTTCCATCAACTGAGAAACTTGGACATCTTTAAAAGAACTAAATGATTATAAATATATATAACTCAGAGACAAGTCGCCCTCATCTCAATTATTTTAGGACTTCTATTAGCGAGCAGGCCCCAGGCAGAGTGCTATATAAATCTGCCATGGTGGTGGGAAGGGAGTTCCAGTCTGGGGTGGCCTGGGTACCCCATTCTTGCCCACTGTCCTCACTACTTGAAGTCTCCTGTCTACACATCTAGCTGGGTGGGGTCCCTCACACCTGGACTGAACACATCTGGAAATCTGGCCCCATGAGACCATCCCTAGGACTCTACAGATACACCCCCATTGGCTCTGATTGAGCCATTTTCCTGTTTGCTAATAGTATAAGGACTTAGGAAAACAGTAACACTGATCTCTGGGAACAGGGTTGCTGCTGTGTGGATTGATCTACATGAAAACTTTGGGGTTGATGTGTCTATCTTTTCTAAACCACACTCAGGACCATAGTTTAGTTTTAAAGCACAAGGGATATTTTCCTGAGGGGTCTTTGGGGATAAATATCCTTACCGAGATTAAGGGCTAAGATTCCATAATGCTGGGTGGCTGTGCACAGTCTCCAGTTTTCAGTAGGAGATGTTGCGGGAAGCCGGCGACAAGTCAGGAATAGAGTGAGTTGAGCTTACTTACCATCCAGGAAGACACAGGTGGGAAAGGCACTGTGGTACAGGACTGGGCATGATGGAGAGATGGACCCTTAGGTGTGGGAAGAGAGATTTGGGGAGGGTTCTCCAGGCCTGCTAACTCCCAGAAAGAGCATTAAACATGCTTGAGACCTGCAACGTGTTAAGTCCTCAGAATCGGGACCATTCCCATAGTGCCGAAAGCCTGACCCTACCTTAGGAGCTGGGCAGAAGGAAGAAAATAAAAAGCCACAGAGGAAAGGGGAAGCAGGGGAGGAGAGAGAGAGATTCCATAGAAAAGCAGCCTAGGCTGCAGGGGGGTAGGTGTTTGTGATCTGACAAGGCCAGGGAGAGAGATGCTTGGCCACTCTTGGTGAGCATAGCAGGAAGCTCTAGGGTCAGGTGAGGTCCCCAGCGCAGCACCTGCTGGCCAAGGCCTGCCACTCCAGCTGCCTCCTCTTCTCTGCTCTGCTCCCCAGCAGCCAGTTTTTCAGGAGGAAATGCTACAGCTTAATCAGAATTATTTACAAGATAATGGTCCATTGTTTGCACTAAGACAGATGTTGTCTGTGGGAACTTTGTGTTTTATGCTCTCTCCCTGCTCTGCCTTCCCTGGTGCAGATGGGACCCAAGTAATGTGAGTTATTATTCGGGATGGAAATCCAGAGGCTCCTTCTCTGCCTCCCAGACTCTGCTGGTCACACAGATAGCCTGCCTCTGAGGTGGGCAGGAGTATACATGACCACTGCTGGCTGCAGGGCCAGACAGAGCCCTCCAGCAGGCTGTGATTAAGCAGGTCATGTTTCCTCTAGGGGCGGGTTGGTGCAATCGCCTTGTCCAGGACAGGAAGGACTCACGCTGATTAAGATGTACTTGCTATGTGTTGACTTGTGAGGTCACCACTGACATCTCCAACGAGGGTGGCCATCTGGTCCTGCTCTGCCAAAGGCTAAGAGCAGCCCCTCTCTGGCAGGGGCTCTGCAGTCCTGATCCTCTTCTTTGACTGGCCAGAGACCTTCCTCTGGCTCTTCTGTGGTCACTTGAGGAGTCAGCTCCACTGGGGTTGAGATTCTCACACTCTTGTTCAAGGTGCAGCTGGTCAAATGAACGGAAGTCCCTTGGGACTGGCCAATGAGGGAGCTCGCAGATCAGAAGGAAGATGGGGCTTGGTGGGGGTGTGCATGGGAGACTCTCTCTGTGTGGAGATTTGCTCTCAGCTTCTAACACCAAGTCAAACAGGTACCTCCTTATTCACACACACACTATTGGCCTATTCAGTTATTCAGCCCTTGAAGTTAGCCAGTCCTTCAGTCATTTCTGAGTTTCCAGCCACTTCTGCATAGACAGCCTCATTACCTCATTGGGTGTCACACCCATTTTATGAAGGAGAAAATGGAGGCCAAGAGAAAGCAGGCCACTCGATTTCTGAAAATGACTCACAGCTGCAGCTGTGCCTTCCCACTGGTTCTGTGGACCTCAGCTTGATCTCTGCTTGCAGGACATGGAGCAAGACAGTCATTCCCTGAGGTGCACACATCCCATGGAGTAGGCAGTCATTCCCTGAGGTACACACATCAGATGCCAACCCCAGAGCCTAGCAGCTGGAGAGAGACTCACTGGACAGCCAGAACTTAATGTTGTTGCGACAAGGGCCAAAACACTGAGCCACACTGCCAAGCCTCTGTTAATTTTTTTGAGACAGGATCTCAAAAACTAACCTAGAGTGGTTTAGAACTTAAGGATCTTTTTGACTCTGCCTACTAAGTCGTGAGCTCACAGGTATGTGCTTGCTGTACATACCTTTTTTTTTTTTTTTTAATTCAATGAATTTTTCTATATCCAGCAGTGGCCAAGAACAAACACACAGACTGATGTATGTGGTCACCTTGGGATGTGTGAAAGACAAGAAATAGAGAAGAGAGTGGCTTTTGTGAAGCAAATCGAGCACACACCCTGTGTGTGGGTGCCCAGAGGAAATGGGCCACTTCCCTCATGTTTGTTGACTCAAATGCTACCCAGGAATCTTTTCTAACCCTAGGATCTCATTCCCTTCATAAATAGGCTATTTAGAGCATCGTGATCAGGTTGAAGATGACAGTCTTCTGCCTTCTTCCTGATAGCACCTGTCCCCACCTGAGGAATGGCTCTGGCAGACTTAACAGAAAGGCCTGGTCTTTTCAAAGTTAAAATAATACACACTCACTGTAAAACCCAGTGTAGCGGCATAGGCCCATAACCTCAGAACCCGGGAGGCTGCAAGAGGATCAGGGGTTCAAGGTCGAGGTTCTGTTACATAGGGGACTCTGTCTCAAAAAATTCACAACTAAAATTCCATAGTACGAGCCAAGGCCAAGGTATATTCTCAGCCCCCTTACAGAGGATAATTACCAATTACGTCCTTTCCTCAAATTCCCATAAAAATCCCGAGTAGGGTGGGTATCACTGTGTTATTCTCTGCCAGTCTCAGGGACAGGGTCCAGGTGGGGAGAACACTCAGAGATGCTCCTTGCCTTACCCCAAATCACCAGCAACCCAGGCAGAGGCATCCCCTGCGAGGCTGCTCCTGCATTTGTTACCTTCAACACTCCTTTGGGATACATCAACACTAAAGTGACCAATAAATAAAAACAGCCAGATCTGCCAACCTGTGACTGAGTCCCAGAAAAGGAGAGAACCATTCGAGCCTGGCCTGGTGGGATGGGTGCTTGGGACCAACAAGTCTTGGGCTAGCCTCATGTCCCTCAGAGGCCACGTCTCTCCTTGCATTTCGACCTCAGTGTCTCCAGCTTCACAGGCTAGAGTGAACACATCTAATGACTGTATCCAGTCATTTCCCCGGGGGAGGGGGGAGGTAAAAACTCACTCCCCCTTTCCTGAAGCAACAGGATCTCAAGGAAACCTGACCCCTAACCCAGCAGTGGTCCCCTGGGGAGGGGTAGAGAGTGGGTGGCCTGGAGCTCCAGCAAGCCCTCCTGGCTGGTGCTGCTGCCTGCCCAGCCCCCAAGGACAATGACAGCAGCAGAGGTCACGCTGGGATAATATTTATCAATCTTATTCTCATGCTGTCAGCCTCTGCCCCAAACCCAGCGTCGTCTCAGGAGATCCCAGCTTACATCTCTTAAGGCCCCACAGAGCCACCTCACATGTACCCAATTACCTCTGTCAAGCAGGGGAAGGAGGTCCCCTCTGTGGGTGGGATCTTAGGCCTTTGAGCCCATTCCTCCTGTCCAGCCAGTTAAAACTGTTGAAATTGCAAGCCAGTAATAAAAGGATCATATGTATTTCCCACCGAACAGGTTCTTTAGGGCTATTAAGATAATTAAAAACATATGGTGCTGCGCTAGTCGGAGGGAAGCCGCAGATGTACAAATTAGGTATTATAGAAGGGTTTTCTGCTTTTGCCCTTTTAAAAACGTCAAGCCGGAGAAGTTTAGGGAGATAAAATGGCAATTGTGCAGACAGTGGGTAGCGTTTTGCTTTTAAAATCATTAAATATATAAGCTCTTGTTTTTAGGCTTACTGGGAATAAACAGCTTCTGGTGGGGGAAGAAGAGAGAGGCTCAGGAGCTGTGGGGGTAGGAGGTTGGTGAGGAAACTACCTTCCCACCTCAGGGTCTCAGATACCATGAAATCATACACACTTTTATGATGTTATTCCAAAAGAAGAGGATTATATTTATTAAATATCGAATTGTATTACAGTGCAGTTGGTAGGAGCAAAGACGGGTGGATTTGTTTTGTTTTGTTTACATTAAACTTTTTAATTGTCAGAAGGCAAAGATGGAAGTATTGGATAGTCTAGAAAGCATCATTTGTTTTCATTTAAAATATGCAATTGATTGTGAGTCAGTGATAAATACTGCTAATAAAAAGGAATTGGGAGAATTTCTGGGGCTCCTCGTCAGCGGGTCTTCCAGTGTGGCTGTTCAGACGGGTCCGGTTCTTCGGATTGGGCAGGCTGGCTTGGGGGTGCTGCAGAGACCACAGGCCTGCAGCCCTAACACAGCAAGGTGCTGGTTCAGCAGCCAAGGATGCAGGACTTTGCCACTGCAAGTGTTACAGGACTGTTCTGTAGGAGGCAGTGTGGAGACAGGTCACAGGAGCATGGCCTCAAGGCTTGGTCTCTTATTATTCATGAAAACACTTCCAGGTCCCCCCTGAGGTTATCCACTCAAAGCAGGGATGCCCTCACACCATTTTAAATCCCGTGCTGGGCGAGACTAGTTGATAACTGTGTAAGGAAGTAAATACCCGTCAACAGGAATACACAGTAATCAGGGTAGACCCCCATCCCAGAAACCAGCCGCCAAACACTCAGGTAACCAGAATGGATGGGGCCACAGTGTGTACTTCTGAAACTCTAAGAGTGACCAAAAGTCTCCCAACGGAGTTTATTCTAGTCCCCTCTGCCCCCATACACACACAAAAGCCCAGTACTGGGGACTGAATCCATCTTCTTGGGCAGATAGGATATATTCACCTGTCTCTCCAGCCCTTTTTCTTTTTCTTTTCTTTTTTTTTTTTTTTTTTTTTTTTTTGGTTTTTCGAGACAGGGTTTCTCTGTATAGCCCTGGCTGTCCTGGAACTCACTCTGTAGACCAGGCTGGCCCCAAACTCAGAAATCCGCTTGCCTCTGCCTCCAAAGTGCTGGGACCTTTTTCTATTTTTTATTTTTGAGTCAGGATCTCACTTGGTTGTGCAGGACCAACTTGAATTTATTTTGTAGAGCAAGCAAGCCTGAATTAACCCTGTAATTCTCCTGACTCAGCCTACTGGATAGCTGGGATTATAAGACTGTATACTCAGGCCCCAAACATGATTAACATATCATGTGGTATTTGTTGTATTATAAATTTTGAAGATTTCAATGAAGTTAGAAGACTCCAGACAAGAAAGAACCCTTTCTTGGCCATTATTAATGAAGACACTCTGAAAAGGATTCCTTGGTCCCATCTTCACTGAGGACCCTAGGTTTTCTATACCATCAGTTTTAGCTATGCACCTTAGATGCCATCCGGTGTCCCTACCTTTGGGATCTGTGATCGCCCTTCCCCTCTGCCCTGCCTCTGGATTAGGTGATGTAGCCAGCCTTCTGGGATAACTCCAGCTGTGATCAGGATGAGACAGGGATTCTTCAGACACCTATGAACAGGGTACAACATGTGGCAGTGACTCCCAACAGTGGAAGGAACTTTGGCAGTATCTGGAAGCCTCGGATGGTGTGCCTGGCATCTGATGGGTAAGGACCAGGGAGGCTGTTCCACCCTTCTCACTGGCAATCTCTTCAGCAAAAGTGTGTCCGGGTCAGTTGCTGGGAGATCCCTGTGCTCAAGGATGACCAGTTCCAGGCCTGCCATCAAAACACAGACTTGGACAGATAGTAGCCAGTTAGGAAACAAGGCTTGCTACCCAGCTCACACTGGGTCTCAGACATCCATACTCTTCAAGTCATGTTTCCTTTGGACCCTAGGCCATGATTCAAAGGTCACAGACAGGAGGACCGAGTGTGTTTTGGAAGTGGAAACTTTTGAGCAAAAGAACTAGCTCATTCCTCCCAGCTCCAAGGAGCATGGAGGGTGTAGGGAGGGTGGGCTGGGTGGTAGGGTGGAGGGAGGGTGGCATCTGAGCTGGCAGCCTAGAGCCAGCCTTTTCTTCTCCCTTGAGTGATAGCAAGCCTAAGATGTTATTGTGCACATAGGTATTACCGCTTTAACTTTTACTGAGGTAAAATAACACCTTGTCACTCAGCGCAAGTACCAATCACAAAATGAATTAATTGTAATAACTGTTGTCAACAGAACAAAAGACTTGTTGCTTTTCTAAGCAGATTTCAGCGCACTGAGAACTATATACAAACGTTCCCATTGGGCAGGCTGGTGGAAACCAGTCAGAATATAATTGTATCTGTCTATCTCTTTACTTTGTTTTTAAGGGCTAAGGGATTCAGTTAAAAACCTATATTTTAAACATATCAATAAATATAGCCCTTTTTGTGTTTGGGATGTCTCCTCAAAAAAAAAAAAAAAAAATGGAGTCTTTAATAAATTGGCCATGAAAATAGCGTTTGCCGTTGATGGCTCCAAATAAGGGCCAGCTGCAGAGACTGCCTGTGGACTCTTAAGTCATGAAGGGAATTATGCCCAATTACCTTCCCATAAAACACCCTCTCATTTCTGGAAGTTATCAAAACGCATCCTGCGGACAAGTGGTCAGCTGCCCCTTTGCTTCTCAGAGAAGTATAAGAGGTCTCACGCCAGGCCCACCGGGTGCTTAACTGCCCTCACGGCAGCATGGGCAGGCTTGTTTATAGCCACATGTTTTACAGTTTCCCAGTCCCTGCAACCCCCTATTTTTCAAAATTTATTTATTTGTTTATTCATTTATTTATTTGCATTCTAGCTTTTCCACATCTCTGCACACTTGTCTCTTGAAGCACTGAGGAAGTCCTAGGGACTGCTCTACAAACGAGACTCTCCTGGAGAGCGAGTGGGCAGAGGGGCAGGGCCTGGGTCTCTCTGGGGACCCTGTCAAGTTGGGTGTCCAGTCAGGTCATTCTGTTCAGGGGTCTCTGTCCAGTGGGAGAGAGTGGCTTTGAGGCAGTCGTAATGGGGAATAACCTAAAGAAAAGTGTGCCCTGGACCCACTAGCTAAAAGTGGATGTGGCCACTGCCCTCTGAAGGATAAGCAGGTCAGCAGATCCCAGAAGGTTCTGCAAACGCTGTGCATTACATCATCAGCAGCCAAGCAGAGGAAATGGACCCACAGGGATGGGGTGCCTTCTGGTTCCAGGGCATCTCTTTCATGCTGACTCCACCCCCCCACCCCCCCGCAGCTAGCATTCTCCCACTTCTCCTTCGGCTACCCTGACTCTCCTATCCATCCCTCAGACACAGCAGACTTCCACCTATGTCTGATGCTCTACAGGCAGCCTCACTGGAGACTCATCTGGCCTCCCATGATGAAATGATGAAAGAGACCATGAGAGATGTTTTTGGTGTGCAGAATAGGAGAGAACGTGTCGACCACGAACCACAGACAACCATGGGTGCTATGTTTATACATCCAAGTCTGTCTTCCTCTCCCTCCTTTCCCCATCTTCTTCCTCTTCTTCAACTCCTTCATCCTTTCTTCTTCCTCCTCCGTATCCAAAAAAGGCAATCTCCTTCCTGCTTTCTGGGGCAAGTCTTCTCTGTATGCAGCCTGGGAACGAAGGCTGACCCCTTACATACCCCAAGAACGGTGGCAACTCCAGGTTATCAGTCACACTAAAGTTCTCAGCCTTCGTGCTGAAATCAGGCTGTGGAAGCAGAGCAAAGGAGGCAGGGGCTTGTAGGAGAAAGAAGACTGAAGGGGCAGATTTGAGGTGAATAGACAGTCATTCTGAGGAGACTGCTGGCTCCAAAAGCCTCTACTTCCTGGCCTCATCCTACACTCTGTCAGCATTGTGAAGACCATGCATTCCCTCCAGAAATAGAAGAGTCTGCTGCAGGGAATGAGTGTAGTCACCTGCCTGGTTTTCTTTTTCCCTTTTTCTTTTTAAAGCACATATCAAATCATTCTGGAGTGTTGAAAGAGGGTCATCCACCAAGCAGCCATGGTCATGGCCTTTGTGGGGCTGGCATCCTCTGATCATAAATCAGTTCCAAGTTCAGCTTCACAAGTCCGTGAAGATGGTTAGAATGGCTGGAGAGTGACCCAAGGACATAGCGCGTGAACCTCAAAGGTCAGGGAAGATATCTTGGGGGTTATAGATGGCAGGAGGTGGGGGAGGGCACTGGAGAAAGGCCTGAGATGACAGGAGCCAGCTATGTAGACATTTAGGTGTGTATTTCCAGAAGAGACTTCAAAGATTTAAAATAAAACAAAAAAAAACAACCAAAACCTGACTAGGAAATGAACAGGACGCCCCGAGTCACTGCATATGAGATCAGCACTTCCTGAGGCTATCCCCAAGCATGAGATTATCAATACTGTGAGCAGTCAGCAGGGACAGGACTGGGGCTATTTGATCTATGTGTGCAAATGAAGAAAGGGAAGTCCCTAGAGGGAACACTTTGTTGCAAAAGGCAAGCTAGATACCTAGTCTTCTACTTCTCGGGCTGGGCACCCTGGAGTACTCCTGGCTAATCTGAGACTTGGAGTGGGATTACTAGATTCAGGGAAGGTAGCGTTGACTGAATTCCAACACTAAATCCATCCCCAAGGCAGGAAGAAGAAACAGAATCAGTCATGACCTTGAACACATGATATCAGGAGAGGCACAGGCATTTCTCAGTGGCCCCAAGACAGGACCTACTCATGTCTACAGACCAAGGCTGCCCTGCAGAGTCAAATTTGTTTTCTCTTTAGGAATGAATGCATAGCAAGCTGCAGCTAGTCAGCACTCTTAATGGCTACGCCCAACAAAGTCTCCTGGGAAACACCAGCAAACCTCTTGGCGCATCCCTTTCCTGTCTTGTGACCAAATACCTAACAGAAACACTGTAAAGGAAGAAGGCTTTCTTTTGGCTGGTGGTTTCAGAGGGTTTTAGTCCATGGCCACTTGGCACCATGTGTTGACAGAGACTGTCACTATACGGCTGTTCAGGGAACCCCTTAAAGGATCAGGGATATATTCCCAAAGTCCTTGTACCTAGTGACTCTGATTCCTCTGCTGGATCCCACAAAGTTTCTAGGAGTTCTAAGAGTCAGTTAGAAACCGAGTGTTGAAAGGGATATTTCAGATTCGAACTATTAATGTAGGTCAAGCTGAGCTGAACTTTCATGGAAAAAAGGTACAGCGTTCTTGCTAATGACTGCTATGAAGTTCCAACCTCCATTCTGACCTTGGCCAGCTCCAGGTCCAACCATTACTTGACATGGTCCAACATGGTAGATGGGCTGCTTCCTTTTATCAACTCAATACAAACTAGAATTGCCTCTGAAGAAGGAATTGCATCCATCAGACTGGCCTCTGGGTATATCTGTGGAACATTTTCTTGATTAATGATCTATGTGGGAGGGCGCAGTCCACTGTGGGTGATGCCAATCTTAGGCAAGTGGTCCTGGGGGGGCCGTATATGAAAGATAACTGAATGTGAGCTTGAAGAGCCAGCCAGGAAACAGGGTTCCTTTGTGACCTCAGCTTCAGTTCCTGACTCCATGTTTCTGACTTGAATTACTGTCTTGACTTCATCCATGATGGACAGTGATAGGGATATATGAGTCAAACCCCTTTCTCTCCAAGTTGCTTTTGGTCACAATGTATTAGCTGAGCAATCGGAACCTAAGGCAGCAGGTGACATCATACTGTAGCAACAGAATAGGGCAGGCATCTTACCCCATCCATTTGACTCACATAAAATATATCTCAATGAGATGTGTGTACATAAATAAATAAGCATATGTATATTTACATTATAGAATAAAATCTAAAACATACTTTCACGTTCCTGCCTGCCACATGCTGAATCCTGAACTCGCACACAGCATTGCTGGAACAGTGTGTATCTTCACTGAAGACTGACAACCAGAATGCTGCGTGTTGTGGGTTGTCATCTGTACTAGGCACTGCACACGTGTCTACACTGGCACAGGTCTATACTGGCTTGCTTCTGCTTATGTGTTTGTACCCCCATCCCTTGTGGTCTGTTCAAGGGGCTGCTGAGGTGGGGGGTGCTCTGCAGCCGGGAGGGCCTGCCCATTCATTTGGTCTTTTGTCCTGCTCCGACACTCCTCAGCAGGTACTTATTGGATATTGCTTTTATGCTAGGCACTCTCCTTGGCTTTAGGGCACAAAAGGGAGCGGCTACACTCCTAGGCCCTATGGATCTATTTCCCCCATCCCTGCTTCTCGGAGTATGGCCCTCTGCTGACAGCACCTCCCAGAGGATAAGTCTTTGGTGTTGGAGTGACTCATCCATTCTCATCCATGGGCATCTTACCTGGAGGTGCTCAGCCCTCCATATCGTGAGCCTGCTCTGTCTACATTTCCAAGATGGTCCTGGCTGCCCAAGAGGTATTATCCATCCCAACAAGAAAGAGAAAAGCAAGGGGAGAGTGATAGGCTCCCCCTTGGCAAAGATTTCCTGGGGGCTCCAGCATGCCAAACCCTTTCCTAGGCTCTAGAGCATGGGGTAAGAGACCCACACTTCTCCCCGAAAGTGAGCTTTTCTGGGAGGCTGTGTGTGTGCCACACAACTGACACCAGTGGGCAAGAGGAAGACATAGAGGGAGTCTTGGCTGGGAGAGCACTTAGGGAGCAGTGCAAGGGGGTGGCAGTTTACACGGTGTGGACAGAGTGAGGGCTCATGAGTGACATTCAAGCAACAATTCACAGAAGACAGGGGAGCCATTAGGAGAGTCTGGGGAGCACGTTCCATGCAGGGCTCTAGCAAAGACCTAGGTTCAGAGAGCAAGGCCTTATGCAATTGGAGGAATGTTGAAAAGAAAAGGTGGGGATGGGGATAGAGGACAGGACACGCTAAGGAGGTGACAAGGGCTCTCTAAGCCATTTTGTGCATGCTGGCTAGCTCCAGGAGCTGAGGGGGCAGCCTGAGGCTCTGTAAACCATTCTCTGCGCTCCAGCTAGCCTCATGGGTGAGAGTCCCATAATCCCTGTGCTCCCCGCTGCCCCTTTTATTGAAAATAGATTTTTTTCACATGTCACATCCTGATCGTGGTTTCTCTTCCTTCTAATCCTTCCAACCCCTCCCCACCTCCCCTACCAGCCGGATCCACTCCTTTCTGTCTCTCATTACAGAACAAACAGGGTTCTTGGGTATAAAATAAAACATGATATAATAAGATAAAACAAAACTAACACATCAGAGTAGGACAACACAAACAGAAGGAAAAGAACCCAAGAAAAGGCATAAGAAACAGATACAGATGCAGAGACCACTCATTCGCACTAAACCACTAAACTGGAAGCCAAAATATATGCAAAGGACCTGTAGGGTTATAAAAAAGAGAGAACATACATATATGCACGCGCGCGCGCACACACACATGCGCACGCACACACACACACACACACACACATGCACATACATAAAATTTTTAAAAAGGTTTAAAAAAAAGAGCTCATTGAGTTCATTTTCTTCTGGCCATCTACTGCCGGGCATGCAGCCTGCCCTTAAGAGTAGTTTGTCTCCCCAGAGAGACTCCCTTAGAGAAAACAAAGTTTTATTTGCATGTGGTTATCAATTGGAGACAGTTTCTAGATTAGGACTGGGACGTGTATTCCCTTCTTTCAGTTCTAGGACCCCATGTGGTGTAGACTGGTGCAGGCCCTGTGCAAGCTGCCTCATCTCTGTGGGTTCGTATAAGCATTGACCACGTGGATTTAGAGCGCCTTGATTCCTTGGTGTTTGTTATATCCTCTGGCTCTTATAATCTTTCTCTCTCCTCTTTCTTGTGGTTCCCTAAGCCCTTAGAGGAGAGATTTGATGGAGACATCTCATTTAGGGCTCAGTGTTCCAAGGTCTCTCACTTTCTACATATCCGTCTGAGGGTCTCGGTTCCCATCAACCTCTCTGATGTTGGCTGAGCAAGGCACTGATCTATGAGTATAGCAAAATGTCATTTGGAGTCATTTTATTGCTGTGTTCCTTTAGTAGAACAGTAGTATTTGGTTTTACCTTAGGTTTCTGGGCTATTGAGTTTCGGGTTTCTTGGTTACTCAAGCCATGTTGGGTATGGGTTCCATCTCATGGAGAAGGCCCTACATTAGATCAGATATTGGTTGGCTACTCCCACAAACTTGCTATCCCCATCAAAATTCCAATAAAGTTCTTCACAGATCTTTAAAGGGCAATTTTCAGCTTCATCTCTCTCTCTCTCTCTCTCTCTCTCTCTCTCTCTCTCTCTCTCTCTCTCACACACACACACACACACACACATACACACACACACACACACACACACGCACACACACACACACAAATTCCCAAGGTAGATTTTTTTAAAATTCTGAATAATAAGAGAACTGCTGGAGGTATCACCACCCCCAGCCTCGAATTGTACTGCAGGGTTACAGTAATAAAACACAGCATGCCATTGACACAAAGCCAGATGTGGATCAATGGAATTGAAGATCAAGTATAAATCCACTCACCTGTGGAGAGCTGATTTTTGATAAAGAAGTCATAAATACACACTGGAAAAATAGACACTATCTTCAACAAATGGTGCTGGTCAAACTGGATGGCTACATGTAGAAGAATCCACAAATAGATCCATACTTGTCACCCTGCACAAAACTCAGCTGCAAATGTACCAAAGACCTCAACATAAAACCAGGTACACTGAACCTGACAGAAGAGAAAGTGGAGAAGAGCCTTGAACTCATTTGGCACAGAGCACGTCTTTCTGAATAGAATGCTGTTAGCGCAGGCACCGAAATCAACAATTAGCAAATGGGACTTCATGAAACTGAGACACTTCCGCACATTAAAGGACACTATTATTCAGACAGAACTGTAGCCTATAGAATGGAAAAGTTTGTTTGTTTGTTTTTTAGACCAACTACACAATTCAATAGAGGGCTAATATCTACACTGTATAAAGAACTCAAAAAAAAGAAAAATAGGTATCAAGAAAACAAGTAACCCAATTAAAAATGGGGTAGAAATCTAAACAGAATTCTCAACAGAGGAAATTCAAATAGCTGAGAAACACTTAAAAAATGTTCAACATCCTTATCCACCATGGAAATGCAAATCAAAGCTACTTTGAGATTTCATTGTACACCCATCAGAATGGCTAAGATCAATAAATCAAATGACAGCCCATGCTAGTGAGGGTGTGGAACAAGGGAAACACGCCTCCATTGCTGGTGGGTGTGCAGACTTGTACAGCTACTATAGAAATCAGGGTAGTGGTTCCTTGGGAAGATGGGAATTGCTCTACCTCAAGATCCATCTCTATCACTCCTGAGCACATACTGAAAGGATGCCTAATCCTACCACAGAGATACTTGCTCAACCGTATTCATTGCTACTTTATTCATTTTAGCCAGAAATTGACAACAACCTAGATGTTCCTCAACAGATAAATGGATAAAGAAAATGTGGTGATATATACACAATGGAGTATTACTCAGCAGTTAAAAAGGAAAATATGAAATTTGTCAGTAAATGGATGGAACCAGAACAAAAAATCATTCTGAGTGAGGTAACCCAGACAAATGGTTATGCATTCACTTGTATGAGGATAGTAGCTGCTAAGTCAATGAAAACCAAGCTATAATCTGTAGAGCCACGGTGATTAGGTGGGACTAGGGTAGGGTAGATAGATCCCATTAGGAAAGGAAATAGAGATAGTTATGGATGGGGGGGGACTGGATTGTGAGCATCAAATATGGAGCAGGAGGGCAGAGAGGAACAAGGGAGGGGATACAAGAAGAGACAGCTAAAGTGAAGGTCCATTTGAGGAGTAATATGTAAACCAATAGAGTAAAAAGCTTCCTAAAATATATACATATAGGAAGGCAACCTACATAAACTAACTAAATAATGAGGGAGATGGAGCCCCAGTTGGACATCTCTTATCACCAAATGAAACTTCTAGTACCAGGAATGAATTACATCTAATTGAGTTGTTGGCCAAAGGCCCTGGGAATCCCTAAACAACCTAGGCTGCTGCCAAGACTGTAAGTTGTTCTTCACAAACTGATGGCAAGGCCCCACTGCTGAAGACAGCACCTACACAATTCACTGAACATGGAGAAGTTGAGCTGGAGCCTACCCAGAACCTTCACCCCTACATGCTAGTGTCTTTAGGACAGGAAGGTCCTCTGCATGCTACCTAATGAGAAAGGTAAATACCAACCAAGCCACAAACACTTTCGTCTATGACAGGGTTCTGCCTATAAGATATGCTAGGGCGATCCCTGTGGCCTTAAGAGCTCTGCCCTTTGGGACGCGCTCTGTCACCAAGGCAAAGCCTGGAAACCTTTTTTTTTTTTCCCAACTGAAAATAATTTTTTTCATATACTATATTGTGATCCTGGTTTCCCCAAACTCCTCACAGATATTCTCTACCTTCCTATCTTTCCAACCCCACACGTTCTTTTGTGCTCTCTCTTTAAAACAAAAGAAAAAAAAAACCCACAACAACAAAAAAGGGGGAGAACGAAGCATGAGAAACACACACATGCAAAGATGGCTCCTCATAAAGACACACAACTGGAACCCTTGATTTAAAAGCAAAGGACGAATAAGGGGGAAAATGCCCAGACAAAGCAATATGAGACAAACATAACCCAAAAATATCCCTGAATTTGTTTTGTGTTGGCCCTCTACTGCTGGAGGTGTTGCCCTCAAGTGTGGTTTACACACCCAGTGATCATTTCTTCTGCAAGTGGTTGTCAATTGCAGATAGCTTCTTGGTTAGGGAAAGGGCTTTGTGTCCGCACCCCCCATCTCCGTACTAGAGCCCCATCTGGCTGGGACCTGTGCAAGCCTTCTGCATGCTGCCACAGTCTCTGTTCTGTCCAGAACACACTGTTTCCTTGGTGTCTTCCATCCCCACAGGCTCTTCCAGTCTTTCCTCTTCCACACAGCGCCCTGAGCCCTGAGGGGAGTGGTTTGATGGACACATCCCTTTTAGGACTGAGTGTTTCCAAAGTCTCTCACAATCTGCACATTGTGGAGTTGTAGGTCTCTGCATTCTTATCGACTGGAAGAAGGAGCTTCTCTGATGAGGGCTGAGACGCTGATTCAAGGGTACAGTCTCATCAGGAGTAATTTTATTGCAATGTTCCTTTAACAGAATAATAGCAATATAGAGATCTTAATAATACTCAAACCACAGGCCCTGTGTTTTCCTCTTACACTGTTCTTACAAACTATGTAGCAGCCTCAACCTGAGAGGCCTGTTTGACATAAGAGCAATATACTCAGCTGACCCCAGGCCAGCTGTTGAGGGTGAGGGTAGGAAGATCTGAAGCCAGGCAGGGGCTGCGGCCAGCATCAGGGCAGTGGCAGTAGTGACAGAGCAAGTGGCCAGCAGATAGATGTCCATCAGCCCCAACTGTCTCCTTCCCTTCCTCTGTTTCTGTCACACTGCCAGTTTTCACTGAGGTTCTACTTCTGACCAGAGCATCCTGGGAGTCTGGTTCCACTTAATTGTTTCTGCCTCTGTCTTCGCCTTCCTGGATCCCCTCTCACTTGCTCTGGAAGCAGACAGCTGTCAGCTCATTTCAGGTGTGGTATGGTATGCTGTGGAGCCTACTGTTTGCTTCCATTTCTGATGGTTTGAGCTATATAACTGAATTAGGCTCAGAGCATCGAGGAACTTATGCCCACACCACGTTCCGGAATCTACACTTCTTCCTCTGTGGCCTGCTGCATGCAGGCAGGGAGATGGCTGCCTGGCAAGGTCTGAGGATCCAGGAGCTCACACAGAGCCACCCAATCCCCCTGAGATCTAGTCGCTCTTGACCCAGGCACTTCTCTGGGTAACTCTGGTACCCTTCCTAATAGGCATTCAGGTGGGAGGAGCCAGCCCTTTCAAGAGTAAAATGCTCTTTAGGGAAGTTTGTACATCTTCCCTCAGTCAATTGTACACACTTTCAGGATACCTCTGCTGTCTGATTTTGTTTAGAATCAGGAGCCTTTATTTTTCACAAATACCCTGATACGGTTCACTAAAGAGATTCTTACAAAAAACAGTTCTTCAATTTGAGTAAGAAATAAAAACAAATATCTTCAACTCTTCAGGCATGTATTGATTGCTTTTACTCTCGCCTTTATTCCAACAGCTCATTCTTCCCATGTGGAAATATCACACGCACAAAAGCTTTAAGAAAGTTACATGGGGGTGGATCTGTGGTGGTTGTGAAAATTTGCGTCCTAGCTGAGGCCTTGCGTGTCAGGCCTTAGCCTGAATTACATATTTACAGCTGAGTTATAAGCCCTTAGAAAACAGGATTTATCATGGAAATGGTGACACAGGCTTCACCCAGCCTGGAATTCTTGGGGGCCGAGGTAATATACTGCGCAGAGAAATCAGATCATTAGTTAGTTATAAACAAAGGACAGAGATAGTAAATTAGAAGCAGTATTCCGGCAGTTTCTTACGTATTTACGACAGCAAAATATGCAACTGCGCTTTATTCCTTGAGATCGTATTTAAGCATCTCCAATCTAATGGTCGTTTTCAGACATGGCTGCGCCACGCAATCTGAAGCCTCGGCCATTCTCGATCTTCTTCTGTAGTCTTATCCGTGATATTTTCTTCCTTCTCTGTTGCTCATTAGAAAAATGTTAAAAATCCATTTTGGTCTGATTAATAATAAAGCTGATCACATGTAACCTAATTTTCATTCAGGGCTGCCCCTGTCTGTGGAGTCATATACAAAGTGACCTTTGAATCGCCAGTGGACTCATAAAGTACAATAAGCACCATTGTCCTGTCAAAAATTGAAGATGTTTTACATCATTACAAAATTTAATGTTCCATCTTTTCAAATGCACTCCTTTTCAAAGGCCACATTCCAATTGAAGCTCATTAAAATCAGACTCAAGTTTCCTGTGGTGGGGATGAAGAGAGTTTCGCAGGCTATGGGAGGAAAATGAATCACTCTTTTAAAACAGATATGGTTACATATGAGTTTTGAAAGGTGCAGGGACGGGAGAGCCTCCACTACCGGCCACAGTGAGGCTTTTGTGCTAAGAGAACCAGTCACTGCCTCCCGGATCCCTTTACCCTCCCCCAAAGCACACACACCCTGGATCCTATTTACTTCTGAATAAGTCGGGTTTTCTAAATAAAATTGTTGTTTTGAAGTTCAGAGGTGGAATCCAAAGAGGGCTTTTTGGTGGGTGGGTGGGGGGTGAGGAAAACCAGCCCAGCAAATTCATATATATATGAATTTCATATATATTCTTCTGAGCTAGAGGCCTGATATTTCCAAAAGTCACTGTAGGACTCTGGGGGAGTGGGGGAGCAGAGAGGGCAGGCTGGCCAGATAAATGCTGCATTGCTTCCGGAAGTAGAGAGAGCATTTTAACTAAGACCTGTCTCTGTGGTCTAGTGGAGACAGGTCACACCCGGGGGACCAAGGAAAGGTCCTCAGGACTCCCTGCTCAGCTTCTCACTCTGAGACCTGTGAATGTAAAAGGCTCGCTCCAAAGCCCAGAACCCAAATGTGTATTCCTCAAGCTTTAGATAGATGGGACCTTTTAACAGCTAGCTTGGTGGTACACATCTGTAACCTACACTCACAGGGAGGAGGAAGTCTATGAGTTTAAGGTCAACCTAGGCTGTAAATCAAACTTCTATCCATAAATAAACAAACAAACAAATAGATCAATAAATAAGGGCTGGGAGATGGCTTAGCACTGGCTGCTCTTGCAGAGGACCCGGAGTTTGGTTCCCAGCACCCACACTGGGCTGCTCACAAACATCTGTAACTATAGTTCCGTTGACTCCAGGACCCCCTTCTGACCTCTCTGGACACTGCATGCAGATGCCTCATAGACACACAAGTAAACTAAACTAAACTTATCTAAACTAAAGTAAAAACAGAAGCAATATCCAGGTCTGGAAATTGCCCACTTCTGAGTCCAGGAATCAATAACTTGTGGCCTGATACCATTCACATTAGGGGGATGAGCTTTATTATATTAATAATAATGGATTAATTAAAGTGGATTTTTAACACCTTTCTAACAAGCAACAGAGGGAGGAGAAAATGTCAAAAATAAAAGCTACAGAAGATTCAGAATGACCACGGCTTCAAAATGCACCATGACCGCATCTGAAAATGTGTGTTTGAGCTCAAATACTTAAATACGACCTTAAGGGGACAAATGGGAGTCCCACCTGCTGGACAAGTGCATCATTCATACAACCTTGGCACTGAGTCAGAAGAGGGCTGCCTGGGTCTGGCACATCTGTGTCAAGCTTCAGCATTATTTAGACTAATAGGAACCGACACTGCAGCCCAGTTGTGCCGTTTGTATCTGTGTGACCTGGCGTACATTGCTTAGGTTTGCTGGGCTCCAGGACCCTCAGAGGGACAGTTATGCAGGTGCTCTCTGAGTTCTGCTAGAGTTACATCCCCGTGAACCCATATTAAGTTGAAAATGACATGAAGAATGGGGTGTGGTGACACAGGCTTGTAATATACCTGCTACTTAGGAGGCTGAGGCAGGAGGACAGCAAGCTTAAGGACTATCTAGATAACTTAATGAGAAATAAGTTGTCTTGAAATAAAAGAAAAAGGCTGGTTGCAAAGCTCAGTAGTAGAGTGTCTGCCAATAAATCCATTTTAGGGGATAGGAGCGTGGCTGGGTAGTGCAGTGCCTATCTAGAATCCCCCCAACCCCCGTGAGGGGGCGCGGCTCAGCGGTAGAGCACCTGCCTAGAATGCCCCAGTGAGGGACTGGGGCGTGGCTCAGTGGTAGAGCACCTGCCTAGAATCCCCCAGTGAGGGACTGGGGCGTGGCTCAGTGGTAGAGCCCCTGCCTAGAATCCCCCAGTGAGGGGCAGGGGGCGTGGCTCAGTGGTAGAGCACCTGCCTAGAATCCTCCAGTGAGGGGCAGGGGGTGTGGCTCAGTGGTAGAGCCCCTGCCTAGAATCTCCCAGTGAGGGACTGGGGCGTGGCTCAGTGGTAGAGCCCCTGCCTAGAATCCCCCAGTGAGGGGCAGGGGGCGTGGCTCAGTGGTAGAACACCTGCCTAGAATCCTCCAGTGAGGGGCAGGGGGTGTGGCTCAGTGGTAGAGCCCCTGCCTAGAATCTCCCAGTGAGGGGCTGGGGGGTGTGGCTCAATGGTAGAGTGCTTGCCTAGCATGAAGCCCTGGGTTCAATCTGTGGTACCAGAGAAAAAGAAAGAAGAATGGTATTGGAATACCTTTCATAAGTGTTGCCTACCATGTTAGCCATCTTCCTCACCACCATGACAAACATTGACATAAACAACTTACAGGGAAAAGAAGATATGTTTAGTCTCATAGTTTCAGAGGCTCACTCCATCTGGGAGGGAAGGACATGGCACATCATGGCAACCAGGATGTAGAGAGAGTGTAACATTTGTGTGTTCCTGACTCCATCTTTTTTCTATTGTCTGTGGCTCTGGCTCATAGGATGGCACTGGCCACATTTAGGATGAGTTTCCCCCTCTCAGATAATCCTCTCTGGACACATTCTCACAGGCACTCCCAGAGGTGTGCCTCAATCACTTAGCTCATTCCAAACCTAGTGAAGATGACAAGAAAGATCAACCATACCCATCCCACAGAGCATGCTCACGGTACTGCCATTTAGCCTACAGCTGGGCATGATTTTTGTATGCAAAGCCCGTGTTACCATAGAGGCCTGAACAGTTAGTGTGGTGTATCGAGTATCGTGGCAACAGAACACACTGCAGGGATTGGCTGATTCCCCTTCGTGACTGCATAGCTGATCAGGAACTAAGGTCTTTTATCTCAAGACAATGTCACAAACAGAGTGCTAGCCACAAAAAAAAGATCAAAATTCACAGTGTGAAGTACAGCTGCTACAGAGGGAATATTGCTTATGCATGACTGTAGATTTCAGAAATACTAAATTGAACTATCATAAGCCGGGGAACATCTGAAGTATGGACCTGGCATGACTGTGTAAGATTATGGATATTAATGGTTTAGCTCCATATCTGGGCTTTATTTATCTACCTTTAGATGTGAGTTCTGCCTGTGGCAGAAGTGATAATATACATTGTAATTAATTCAGAAAGTCAACAGCTAAGTCATCTTCTTAGCATAAACTCACCTAGAGAGCTAAAACATTGGTTAGCCTCTCATTCAGTAACTAGCAACTAAAATAATACAGTCATAATAGAGCTGTAGTAGCTAGCTACTGCTGTATAACAAATATCCATAAAATAAGTAGTTAAAAATAGCAGCGATGTATCCTCTTCCTCCAAAATCACCTTTGTGTCAGATGGTGATTCTGCTGATCCAAGCTGGGCTCAGCTGACTTGAATTGGACTTATCCACACCTCTGTCCATAGTTCAAAGGCCTCTGGGAACTGGCTGGCCTAGAGTGGCTTTGACTGGGGATAAGAAGTCCTGTACCATGTGGCCTCTCATCCTCTAGGTTATCATACACTGGTTGCCATTGCAGAGGCTCCTCTAAGAGATTAAATAGGAATGTCCAAGCTCCATTTTGTTTGTATGGTTTGTGTGTTTGTATGTTTGTATGGTTAACTACTGTCCCATTGGCCAAAGTCACGCAGCCACCCCGTGTTCCGTGTGAGAAGACACTACTAAAGGGCATGCATGGAGTCACCTGTGTAATCAGGATCTAGCTCCCTGTGTCCCCGAAGTTGTAACCCAAGCTGAGGAAGGAGATGGCTCTTAGTTCTATATCCAAGAGTACTTGCAGTGCAAGCATGAAGACCCAAGTTCAAATCAGCAGCATCCTCATAAAAACAAAAAGCTAGCCATCGTATGTAAGCGTAACATTGTGGGGGTGGAGACAGGAGGATTGCTCAGGTTTCTTGGCTAGAAGCTTAGTTCCAAGTTCAATAAGAGACCCTGGCTCAAAGTAAGAAGATGGAAAGTGATACAGTGGTATACCAGATGTACTCTTTGGACTTCTGCATGTATAAATGGGCATGAGAACTTGCACATCTACACACCTACACACACACACACACACACACACACACACACACACAAACATGCACAGAGGGAGGGGGGATGGGGGAAGAGAGGGAAGGTAAGGGAGGGAGAAAGAGAGAGAAAGAGGAAGAAAGAGAGAGAGAGAGAGAGAGAGAGAGAGAGAGAGAGAGAGAGAGAGAATATGAATGGGGTTTGGGCAGAGGTCCTGCAAGTGGGTGGAGGTTAGGGGTTGGGAAGCAGTATAGAATGGCCCAGAACAAGAGGTATTTAATTCCTTCAGTCTCAGGGTACTATGATGAGACCCTATTATGCTCTCCTGATGTGTCCTAAAGTCCTTCCTGAAGCTGCCTGTTGTCTGCCCTCTTGGATCCATCCTCCCCTTGAGGGAAAGGCCCTTGTTTCTCCCTGCAGAAAGCATTCTTTTATAGGGATGTCTTGAAAGAGTTTGCAGCCTCCTGGCTACTTCAGGCTGTCCCTATTCCAAAGGTACACGATAGGGCTTTAGGGATGCCTGTGCTGAATAGGAAGCCCCCACCCTTCTTCTCCCTGCTGGCTTCTTCCTCTCACCCATTCTTGCCAAGTGCTTTCAGAATGGACCATGTGTTCCAGTTCCTCAGGGGAAAGTCCACACAGAGCTGCTAGCTCAATAACTCTTCCCTACTCTGAGTCCCGACTCTCCCTCATGCCTTCCAGGTTTGCACTGTGATGGAACATCAGTGCTTAAGATGTCTGGCCTCTCTGCAGTGGGTCCTTAGTACTTCCTGTCTCATCTTAGGTAGGTAGAAAATGGTGTCTCTCAGAGTATCAGTATCAGGGGTCTGGCATAGTGTGAATGTCTTCAGAGCATGAATGGTGAGATGAAGCACACAGGAAGACATGGTGCTGGAGAAGTAGCTAAGAGTTCTACATCCAGATCTGCAGGTAGAAGGAACAGAGAGTTACTGGGCCTGGTTTTTTAAAAGCCCAAAGCGCACCCCCAGTGACATACTTCCTCCAACAGGGCCACACCCACTCCAACAAGGCCACACCCACTCCAACAGGGCCACACCCACTCCAACAGGGCCACACCCACTCCAACAGGGCCACACCCACTCCAACAAGGCCACACCTACTCCAACAAGACCACACCTATACCAACAAAGTCACACCTACACCAACAAGGTCATGCCTCCTAATCCCTCTCAAGTAGTGCCACTTCTTGATGTCCAAGCATTCAAATATATGATCTATGGAGACCATTCTAATTCAAATCACCACAAAGCTCAACCAAGCATTCCACCAATAGGTAGCTCTGTACATTGGTGGCATGAAATCAAAGGACTGGTAACCAACCTCCATCATCCATTCCTCCAAAGGAGGGCTGTTGTAGAACCTGGGAACTTGAGGGGTTCCCTCTCTTTTTAGCAGCTGGTTCTCAGGCTAGGAACTAGCCCTTTGAGTTATGATACTTGGTGGGATTTCAGAAATAATGGGGGCTAAAGGAAATCCTAGCTCATCCCCAGGCCTCACAGAAGGTTTTATATCTATTCTTTCTCCTGTCTGGGACCTCTTTGTCACCTAGATATCCACAGCAGTCAGGACAAGCCTTGTTCTTGACTATATGAAGTCACCCTACTGGTGACTCCACAGATACCAAATGCAGAATCCTGGGCCACAGGCTTCTACAGGTCAGGTGGGGAGTCTTCGTGAGTATACGTGGGAGTGGAGCAGCTGCAGCCACAGCGGACCCAGGGTTTTCCCAGACCCTCGAGAATCTGTGTTTCTTCCTTTCATGTATAAATAACCCCCTAGAAGAATTGAGTGTGGTTTCTGAGCTCATGAACATTAACAGATCACTTTAGAATTCTCTAGATCCAGAATCCGGGTAACCTTAATGTGTGTGTCACTTTTGAGTCTATAGTGACTGTGCAAAATGCCTGACAGAGACAGTTGAGGGGAGGAAATTTCCATTCATGACCATTGTACTGGCTGGTTTTGTGTCAACTTGACACAAGCTGGAGTTATCACAGAGAAAGGAGCTTCAGTTAAGAAAATGCCTCCATGAGATCCAGTGGTAAGGCATTTTCTCAATTAGTGATCAGGGGGGAGGGCCCCTTGTGGGTGGTGCCATCCTTGGGCTGGTAGTCTTGGGTTCTATAAGAAAGCCAGCTGAGCAAGCCAGGAGAAGCAAGCAAGCCAGTAAGAAACATCCCTCCATGGCCTCTGCATCATCTCCTGCTTCCTGACCTGCTTGAGTTCCAGTCCTGACTTCCTTTGGTGATGAACAGCAGCATGGAAGTGTAAGCTGAATAAACCCTTTCCTCCCCAACTTGCTTCTTGGTCATGATGTTTTGTGCAGGAATAGAAACCCTGACTAGGACAACCATAGAGAGTTTCAGTGCATCTGGGAGAGGAAGGCAGCACAGTTCATGACATTGGGGTATGTGGTGGAAACTGTCTACATCATGGTGGACAGCAGAGAGCAGAGCGCAGGACAGGAAGTGGACAAGGACAACATAGCCCAAGGACACACACTCAGTGACCTACTTTCTCCAACTCGATTTTACTTCCTAAAGTTTCCAGAACTTCTTGAAACAGGGCCACCAGATGGGGACCAAGCATTCAAAACATGAGCCTGTGGGGAACATTCCAGATTCAAACCTTGACACTCAGGGGAGTGGATCTTAGAAAAGCCAGCACACAATTTGGATGAGGTCTTTAAGGGAAAAAAATAACTAAATCATAAGCTTAACTCTCCTCCCCTGCCTGGGAATGTGTCATGGAGTCTTACTTGTTGCAATGGAAGGGTTTGTTTTTAAACCCAGAAAGGGATCTTTCCTACAGGGATAGCTTTTGATTATATCCCTGGGACCAGGGAGTCATCCATTCTAGAAACTTCAGCTGGCACCTGGAAAATCATGAAACTCATTAGTGAAGAATCAGGCTATGACACATAGTATCAGAGCATCAACCCCCACAAAGAATGTGGTGCCAAGGCTTTCTATAGCTCCTGCTTCTGGGGACTGAATCTAGGGGTATATAGTATATACACCCCTATATACGTATGTATGTAGTTCTGTTCAGACCTGGGAAAACTGGGAACAATTCATATTCATGCTGCAGTTCCTATAATTACAACCAATGATGACCTGGTTTTCTTAGTAGTCCCTGCTTTGACTGACCTTGGAGAAGCTCTAATTCTCTCAGGGGTCCTCTGCCATGACAAGGTGGCACTAGGTGATTCTGTGGGCCTCAACAACATTTATCATCACAGGACCTATTGGAAGGAGACTCGCTTTACACAGTAGAATTGTTACGGCAGAGGTGAGTGTCAATGGAGGACAATTTCAAAACAATTGCCGTTGCCACGGGTGATGGTAGAGGGGGAAAGGGACTTGGGGGAGCCTGAAGACCCCAAAAATGGTCATAGGCCTGGCTGCAGAAAGGGAAGTCTTGAGATGGAGTCCTCAGGCTGCTGTGCACAAGGGCTGCCTCTGAGATGGAACAGGGACTGAGTGTGGTTTGTGCTCGCATGCATCGTGCCCTGCTGCAGCTCATCCTATATCCCAAAGGACACGTCACACCTGGAGCTCACAGAAATGGAGCTCTGAACAAGCAGAACGAGTCCCTAGGCAGGACTCCAGCATGCAGTCACTCATGCCCTGCAAGAGGCTCCCAACAGGTACAGGGACTCCTGTCTGACTCTCCATGAGCTATTCAGCCAGAGAACACCATTGAGCTCCTGTGTCATTTTCACGCAGCCCCTCCCACACTGGAGATCAGTGGTAAGAAAGCTGCCAGTAAAGGTGGTGTGTGTTCAGACTGGGTGTGATGAAAATGTGTCTCCTGCTGTCTCTCTGCCACTGGGTTGTTTTTTTTTCTGTAGTGTTAATTTTACTGGTGATTAAATAAAAGTGTGTTAATATCTCTGCATGTGGATATCCAGTTTTGCAAAGTGCAGTTCAAGGAAAAACCTTGCAGCTTGTCATGGGCCAGTCTATGCCCAGCTTCCTTTTCTTGTTTTATGAAACTATTTCTGGTCCAGTGTACATTTTGCAGATACTTGTATCTTAATGTGTGTGTGTGTGTGTGTGTGTGTGTGTGTGTGTGTGTGTGTGCATGTGTGTGTATTTACTCTTTACTATCTAAGACCATCTTTTCATTCAAAATTATCCCACTCTAGTTTGGATAGGAGGTGTCCTTCCACAAAGGCTTATGAAACAAACACTTGGTCCCCAGCTGGTGGATACTGTCCTTGAGATACTGATCACGATACTGGATCATGAAGTCTCTCACTTCCTCAAAGGATCAAACCACTTATAGAGTCATAATCTGATGGCCTTGCTGGAAAGCGGCGGAAGCTGGGAGATGGATGACAAGAGCCAGGCAAGCTCGCCTATTGGTGGAAATCCCAAGAGCCCTGATTTGGGCGCTGGTGGTCAGTAGATTCTAAGAATATTAATTGGGGATTTAGAAGAAGTCTCCTCAATCACAAGGACTCTTAGCCTAGGACTAGATGCTACCACTTGGTATTTCCAACCCATCCATGCATCTAGATTCAACCCAACACCCACCCCGAGCTGACTAGGCCTCTCTGTTCCAAGTTGTCCACTCTTATTGCTAACTGTGCCACACAGTCTTCTTGTCTTCACTAGGGCACTGTCAATCTCCCATGAGATGCAGCCTACTCTAGGCCCTCTTCCTGTTCTCCTCTCTTCCCCATCATCCAACACCTATGTTGAGCCTCACATCCTCCAGGAAGCCTTTTATGTTGGATCCAGGTAAAGGGAACTAAGAACATTCTCTGTCTGCAGAACACAGCTTGACATCACAAACATCAACTTCAGCATTTGCTGCAATACAGAATGTAGGAAATGCCTCCATTTACTCCAGAAACAGGCATGGTGCCCCTTTAAGCAGTCAACAGGATGAGATACTTTCCCCTCAACATGCTGGTGTCATTGTGGGTCTTACATTTAGTTAGCTCCGAGCCCAGTGCTACTGTTTAATAGCAACATATCCTTGGGCGAGTGTTAAGATCTTTCTAAGATTAACACTGCATAACAGATTGTTCTGAAGAAGAAATAGACTCAAATACACTAGCCGAGCACTGTGCCCAAGATTAATCAACTGAACCAACTTCCACTTGGCTTGGTTCTATCCCAGGGTGCAAGAGATTCTGGCAGGTAACGAGGCTGCTTTAATTTTCTACAGAGATAAGAAGGGAAGTTGTGACTTCCACAGGTGAGATCCAAAGGAGATGGATGCAGAGAACCCTCTACCTCACAGCCCATTGCATGCCCACGGTCACACAGGTCCTTCCAAGATTATTCTGAGTCCCTCATTCCAAGAAGGAATGACTGAAATTCAGAACCAAGTTCACAGACACAGCTGGGAAAAACATAACAAAAGACCACACACACACACACACACACACACACACACACCCCTTTGAAAGAGCCGGAGCTAGCAGTGTGGGTCAGTGCTAACAGTGGTCCAGCAGGTAGGAGGACCTGGGTTTAATCCCCAGCATCACAAAAAACAAAACCACTTTTGATCAAGCCAGGGAAACTCCCAGTTCCCACTCTTTCTCTTTCTACCGCTTGGCACCGTTTCCAGGACTAGGTATCATCTTTAGAAAACCTCTCCTGGCCCTCCACCTTCTAGAGGACAGTCATAAACTGGTAAGTTATTTACAACCCCCTAGAAACGACCATGCCTTCTGGAAATCAATCCTACTTGCACACAGTCTGCTTTTCGCCTCCTTGTAAAATATTGTGTGGATTGAGAGGACCCTGGGTGTCTCATGGCATTTCATATGCAGTATGAGGCCAAGGAACATTTGTCAACATTATATAATAATCTATGATCAAAACACTAAAACTTGTCAACTCCCAGAGTCACCTGCATTCTAACTTTACAACTGAAACTCATTTAAAAGTAAATGAAAGTCAAGAGGATGAGATTCAATTAAAATTAATTTAAAGTATGGAAAAAATGATTCACAGTGATCTAAATCTGAACATGGTTATTGCTCACTTTATCTTCTGCTACATGGGACTCTCCCACAACAACGGGGGAAGACTTCCAGCTAGGGCACGCAGCATGCAAATCACAGGCGCCGGTCCATACGTACCTTGGGAAAAGGTTTTGTGGAGCTGGTAATTGAAGCCAGAGCCTTGTTTTCTAGGCAGATGGTCTACCGCCAGCCCCCACTCCCAGGCCTTGGCTTGATGAAACAGGCTCTCGTATGTATGTAGTTCAGACGAGTCTTGAACTCACGCCTCTGTCTCCCAAATGCTGAGACTGCAGGGGCTTGCTTCCACACCCAGATCTGAGAAAAGATCAGGAGGGCAGAGGGTATGTTTGGGGTTTGGTTTTACCCCTTGCTGATTCTGAAACATTCATTTCTATCACCCCTACTTTCTGGATGGAGATTTAAAAGAAATCCAATTTGAAATTTCTCTCTCTCTCTCTTTTTCCCTCCCAACTTTTGAGTATGCATGCAATTTCTCCTGATAGTGGGATCTCAGCAGAGAAATTAACTTCAATAATCTATGGATTACAAGACATATCAAACCTTCAAAGCAACCCAGTGTTAGATCTATTCTCAGAAGGGTTTAAATGACAGTAGTAGTTAACAATTCATTGGATACATTTTCCCCAACTCAATCAAGATCTTTGGGTGCCCTCCTCACCCACTCTACCCCTATTCTTAAAGACTTTCTGTTACAACTTGCAGCTTTTTCTCCACTCACTGTGAGGCTCCTGAGGTGCTTTTCCTGGCCCAGCAGGCATGGTAGGCAACAGATGATAGGCAAGGACCTCTCTGATGTCCTAGGAAGCCCCCTCCCACATCCACTTACTCCCACGCTTGATTGCAGACCGAGCTATTGATTTTCAGCTTGATGCTCTTTAGATTGTATCCCCCAAAAGAATCACTCAGCCCATGTCTGAAGGGGCAGCACTGCGCAAAATCTTCATCTAGGCCCTCTTCACTGGCTAGTTCCCTGTGAACCTGGCAGCCTGCAGCAGTGCCAGGCCTGAGGATTGGTAGGTTAAGATGAAGCTAGTCCTGTGCTAATCGAGTGTGTGTAGCTTACCACACTCGTGGGTGCATGTGTGGATTCGCCACAGGTGCTTCTTCTACTTGTGGTACCCAGTTTCTTCCTGTGGGAGTCCCAACTCACTCTCCTAGGCCCCAGCTGCAAAGTGCATTCAATCTTCATCCAATTGCAACACGTGGCTTCCCCGGGAGCTCCCTCAGGCAGCAGCTGTGCCTTGAATCACAGTTGCACCTGCTGGGTTGGAGGTCAAATTGCTTAGCCTGCGATCTTTACCAGCTCATGTGGTACAGCGGTTGGGCCCCCCGCCCCCTCCCACTCAGGCAGAGAGCAAGCCCTTAAGCAGAACAAGCTGGGAGTTCTGGTGCCTGCACCCGAGCACCACTCACTGTGTAGTGACATGCCAGATGCAGCCCAGAGGCTGGGTTCTCTTCAGTGTCATCATGACTGCATGGAAGAAGCCAGTGTCCGGGTCTTGGTGATCATCAACAGGACCAAGGTGACATTTGCATAGTTTTGGATACCCATTTGAATTAAAGGTCTACAGAGGGTTCAGGGAAAGAAGGAAGCAAGAGTTTATGAGGTCTGGAGTCACAGGAGGTAATAGTTTCCCAGTGCGGGGCATATGGGACATATGACAGACACTCACTAAATGTCATCAGAAGCACCACTCTCTGTCCTGAGAAACATATCTCTCTTTCCATTTTCTTCTTTTATTTTTTTCTTTTCTGATTAAAAAAAAAAACAAACAAAAAAAACCCCACCAACCCAGCGCCTCTCTGCCTCAGCACCTCTCCATCATTCATTAATCACAATTTTCAACCTAGAGGGAGAAGGTCTTAGGCCTGGAGCCTTTTCAGACGCTTGATTCCAGCTGGAATTTAATACACTTTTCCGTGTCACTGTTTGGTAGGTCTGACTGTTTTCTAATTATGTCAAGTAGCACTGCGTTTCCACTTACGGTTCTGATATAAAGCTTTCTTCCAGAATAAATTTAGTAAAAAGTAATAAGGGCAAGTGTTTCTAGGGGGAGAAAATTGTGCCAGTGACGGTGAGAATATGGCTCAGGACAGGCCTGGCCCAGGGCCGCAGCCCTGAGTTTCCCAGGGCCAAGGCAGGAAGATCACAAATTCCAGGTCTGACTGGGGTACAGAGTGTATTCAAGGCCTGCTGGTGTATTAGCAAAAGTTTGCCTCGCAAAAGCAAAGGGGGCAGCGATGGGGACACAGTTCTGTGAGGCAGCACTTGTCTAGAAGCTATCAGGGAGGGACTGAGAGCCTAGCTCAGAAGTAGAGAGACTCCTGCCCAACAAGGGTACAGCCCTGAGTTTCATTCATTCATAGTACAGTAGAGGAAGGGAGGGAGGGAGGGAGGGAGGGAGGGAGGGAGGGAGGGAGGGAAGAAAGGAGGATAGATTTTTAGAGTCACAGAGGCATCATGAAGAAAGCAGAAAAGCACACTTCTGAGAATGCTGTCACAGAAAGTGTAGCAATAGTCTTCTCAGACGTTATCTAAGGGCTGATCCAGTAGTGCAATGTGGGGGTGTCTGTATGTCGAGAAATCTCTGAGACCTGAGAACTGAGTCCAGAGATAAATTGGGAGTGGGGGGCACCCAGCTGAGATTCAGCTTGAGAGCCTTGAGACAGTCCCTTTTTCTGTCCAGCAGACCAGGGCAGTATGGATGTGAACCACGAATGTCATAGAGTGACCCAGAGACTCCTTTATCTGGCTTATCTGGGCCCCAGTGCCAGCTACAGACAGCAGAAAGCTCTTGTTTCCTCATTCTGGCTGATATGTGCTCAGAGGGTGCTGGGTGGTAGCCTCATGGCAAAAGTTATTCCTCTTGAGGGCCCTCCTTTTAGGGTATTGGGGGCCTGGGGTCTGGGGCAAAGGAGAGAATGGGGACATGCCTTTTCTTGGTTCTTTTGGCCTTCAGAGCCTTGGCCTTGCTGTTTGACTTGGGGAGGCCCAGGAGCTTCTTCTTTGCTTTCAGTACCGTCTTGAAAAACAGGATCTTGTGGAGGATTTTAACCCATCCGTCCAGGCACAAATCATCAGCATGTGCTGGATTTTTTATAGAGCACGGCCTAGATGGATAGAGATGTACCTGTTTCCTGAACAGCTCAGCCTCAAGACGAGTTGAGGCATGGGTCTCATAGTCAGTACACTAATAGATTACTCAGGAAAACTTTTCTTGGGCCACTCTCCAAACTGCAGAGCAAGAACCTTGGATTTATGTGCCTCAGAGAGCCTTAATTCTTCTATTTTTCTTTCCATTTCCCCTTCTGTCTTAGTCAGGGTTTCTATTCCTGCACAAACATCATGACCAAGATGCAAGTTGGGGAGGAAAGGGTTTATTCGGCTTACATTTCCATGCTGCTGTTCATCACGAAAGGAAGTCAGGACTGGAACTCAAGCAGGTTAGAAAGCAGGAGCTGATGCAGAGGCCATGGAGGAATGCTGCTTACTGGCTTGCTTGCTTCTCCTGGCTTGCTCAGCTGGCTTTCTTATAGAACCCAAGACTACCAGCCCACAGATGGTACCACCAACAAGGGGCCCTCACCCCTTGATCACTAATTGAGAAAATGCCTTACTGCTGGATCTCATGGAGGCATTTTTCTCAACGGAAGCTCCTTTCTCTGTGATAACTCCAGCTTGTGTCAGAAGCTTGACTTGAACCCTCTATCCTGCCTCATCCCACCCCCAAGGACCTGCATTTTAGGCCTGCAGCACCATACACACACACTCCAGATGTTTGTAAGAAACCACTCTATTACCTGTTTATCAAGAACATTTCTTTGATGTCCAGCTGCAGACTAGTCATTGGGAAGAGTGGCTGATAACAAAAACAGTTTTCTTCAGGAGAGTACTGGGGGAAACCATAGGTTTCTGGTATGTCCTGAGTTACCTGGTTCCCACTGTGCACAAATAAGGTCTGCTTCCCAGATAGATGGACGGACCTCTGACAGTTGAATTCCAAGGGGAAGGATGGAGGCAAAGGCAAAATAAAGTCAATCATTTGGCAGAAAAGAAATTAGGTCCAAAGCAACAGCAACTGAGGAAGATGGCTCTTCCCGCTGGCAGATGCTCTCACTGCTGCTAAGCCCTCACCGCCTGACCTCAAGAGGGATGCTGCTAGGGTCTCTCTCCCTTGTCTTCTCTCGTCTCTCCCCCACCATGCTGTACTGCTGCTCCTCATTGACTCCTATGGGAAGAGAAGGTAGTCTGTAGTATGCCTACGATCATAAACAGTCATCTTATTAAAACACAAGAAACACCTCCCTTGGAGAGGGGCTCCACCCTTGAGAGGATCTTTGCCAAGGTAATAAGGTGGCCTTGGAAAACTTTCTTGGAAAACTTTCCAGAGCTTAGGGCTCACTTAGGACGCAGCTACAGATGCGTTGCCACAGCACCTTGGCAATCATTTGAATATTTATAAATTTAAGTATTTATTTTCATATTAAAATTAAAGCTCTATTGTCTTGCAACTAACCTGCCTTGTTCTGCCACTCCAAAACAAAACCTTCTCCGGTGTGATAACCTTTATTTATAGATGGCAATAAGCATATTTAGAAATATTATTATTCATGACCCTTGCACTAAATATCATAATCAGAATACAGATGTGCAGGGTAATTACCATGCACAAGTCACTATCAAAAATAGCATCCCTTTTGGGATAAATTATCCATTGGTGGTGCATAAAAGTATCAGGGTGGCACCAAGAATTTCTAACAGTAGAACACAGAGAGTCTGTTCAAATCAACGGGTGCCTGGGGAAATTTTCCGTTTATTTTCATGCATATTTACATACTTTCTTTGTTGGACCCACTTTTAGGATGTGGTATAGAAATAGGGTGGGCAGGAAGCATCTTACTATCAAGTTAATGCGGTTGGGTCAAGGGCTTTGAGATGGTTAATTTTTGTCGTCAACTTGCAAGCCTTAACGTCACCTGGGAAGAAGGTACTTGAGGAACTGCCTAGGTCAGATTGGTCTATAGCCATGTCTGGGACAGACTGTCTTCTTAACTCATACGGGATGGTCGGGTGCATTATGGGTGGCGCCATCTCTAGATGAGCAAGTCTGGGCGGTATAAGAAAGCCCGCTGAGGGGTTGGAAAGATGGCTTTCCATTAAGGACATTGGCTAACATTGCAGGTTCCCTGCATCTACATTGCTTGTCAGATAGCTCTGTAAGTCCAGATCCAGGGAATGTGATTGCCCTCATCTGGTCTCTTCAGGCACTAGGCACATACCTGGTGCAAATACATATGAGCAGGGAAACACTCATATGCATGAAAGAAAAAAATACATAATAAAGCCAGCAAACCAGGCAGGGAGCAATCCAGTAAACAGCGCCCTCCCTCCGTGGCTTCTGCTTCAGTTCCCGCCTTCAGTTCCTGTCTTCATCTCCCTCTGTGATGAAGTGTGACCTAGAAGCACGAGCTGGAACAAACCCTTCCCTCCTTCAGGTTGCATTTGATCATTGCATTTATCACAGAAAGCAACAGAAAGCAAACTAAGATGGTTTCCTTGGACCCCAGCCCCCTCTTTAAATACACTCTTTACCTTGTCAGAGGAAGGATGCTGATTCTCAGACAGGCGCCCCGCTCAGGCTCGGTTCACTAATTGACTGAACAAGATGCGGTCACACTTTACACTCCCTTTCGTAATGGATTTTCATGTTTGTGAATCCTAACTGGCTGTGGAAATAGAAAGCAAGTGTCTTATAATCACAAATATCTTCTGGTTCTTCTTTTTTTTTCTAATCTCAAAGATTAAATCAACTTTACCCCCCATTTACCAGCAAGTTCATGGTTATAGAAGGTTGCTAAATGATTGGGTGATGGACATATCCACCGTGTTACTGTTTAGCAAATTCTTGTAAGTGATCACTGGATATAACACATTTCTCAGTTAGGTGTTACATGAATAATTGGTATATTAAAGAAAGTGTGAAATAAACAGGTATAAAGCTTGAAATGCATTTATTATTTGCTGAGGGTTTCCATGCTCATACCATTTAGAAGCCATCGTCAAGTTCAACCTCTTCTCCATGTAGCTGGAACAGAACCTCTCATTAAACTTGTTGTAAAAGATCCCTTTTGTACAAATACCCTGGGTCTTTGTAATGGCAGCCACCAGCTCAGGAAGGGGATGCTGCTTCAAAACCACGAGGCATCAAGCTGGCAGGAGGTACTGCCTCTCTAGTGCGAGTCTGTGGTACCCACAGCTCTAATGAGAGGCAGGAGCTGACTAGAGTCTTCTTTCATTTCTTCATCCTGCTGCTCTTCTGTTCTTCCATGATGCATCTTTCTGCTTGGTATCAGATGCTCTCCCTGCTTCAAGGGGTTCTAGCCTGGGATGAGCACTGCTCTGTGTCCCTGAGATCCCAGGGAGTCCTCTTGTCATCTTCAGGTGACAAGGAAGGGTCCTCAGGATGCTGATGGTAGGATAATCACTGTGGTGATGTCACTCAATATTTCCTCATTAACTGTTCATCAGATCAAAGCATCTGATAGAAACAGCTCTGAGGAGGAGGGGGGCTTTGGGCTCCTGAGTTCAGAGGGTTAATTGTATAGCCTTGTGCTGGAACAGAACATTATGGCAGGAAGTTCTTCATTGTGGACTAGGCTCAGAGAAAAGAGACACAGAAACCCAGCTGCTTCTCCCCCTCCACCCTTTTATTCTAGCAGGGTCTCCAACCCATGGGCTATACTGTCTCTATTCAGGGTAAGTCTTCCCAGTCAGTTCCCCTCCTCTGAAAACACTCAGAAGTATGTCTCAGTGGTCTCTGGTAGGACTCTAAACAATCAAGTTGACAGTGAAGCCTTAACCACAAGCTCAGATGGGAAGGTTTCCTGGCCTCCTATGTGTCCAGCCCCGGGGGCACTCAGATGCCTCTGTGTTCCCCAGTGGTCCCCAGCCCATTACTTCCCAGTGAAATGAAGACTTTCCTAAACAGCAGACAAGATGAACCCAGCGGTGGCAGCAAGGCTTTGCAAAGTAAACCCCTTCTTGTCTAGTCTTCTGAGAAGTCAATCTTGGTTCTGACCCTACAGTCTTTATTTCCCCCATTTCCCTTGCATCTACCCCACGTCTTGATGCCCAAGAACTGAAAAAAAAAAAAAAAAGATGTTGGAAACAAGGTGGGTCCCAACTTTCAATGACCTTTGGGATGTCAAAGCCCATCTCTTCGGTCTTGAGACCTGAGGTTTCCTAGGCTGTTGGTCCTCTGATGATTGGGAAGGAACGACAAAATTAGATAGACTGAAGCTTTCAAAGCTGAATTGCCAAGTCTCTGGGAAGGAAGAAGAAGGTGGGGTATCCACAAAGAGGTGGTGAAGGAGGGTAAGGAGGAGGGAGAGGAGGAAGGGAGGAGGGAAAGACAGAAAGAAGAAGCAGAGGAAGTGGCTGGACTTAATTCGATCATCAAGTGCCTTGGAAGAAGAGTCAGCCAGTTTGACCCTGCCCCCTTTGCTCCGTGTCAGATGACTTCCATGTACTAAAACAAGGAGGTGGACGGGGGAAGCCATGGGGATAAGGTGGGCTGCATTTTGTAGAACTCATCAACTACCCAAGTGCTCTATGGGCCCGGATTGTTCTGTTTCCTGGGAAGGTCCAATCTCTAAATGTCCATCCCACTCTACCCAATGGCTGCTCTACCCATATCTCATCATCCCCACTGTTGTCCCTTGACCCAGCTGCCAGCATCTGTGACACTGTGACAGCCGAGAGGCAGCCAGGTGCTCTGCACACTCCCTCTGTGGACCTCCTGGGAACAGCTGCAGAAAGAGAGTCTTTGATCTGGTGGTCTCAGCGGCTGCCTTCAGGATGGTGGCTGGTGATATGGAAGATCAGGCTGCAGGGTCCCCCACCCCCACTCTCAGCCTCCTCAGGCTCACCCTGCCCACCTCCTTCCTTGTTCCTTTCCTCCCTCACTGGCTGCCGTCTTCCTTGTATAACCAGTAACAAATTGCTAGACTCTCCACATGGCATTGACTATGATGGATTAAATGGCTTGATTTGACCAGATCATTAGGCCTCTGTCCCCAGGACGCCAGTGGAGCCTGCTGAAAAGAAGCAGGGGTACACTCATGGCTTTCTGCCTTCCTGATCCTGTGTCCCTTGAAGGGGGCATTAAGCTGATCTGGCCTTCTTCATTTTTTCCCCCTGTCTCTTCCCAAAAGACACACCATGCCTCAGAATTTATATCTATCTCAGTGAAACCAAAGTCAGTCTTGGAGCTGGCCTGGCTCATAGGAGCAGAGAGGATGACTGGGTGTAGGAATGAGAGAGGGGACCACAGGCATGCCCTAACTGCTTCCAGAGATCCTCTCTTCTGCTGACACTCCATGCTGTACCCCAGAAGCAGCTTACATGTATGCTCAGCATTACTAGTGACCTGCTGGTCCTCCGGGGTGAAGCTGTGCCTTACAAGATGCTTTCTGCTTGGGCTGGAGTATCCCAGGGCACAGCCTAGATGCAAGTCTCAGAGAAGGGTGTTCAAGAAACCAGAACCCTGAGACTCCATGGAAAAGGACCAGCCCGTCAGGAGAGTTTGGACTCTTTAGCTTCTGTTTGATCCTTTGTGGTTTGCTCTCTTACCTCAGTTTCTTCATGGGTAAAGGCCCCCTTACCTTCAGTCCCTGGGGAGTTGGGGATAGTGGTGGCATTCTGCATTCTACAACGGACTGTGGTTAGTTGTCCCTCCTATAGCAGCTACCATCTGCCCTTTCTAAGTGGGTTTCCTAGATGGTTCTTTGAGGATTTTCAGTGTGCAGGGCACCATTGACTTACTTGATGCTGGTGAGGCATGTCCAAGGTGCTTCATTCACTCCTTAGCGTCTTTCCTGCATATCCCCTGTATCCAAATTTCTTGGGGAGTACAGCTATGTCTTTACAGTGGGCATGATTCTTTGTATAAGGTATAGCCAGGAAAGAGCAGGAGATGGAGAAAGACAAAATGAGAGTCTATGTAAAGGAAAGATGGGATGAAGAGAGGGAGGGGCCATCTCCACAGGCCACCCCATCCCAGTCCCTGCTTCAGGGCTCAGAGTATCCCAGAGGGATTTGTGCCCTTCTCTGACCATGAGCTATTGCCTCCAAGACCAAAGCAAAGATCATCTGTGGAACACACTGCTCTTCCTTCAGACAGACCTGATGCTGCCGAGCTATTTTAGGCAACCATTTAAATAAAAGCCTGTTTGACTAAAAAGCACAATATATTACAAAGAGTGAAGGGGAAAGAGCAGAGCCTGGAGAGGAAAAGGAGAAAAAAGAGACAGACAGACAGACAGAGGGGAGAGGGAGGGAGGGAGGGAAGGAGGGAGGGAGAGAGAGAGAGAGAGAGAGAGAGAGAGAGAGAGAGAGAATGCAAGCCATTCATTTTTCCTTTGTACTTCGTAATAAAAGAAACTCTCTGGCTGCTTCAAGTGACACATTAAAGGATGTATGTATCGTGGCTTTTAAAAACACAATTAGATAACACCTTGTCAAATACTTATATTCTTTGTTGACAGCCCAGAGCGCAGTCACAATCGCGGCACAGCCATGGGGGCAGGTGTCTCCCTGTGACACGCTGGCAGCCGAGTCAGCCATTTCTCAGAAATGCTAGTGTTTACCACTTTAATCATCAATCCGCATCTAGTCACAACAATAAGTCAGAAGGAGCATTAAATTATACTTGTTCAGCCCTGATGAGCTTGAACTGTTTTGCTGAAATTAACTGAAGTAATTATCTATTTTTCTAAAGCTGCAAAAAGGAAAAAAAAAAAAAAAGTAGCAGCCTTTGGAGGGAGAAAAAGAGAAATCACAAAGTAGTGGGCCACACAACGTTGAGGGAAACTTTTTTTTTCTTTTTGGGTCTGGTGGCCATATAGGTTATATGAGGCTTTTGGATGAAGCAGCTGCTGTATGCTACCGTATTTCTTAGCTGGAAACAACAAAACAAAACAAAAAACCCTTAGCATCAGGCCATCTGTGGATGAGTGATCTTCTTCCTATCCACTTGGTTGTGGTCAACCCCATTGCATTCTGGAGCCATTTTTGCTTGCAATTTAGAGGGTGACTACTTAAGAACTTATCTCCCGTGGTTCCTTCCTTTCCCTTTAAGGATATTTTTATTTTTATTTGAATGTGTGTGTGCTTATTTGCATGTGTGCATACATGCGTGTGTGTGTGCGTGCATGTGTGTGTGCATGTGTGCGTGCGTGTGTGTGTGTGTGTGTGTGTGTGTGTGTGTGCATGCATGTGCATGCTCTTGGAGGCTAGAAGGGGCATCAGAACCCCTGGAACTGAGCCGGAGTTTAGGCATGGGTGCTGGGAACTGAACTAAGGTCCTCTAGAAGATCAGCAAGCACTCTTAACTTCAGAACCATGTCTCCAGACCCTCTATGGCTTATATTAATCACTATGTAGAGTAATCTGGCCTTAAACTTACAAAAATCCTCCTGCCTCCACCTCCTGAGTCCTGGGATGCACTACCACACTCGGGCCCTCTATGATTTCTTAATATGCTAGGTTTGCTAAGCTGGCCTGTCTGGATATTTAGTCTTGGTAATTTTTCAGTCCTGGACGAATATGGCTACATTAGCCACTAAAGTGTTGCAGCTACCTGTCGGAGCTCAAGGTTCATGGCCCCACTGACCTCTGTGATATAGTCTGTGTAAAAGCCTGAGTTGCTGTCCTTTTTAGGCCCTGGCTCTCCATGCTGACATTAGGACACACAGGACTTTGTCAGTTCCTGTGATAGAATTCTACAGGCTTTGGAAACATACAGACGGCATAGCCCTAAATAGCATGAGTTTCCCATCCTAGACAATGGGTCCCATAGCACCTAGCTGGCATTTATTGTGAGATGAAAAGTGCCCTCTTATGAATTGATGGGGTGAAGGTGACAGCCCATGTAGGTGATTGCTCTCGTCAGGTCTGCACTGACACAATAAGATACCGGCAGCTATTAAAGTTATACAGAGAAAAGGCTTGTTGAGCACACAGCGTTTGAGGTTTAAAGAGTGGTCCTTGCATCAGCTTCTTTCTGGTGAGAGGCAAATAGTGGCACATCATGGTCTAACACATGTCTGAGTGAACTGGAATCTCAAATCTTGAGCCAGGATGGAGAGAGAGAGGATGGGTAGAGCCCACAGTCCCTTCCAAGGATATGCCCCTGATGACTTAACTTCTTCCCATCGGACTCCTCTTCAAGGTCCTGCTGCTCCTCAGTAGACCCTGGAGACCAAGCCTTTAAGACGTGGGCTTGAGGGGAACAGTCAGCATCCAAAACACAGCGCGGTCCCGAGAAGCTGGAGTCTGTGGTACAGACAGGCAGGGTAACCTGGAGTTAAGGGACTTTATGCAGCTGTCAGACCACACATCCCCAAACCATTCTTTTGTTTTATAGCTGCGCGGACACAAGTATCTCATGCCCCGCATTCTAAATTAGTGATCCCACAAGTTTGCACAAGAGTGTGTTCAGAGTAAATTACCCACAGCAACTACTGTTGTTCGATGTGCACACAGTACTGCAACCTAAGGGACTCAGAAGGCCCTGAGCTCCAGGATAGCCCATCCTTAGCAACCCACCAGGCATTCAGGGAAAGCCTAAGGTCCCTCAGTCTTCACTGGCTGCTGCAGCTCCCCTTGCCTGGTTAGCAGCATCCACTAATTGTGACATCCTCTTGTCTTGTCTTGTCTCATCTTAACCCAGGAAAACAATGGCTATAAGTGTTGATATGATGAGATGTGGGCAGGGACCTGGGAACCTCACATCTCCCAGGCACATGATTCTGGGGAGGCCATACCCAATAAGCCACCACTGCCTGACATTTCAGAAGCCTATGGATTCCACTTCCTTCTCAGGGTTCTGAGCAATTAAGGCCGAATTAAAGTAACAAATGGTGAGGCAGGGGAAGGGAGTGTGAGGGGTAACCACATCTCCATCCAGCCAGACCACTGCTACCCATGGGGAGATTGCTCACTCTGCCACGTCCGGGGATGAGTGGACATAGGCAGTGGCCTCTCCCAGTTGGGCATTATTTTTGAGGGTTGATTTTAATAAGACAACAAAGCTCTAATTTGAAGTTCTAATTTACAAAGAGTATATTTTGGAGCTGGAGGGGTAGCTCAGTAGTCAGGAATACTTACTGATCTTCCAGAGGACGGAGTTTGTTTAGTTCCCAGCATCCACATTGGGCAACTTACAAGCAGCTATAGCTCCAGCTGCAAAGGATCTGATACTTTCTTCTACCCTCTTCAGGCACCCATATACACATGGCATACATGTACAAAAACATTTGCTAAATAAATACAAATAGTGTATTTTATGTTTAAACTGAAAGATATTAGTGGTTTGTCTTCTTTGTTCACTAGTCTTTTTTTTTTCTTTTTTAAAGAAGCCATTCCCTCTTCTCCTTCATCTCCTGTTCTGCCCATTCCTGTACCCCTGTAGCAGAACTTTACCTCCCCCACCAAACCTGGCAACAGAAGATCCCAGCTTTTTAAACACGCCCTGTTCACAGCCTTTCATAAGACAAGGCAGAAGCCTAGATCCTCCTCTGAGCACACACAAATGGCAAATGAGTTCCCAAGTGGGTGTTCGCACGAGCCACGGCAGGATGGAGGGTGTGACGGGAGTCCAGGATGCATCCTGGGAACCTGACCGCACTTTACTCTGATGTCTACAGACTAACAGTAACAGGACTTTCGTTTTTTGGTTTCCCAAAAAGCTACAGGTTCCTTTTCTGTTGCTGTGAGAAAACGACATGGCGAAGGCAACTTATGAGTTTATTTGGGCTTACAGTTCTAGGGAGGTAGGTGTTCACTGTGGTGGGGGAGACATGCAATGATTAGCAGGCGTGACCACAGAAGCAGAAAGCTGAGAGCTCATATCTTGAACTGTAAGCACAATGTAAAGAGAAAACTGGATGTAGTCACGGTGAGGCTCTAAACTTTCAAAGCCAACACCCCCCCACCCCCCCACCCCCGGGACACACTTCTCCCAGGGAGGCTGTACCTTCAAAACCTTCCCAAACAGCTCCATCAGCTGGGGGTCCAAGCGTTCAAAGGCCAGGGCTTATGGGGACCATTTCTTATTTAAACCACTGCATTCCACTTCCTGCCGCCCATAGGCTTGCAGCTCTATTATAATGCAAAATACATTTACTCTAACTTAAAAGTCCTCGTGATCTTTCACAGTCTCAATATTGTTTCAACATTAAAAATCTCATCCAAGACTCAAGGCAATCTCTTAATTGCAACCCCTGTCAATGTAAAAAAGCAAACTATATATTGTACCTTACAATAGGATAGACTATGCATTACCATTCCAAAAGGGATGAACAGGGACATAGGAAATAAGACCATTGGGACTTCAGCTTCAAACGACTTAGCTAGCTCTGCCCCTTCAGCTCTGCTGCCTTCGGTGACAATGGCCTGATCTGGATTGAATCTTGGCCATAGCTTCTATGCACCGTGTTTATGATGTAACCATTCTCACTGAGTCACTAAAAGGAAAGCTGTGAGTATTCTTGTGGATTCTGTATTCTAGTCCCAAATGCTCATAGCTGTGCACTTATCTCAGTGTCTGGGAGCTGCAGTGGATATGTAATTAGAGGGGCTGTCTGAGGCCAAGGAGATGGACAGGACCAGTGCTCCCAGGCCTGTGAATAGATCTCTCATGGTTTCTCAGGATTCCAGGAACTTCTGGTTCACACCTGATATTGTCCCCTCTCACAGAGTGAACATACACTTGATCTGCATTTGGGTAGAGAGGACGCTGGGCATGTGACATGTGGAAGTTCACGGTGGGGACATAGCTTACCTGGTACCTAGAAGATAAATGAAACCATGCCAAGGGGACCGGATGCTGAGGTGCACACCCATTCAGACCCAGCTTCTGTTCTTCGGCCTGTGTGCCCAGACTTGGATAGTATAGGTGGGAAGAGGCTCTGTCATGGAAACCAGGCACCAAACACTTGTCTTTTTCTTCTTTGTTGTTTTCCTTGTACACTGACCAAGAACTTCATGGGTTCTGTTGAGGGCATTTTTCTAGAAGAAAACTCTTTGGCTACAGGATCTCAGCACTGACTTCCCAGGCCAGGCTGAGGTCACAGTTCAACCCACAGAGAACTCCTGCATCAATCCACCTGGGTGCACCTTTTATCTGTCAGCAACAAGACAAACTGGGATGGTGGGTGAGGTTTTCCTTAGTCATTCTTTTGCAGTAATGAGAAACAAGAAAGCTGGCAGATTTGAACATCTGTGTATGCTTTGATGCTTAGCATCTTTCTGTGAACAAATATTTGTGGAGTACCGTCTCTTTGCCCTGCATTATATCAATTGATAAAGATGCAGTGGGGTGTCAGGCTGATCAAGATCCTGCCCTTGTGTAGTTCCCCTCATATGGTGTATGATATGGTAATATGGCATAAATACATGCATTTTGATTTCGCTCTACACTGTGAACCTGGACAGCCAAACCCCATGAACACCCAAAGTTATGACCCCACACAAGTAGTACATAAGTAGTGCCGTTTTCTCCAGGAGTTTAGCTTCAGCAAAGAGACTAAGCCAGTGATACTGAAAGCTCAGGGATCCCATGGTTTTGTGTTACCACGTCATTTTCTTGGTGTTAAGTGGCTCACCCCTTAAAAGTTCGAGGGACAGATGATGGGCCCGCATTAGTCCTGTCACGGGTGGGGAGGAGCCCAGGTATGAGCCCTTTAATCAGCTTCAGTACTGCATAGAAGGTAGGAGGGGCTTTCTGCATGGAATGTGGCAACTGTGACCCGGGATTTGGGGAACAAGCTGCTTGCTGGGTCCTCCTCAGAGACCTTAATCCTGCCTTTGAAAAGCTGCTTAAAAATAATACTACTAAATAAATCTTCACAGGGGATGGGAGAAGCCAGACATCTGTTCCCATCCCCCAGACAAACACAAAGGGATTAGAAGCTGGAGTCAGAAGTAGTATTAGGTGTCCATGCCTGTAAAAGGTGTCCAGGTGGGTCCTCCTGCTCTGGGCTCCTATGCCATTCAAGCATGGAATTTTAGAGAACACACAGACATAAGCATAACCCTATGGGCATCACGCATCTGTGGCTTGCGTGTATGTTCCATATCTAGCAGATGTTTTAGACTGGGGGCTTCAAGAATCCCAGACAGGGGTTTCCTTCTCTTTGGTCATCCCTATGTCTCAGGATCTGGCACAGGGTCTGACTGTGTAGAAACATTCACTAGGTACCTGGTAAGAAAATGAATGTACGGATGGATGAATGAATGAGTGAATGGATGGAAGGAGGAATAAGTAGACGAATGAAGACATAGATGGGTGCCTGGGTGGGTGAGTGAGCAGATGGATGGATGGATGGATAGATAAATATATGGGTGAGTGGATAGATGGGTGGATGGATGAGTGGATGGATGGATGGATGGATGGATGGATGGATGGATGGATGGTTAGGTATAAAGATGCAGGTATGGGTGGGTAGACATGGGTGGATGATGCATAAATTCATGGGTGGGTAGATGGATGAATGGATGATCACGTGGGTAGATGGATGAGTAGGTAGATAGATACCTAGGTAGGTAGATGAATGCATATATGGGGGAGTGGATGGATGGATGGATGGATGGGTGGGTGGGTGGGTAGATGGATGGATGGGTGGGTGGGTGGAGGGATACATGGAAGGAAGAAGGAGAGATGGATGCATGTGAAAGAATGAATGACAGATGGATAGATGAGAGAATGCTGGAAGCATGTATGAGTAACTGGACGAGCAGTAGTATGTTGTAACTTTATAAACTGTCTAATCTTCTAGTTCCCAGTTTATGTCCTTCAGTCCACAGATTATGGAGGGATCACGCAGATGGCCCACAACTAGCAAACACCAACAGAAGCCGAGTACAATGCCATGTCAGAGGCTAGTTGGAAGGAACACATATACTCAGTATGACTAATCTTGTTTTACTGAACACTTTGGATATTATTTTGTGTATATTAAGCACATACTTTAAAATTGGCTTTCAAATGAGAAGCAGCAAAGTGCCACTCATCTTGGGTGCAGACAAAGGGAGTGAGACTGAGGGCAGGATTGGTTAAGGGAAATGTTATGAGACAGGCTCCTGCACAGTGAAGCCTTTTAGAGGGAATGCAAGTGATAAGAAGTTTCACTTGTACCTCTCACAAGTGCGGCCAAGCCGCACTCAGTGTGTGACTGGAGTGAAGTACAAGAGTGCTCTTCTCATTGCTGTATGCAGTCCTGGAAGGAGAGCAGCAAACTGCTCATCCTGAGATGGGATCAACAGCAGGAGAGTAAGACAATAAAACAGATGCCTATGGATGAGCCTGGAAGGTTGCCAGCGCCATGCAGACTCTGTCATCCATCCATCTATCTATCTATCTATCTATCTATCTATCTATCTATCTATCTATCTATCTATCTACTGCAAAATGTGTACATTTATACTATTCCTATATGCACAGAAACTTTTTGAATTTTGTGTCTTAAATCTATCTGCTACGTACTTGAGTACTATTTTACTGTTTTTATCATGAGGTCATATTATAATTTAATAAGAAAAGAACTTTTCTTTTCTTAAAAAAAAAATACTAAGATTAACAAGTTATCCTTAAAAAAAAAAAAAGGCCCCTGGGCTTTTCAGGGATTACTGCTGTTCTGGGTGAGAACATCAGTCTCATAGGAGAGCTAGCTTGTCTTTTCTCATCATGGACACTGATCGGTTATCATATATGTGTGTTTGATGACCTAATGTTGGAAAACAGGGAAAATAAATTAGCTGTGACATAAAAGATAAATGCCCCCCACATCCCCTCAGAAAAATCAAACAAACAACAATAACCACAAAACAAACAAACTCTACAACTCACCAAATTGACTTGGTGATGATTACAGCTGTACCAAGGCAGATGGGCACTGTTATTTTCCATGTGAAGACGCTGATGATCAGAAAGGGTATGTAACCAGCCTGGGGTCACTCAGCAAGCTTGGGGACAGAGCTATCTGATGCATTGATCCTCCCCACCCTCCAGCCCTTTTCCTGGGAATCCATTTATCTGGAAAGTTGGCCAGAGAAGGCACAGCAGCAAGATAACACTACACCCTCTCCAGCGGGCCAGCAAATGTCAAAGGAGGTCACAAAGCAGTAGGCTTTTGTACTCGGTTCTTGGTCAGATGGGTAAGAAGTCATCCCCACTTTACAGCAAAGCAGCCTACACATGGGCTCACGTGCGCACACACAAACACACACACACACACACAGACACACACACAGACACACACAGAGACACAGACACACACAGGCACACACACACACACACATACACACCCTGTTAGTGACACTTCCGTCTTACTGCTGTGGGGAAGCGAGGGCAAAGCTGCTGGGCACTTTTGACATCCATGATGTTTGCAGACAGGTGGGATAAAATGTCTACCCTCTGGCGGACGCCTGACTTCCATGATCCATTCTCCTTGTTTCTCTAGTTTAGGAGGAAAAGTTCAGAGTGGCTTAAAACAGACCCCTGTGATCTGTGCAGTATTTCTGTGGAGTCCATTGGCCCCTAGGGAGGTAGAAGAGGTGGGGCCACTGGAAAAGCTGGCAGTGGGAAGACAGTCACCCAGGGAATAGGCAGCCTGTCATTTCTGATCTTGAACCAGGGCCACATCCAAGCTGCTGGTGAATCACAAAAGCAGATGTAGTTCTAACAACACACATCCCCTGGGGCCTTGGAGAGGCATCCTCCTTTCTTCTCCATTTAAAAAGGCCCTTTTGCGTTTTTATTTTGAGGCAAGGTCTTGCTACATGATCTAAAGTGGCCTTGATGTCATAATCCTCCCAAATGAGCTGGAAGTGCAGTCCGGGCCACCTTTCCTTCTTTGTGTGCTAGGCAGTCTCGACTGCCAAGATATGCTGTGGCTTCCAGTCTTCATGACAGCCCAGCTGGAGTGAAGTGGGCTCTGGGCTGCTGCTGAGCCCCACGAGGACTCTGGGGCTGCATCCTCCCCACAGCCAGACAGCTATCTCACTTGGCAGAGTTCTAGTCAAGATTCCACCCAAAGGTCTAACAACACAGAGGGAAATCCAGATGTCTCTGTTCTCCTATGGAACAGTTAACAGGGATTCTGGGTTCTCTGGTCACTAGGAATAGTGTGGTGACCCCAACCAGTCCACAGGAGCTTTTTCCAGGTGTCCTCTAGTTCTACACTTCTAATGCTGTCCACCTAAGACAGCATTAGGTCCCTCAGGGGCTTATGGAAAGACCCACACTGTTTTACCTGCACTTTGGGTGCTCAGCTATCAACCTTGGCCCACCTCCTTGCTTTTTTTGATTTATTACTTTTTGAGAATGGCTCCCTGATTGTAGGAAGCACCAGGTCTGGAGGTGCACAGGAGACCGGAAGCAGTATGAGGCCACTGTTGGGAACAGAAGAGAAAAAAGAAAGTGCAGATGTTAGAATGTTTGGTTATTACTTTTTGAGAATGGCTCCCTGATTGTAGGAAGCACCAGGTCTGGAGGTGCACAGGAGACCGGAAGCAGTATGAGGCCACTGTTGGGAACAGAAGAGAAAAAAGAAAGTGCAGATGTTAGAATGTTTGGAAGGGTGCTCTGGTGGTTATAGGGAAGGCACAGAGAAAGGACCCCGGGCTTTCATGTCCTCTACAGGCACCATACTGTCTAGGGTCTGCCAAGCATATGCTCCTAGGACCCTCTCTAAATTCTTTGGGGGTTTTAACGGACATAGGTGTAATTGAAGAAACCATTAACCAGCTCTCCCCTCACCCATCTGTAGAGGCTAGGAGTTGAGGTTCAAAGTCCCAAGCCTTTTAATCCTACCTTGGTCTTCTGGGTGACCAGTGAACTTCTTAAAGGTACCTAGGGGCTTCCAGCTGTCACACATGGAGACACTTCTAACTTGGGGCAATCCAGGGAATTTGGGAGTCCGTACAAGATCAAAGCAAATACTTTCAGTATCACAGGAAGCAGTGATGAGGGACTGCGGCCTTGCAGACTGCAGATTCATAGTAGGAAGGCTCCTCTCTGGGAAGGAACTGGGTAGGCATGCGCATGAATGAGCGTGATGGAATGGTGCCTGTGTGTGCTGGAGTCCGGCTCAGTGAACAGAGTATGGGCCCTAGCCCAGCTGTGTTCCTTCCAATATGATTTTTGAGATAGTTAGTGTCTCTCTGCCCTGGCTTTTTTCTCTATTAAAACAAAAAGGGAAAAAGAAAAAGAAAAAAAAAAAGGTTTTCAACAAAGTCTTGTGTGTCACACCTATGATTCTCACACTTGGGAGACTGAGGCAGGACCGTACAGTTCAGGCTAACCTGAGCTACATAGCAAGTTCAAGGCCAACCAGGGCTATATAATGAGACTTCATCCCAAAATAACCAAAGCAAGACAAAGGTGGCTGGGTGGCCTCTTTCGAAGCAGAGATGGCTGAATAGAAAAAGGCTTCTAGTACAGTGTTATGCTCCAGAATACTGAGGGTGGCCATGGTAATGGGGCCAGAAAGGTTCAGGAAGATGGTAGCCAGCATGAGGCCACTGCCTGAGACAGAGAAGGAAAGGAAAGTGAAGATGTCAGAGTGTCTGTAAGGGAATGCTTGCAGGTCTGGGGGGGGGGGGCTGGTCAGAATTTGGGGTGCCTTGGGCTCAGGCCCAGTCATCATATTGTCCATGGCAGAACTCACTGCTTAGCCGTTAGCTGCCTACTGCATAGCCTGGAGCACGTTAGCCCTCGCCCCCTTGCAGCTCCATAGGGTAATGATTTGTGTCTAAGTTATTTATGAAAGATTCTTCAGCAGAGCCCCCAGTACCTTCCTTGTGGCTGAATGTGCAATAACCTGCTCTCAAAAGATTTCCTTTGAATTTATGTGTCCTTTTCTTTACAGTCTGTTTTCATTGGTACAAAATGAGGCCTTTTATTGACATTTGGTGGAGCCATTTTTATTATCATTTTCAGTTAGCTTTAATTAAGCTCTCCTTTGCCGACTGATAGCTTTCTTTCACATCTCCTTTTCAATGAAATTTTAAAAAATTCTTAAAAATGAATATGACATAAATCTTCCATGCATATGTATATTATATAGTAGGAATATATACTTCTTAATTTAAGTAGTTCTCTTATTTAAAATAGTCATAAAGTGATCAAACATTACATATTTCAGTAAGTTGCCCTTTTCACTTAGAGCAATTGTAGAAATGTTGACTTTGGCCTTTAGTTATGTTGCTACCACATGTCCAGTATTCTAGTGCCTGTAGAACCTTGATTGACCAGTCCTGTTCGTGCCATTCAAACCGAATGTCAGGCTGTTTTGGTTACTTCAGACAGTGCCTCACTTGTGTGCCCATGCAGATCAACTTACATAATACATTCATAGACGAGAAATTGCAATAGCAATAGATTTTGTTGCTGTTGTCATTGATCTGTTTTGTGATATAGGGGTGAGCTACATAGCGAGCTGTATAGACCAGGCTGGCCTTGAACTGGCACTTCACTTCAGAGCGCCGGGATTGTAAGCATGTACAATGATGCCTGGTTTGAAAGCTATTTTCAGTGGAATCATTTGGAAGAGTGCTTGCAAACATTTAAATGGTACAATTCAGTCCCTCCATGGTCCATGTTTGATTGATGGCTGCACCAGCCTTGTCCAGGTGCTATGCAGGCAACCACAGCTGCTGCAGGACAGAGGTCACAGTTACTATACCCTAGCCTGACAGAGGTCGCAATGACTATACCCTAGCCAGACGATGTTGTAGCTTCTCATAGACCTTTCCCCTGTCTCCAGGCTCTTACATCTTTTCCACCTTCTATTCTCTAATGTTCCCTGAAAATTAGAGGGGATGGTATATGTGGTCACGGCTGAGCAACCAGCTGATACTTATTCTCAGCAGGTAGGGAGGTAAATTCTTTGTGTGCATCCTCTGATGGAAGGACCAAGGAAAGCAATGTGTCCAACAGCCTGATCTTGTTTGAACTGGCACTAGTGCCCACCGAACACAAACCCAGCACTGTAATTCCAGATGAGTTGGCCCAGACTAGCCCTGCCTGAAGCATTTTTGAGCAACCATCTGTTTGGCCAACTGAGTTCTGTCTGTGACCTAGAATGAGTCTTTCTTAGTGGCAATCTGAGTGCTCTTGAACACACTGACAGAGTGCTCATGGGTTGGGAGACATCTCCAACTCAGGGGGGCCAGGCCACTGTCTTAGTCAGGGTTTCTATTCCTGCACAAACATCATGACCAAGAAACAAGTTGGGGAGGAAAAGGTTTATTCGGCTTACACTTCCATGCTGCTGTTCATCACGAAAGGAAGTCAGGACTGGAACTCAAGCAGGTCAAGGAGCAGGAGCTGATGCAGAGGCCATGGAGGAATGATGCTTACTGGCTTGCTTGCTTCTCCTGACTTGCTCAGCCTGCTTTCTTATAGAACCCAAGACTACCAGCCCACAGATGGTACCACTCACAAGGGGCCCTCCCCCCTTGATCACTAATTGAGAAAATGCCTTACTGCTGGATCTCATGGAGGCATTTTCTCAACTGAAACTCCTTTCTCTGTGATAACTCCAGCTTGTGTCAAGTTGATACACAAAACTAGCGAGTATAGCCACAGCAGCTGGAACATCTGCAGTCTTTGACATCACAGTTGCCTCTGTAGGTTTCTGAGGGTCCCATCACAGGTCAAATGCATAAACTTCTACAGTGATGGTCACTTGGGAGAAATGTCAACTCTCATCTCAAGTAAGGAGCCACCAGGCAGAGACACATAGGGGACTGAAGAGACAGGGCCCATGCCTGTATTGTCTCCTCTGGGTTGTCCTGCTGCAATATTGCAAACTGCTGGCTCGGTTTGATAGATGACATAACCAGGAAAAAAATATCCTCTAGACCATAATAGTATAATGACTCTCCCTTTTTTCTATTCAGCTGCTCTTTACACGGCTACCATAATACCCCACTGCACCTCAGCTTGTAGAAAGACATGAGGAAACATCTGAATATTAAAGCAAGAGTCTTTGGCCACTCCAGGTGGGCTACCTTTGCAATCAGAGTGGTCTAGAAGTCACTGGCAAAATGCGAGCACAGTCAAGTGTATGCTTCTCCAAGGCTCAACAAAGCACCTCTAGTAGATATGCAGTCTGAGCACTTCCTGTGCGGTTCCAACCCGCTCTTCCTCATTTAGATATAAATATCTCCAACTGTACTCTGCATTTTTCTTTTATTCTCCCCTTTCCATTTCCCTTCTCCCTTTCTTCCCTCTCCTCTTCTCCCCTCCTGTTCTCCTTACTTCCCATTTTTAGAAAGCATGGCCCAGGCTGGGCTCAAATCCAATCTTTCTGGATCGGCCTCCTGACTAGTGGGAATATAGGCATGTGTTGTCCCTCCTGGTTTCTGCTGTATTTTTATAGCTGCATACTGTTCCCGACTCTCTCCTCAAGAGCTTTGTGACCACATCTTAACATCTTCAAATCTCATTTTTTTTTTTTGTAGCTAGTAAATAGAATAATAATTCTTGTCAGCCCTCTCTGACAGGTCTATAGTGAGGAGCTAATGTGGTGCAGTATAAATAAAATAAAAGTATTTTCCTAAATGGTTTGGAAATGATTCAGAGGATCATGGTCATGTATTTGTGTATTTAGGTTGGGGTCACTGAAAGTGAATATAGAAAAGTATTCATTCACCTTTCCCCCACAGCACGTCCACATATGTATGGTGTGTAGGTATGACTAGATATACATATGGATGGATGGATAGATAGATAGATAGATAGATAGATAGATAGATAGATAGATAGATATGGATGGATGATTGGGTGGGTGGGTGGGTGGGTGAGAGATGTTTGCATGTATGGATAGACAGGTACATGTATGTTCGTACCAATGGATAGATTGATGAATGGATGGATGGAAGATGAACAGATAGATGCACGCAAGGGTACATGTATGTACAGGTGGGTGGATGTATTTTAGGTATGTATCATATGAGTATATATTTGTATATATGGATAGATAAGTGGATATGTCCACAGCACAGCCATCTGTCTATCTGCCCAGCCTTCCATCCTTCATCTGTCTGCTCCATGTATATGTATATGCTCCATCTGTATCACCCATGTATATGTTCAAACACATGTACATCTAACTATCATCTATTCATATACACATACACATATACATATATCTACCCATCCATCCACCATTTCATCCACCCATGCAAAACATACATCTACCATACACACATACAATACATGTATCTCTCCATTCATCTTTCCATCAATAGAATACATCCATACACACTTCTGTCCACCCATTCATCTATCCATATATACATACAGTCATATAATCATATATAACATACATCCAACCATTCATATAAACATCTATTCATCAGTCCATCCATCATTCCAAACAATCATAAATCTATCTATCAATACAGACACACATCTACCCATTTATCCACCCATACATCTATCTATCTATCTATCTATCTATCTATCTATCTATCTATCTATCTATCTATCTATCTATCTATCCATACATACATATGTCTACCCATCCACCATTCCATATAAACACACATCTATTCATTTAGACGTACAACACCCACACCTATCCATTTACCCATCTATCTATATATGCATATAATACATGCATCTGTTTATTCAGCACCCATACATGTATCTATCCATCCTTCCACACATCCATATATCCACTCATCCATCATTCCCCACATACATACCACACACACACACATACACACACACACACATATATATACACATATGTATGTATATATATATATGTGTGTGTGTGTGTACATCTACTTATTTATCTGCTGATTCATCTGTCCATGTTATAGGCATTTATTGAGAACTTCCTATGATCTTGAAGCTTTGATCCCAAGGGGAAGCAGAGACATACTCCCAGTCCAAAGCTTTCTTCTAGTGGGAAGACAAACAAAAAAGAGTGGACAGTACAGTGTACCACAACACCTGTTTTTTAAGTTAACGATAACATTCAAAACAACAATACCCTACCACTAAAACAAACCAACCCCCCAAACCCACACAATGTTCCCAATGTACTTAAATCTGAAAACTCAACCTTAGATACACATGTCATTTTGATTGGCTCTGGGATGGGACAGGAAACAACAGTCAGCATTGTATCCATCTGTCAGGCATTCCCAAGAGGCTGATGGTTGGTCTTCCATGCCCGTGAAAGAGCTGAAGCATTAGGGACCATGGTGACCCTAGTCCTCAGGGCCCTGACTGGTCCCTACGTAGCCTCCTTTTGCAGTCATAAAGGGAGTCATGTGTATAGCTGTTCAGCATCACCATATATTAAGATAGCCCACTCAGCTGATGTGGGTTGAGGGATCCCAGTCTAGTTTCTGTTAAAAACACAAGTAAAACTGAGGTTCGGTTGTCAAGACAGGAAGAAAAAGATTTCCATGTTGCCTCTTTTAAGAAACTCTTTCTAGATGCACCTTTTGCAGGTGCCTGGTCACACCCAGGGGAACTTGCCACCAGTCTCTAAAGGAGTGCCATGTCCAAGTTAATATAGTCTCAAATTTAACATGGCATCATCTCCGTAACACAGTAATAATACATCAGCAAACACAGTGGGCTCCTCAAACCGAGGATGTCCTGAGCCCTTTCCTGGGCTATTTCTGTACTTTTATATATAAAAAGCATTGACTGCTTTTCTGGGTTCTTAGAACAAAAAATAGAATAAAATAAAAATGATTCGTCTCTAAATTTGGGCAATCTACACAGGGGGAGGCTCAGCTTCAAGGTTGGTGACATGGTTAATATTATTTCTGAATAAATTTTCTTGGAGTCATTGATCCACTGAGTGTCAAATAAAATGTGATACCCACAAAATTCGTGTATGACCCTGACATTTTTCAAGTACTTAAAGTAATTGCCCTCCTGTTTAATAACAGTGTTTATAAAATTACTTTCTGATTGGCTAGGTCCATGGCACACTCGTGTCAATAATCTGCAGCAAATATATGCCTGTGGCCTTTGGCCTTGGTTTTCAAAATCATTTTCATCTTGTAAGCGTGAATCGGTGGCTCGCCCTGGGAGCTAAGAGTCAAGGCTCCTAGGCTCAGATCTTCCCCTGTTGCTTGGCCCTGGACATTCTAGAATGATCGTTTCAGCTCCCCGAGTTTACAGGCAGAATCAAGGAAGGGTCTTGTGTCCTAGGCGACTTCCGTGTCTTCCTAATGGAATTCCAGGTCGTAAACCTAGTGGCTCTGCTGACAGAGTCAGGGCTCCTGTGCAAGCTTCATTTTATTTTTGGAGTGAGTTTTAGTCTCCTTATTTTATGGACTTAGAAAAGGCAGGTTGGAGGCAGGTGAGCTACTTTCCAAAAGCCCTCAAGTGGAGAGGCTAAAAGGGTGGTGTGTGCTCTAGACTCTTGCTTAGAAATATTTTTATCTGAGTCCTCCAGCTGTGTGTCCAATGCTTCCCACCCCAGTAAGCTTGCCTAAGTGTTTTCATCTTGTTATGTTTCCAGACAGGTACTTACTATACAACTAGAACTCACTACCTAGACCAGGCTGGCTGGAACTCACTACGCAGACAAGGCTGGCCTGAAACTCACAGAGCTCCTCCTGTCTCTGTCTCCCAAGTGCTGGGATTAAAGGTGTGTGCCACCATGCCTGGCTTTGCCTAGTTTCTGAAGGACTTCCATAACTTTACTAACTAGGTGAAAGGAAGATGTCCAGGCAGGGAACACTAGTTAGGAGGGCCCCCGGCTTCCCATGGGGAGGGAGAGTGGTTGTAACAACCTTCCATTTTGATTGAATGACTTGGAGGCCTGTCAGCTATAGCAGGCCCCTTAATTCCTCACCCCCATGGACTTCTAGAAGCACTCTTTGCAATCTATTTTCAATTCTTTTGTTACATGTTATTATTTTTACTTTGCACGTGCCTGTGTGTTGGTATGTGTAAAACAGCACACATATGAAGGTCAGAGAACGACTTTCAGGAGTCAGTATCTTCTTTTTTTCTACTACTCTGGTCCCAGGAATCACATTCAGGTCATGTGGGCTTTAGTGGCAAGCATCTTTACCGGCTGAGCTGTTTTCATGAGTTCTTAATTTACTTTCTAAACTTTTTATTTCAAAGGAATAGCAGAATTTTTAAAAAAAAATTATTAATAAATCAATACAAGTATAGAGTTCTCTCCTACCTCTCATTCAGGGTCCATCAAATACAAACAACTTCACAGCCCCCCCCCCCCCCCCGCAAGATCAAAACTAAGAAGTGAACTTCAGAACAATATCATTGATCAGTCTTCAGCCCTTGCTCAGATTTCCCTGACCTCACACTGATGCTCTTTCTCCGGGCCAGGATCTAACTCAGCAGCCTGTGTGGTAGCTTTGCATTCAGCCTTTGGTCTCCAAGGTCTCCTCCGACCAAAGGCAGGCCTTCAGTCTTCATGCTTCATGACCGTGATACCCAAGAAGTGTTAGGGTCGGTGGTTTTGTAGAAAGCCTCTCAGCCTTGGTTTACGCACTGTGCTCTCCTGGTTGGATGCTAGCAGTGGGTTTTGAAGAATACCACCTTGGAAGCACTGAGCCCTCAGGGCATCGTCTAGGGTGTCTCTCCTGATGAGGAGCACATTTGATCATTGGGTTAAGACAGTCTATCCCATAAATCCCAGGCAAAGAGTTACTGCTTCCTTTTTTCCCCTTTATGGTGGGAAAATGTTTTGCGGGAGGACCTTTGAGATGATGGCGACATCCTGAATCTGCTGATGCTCCCTCGTGCACACCGTTCCCTTCCCTCCCCACTCTGGGTTTGAACTTGTGGAGCTTGCCCATAACAGTCATCACACAACTCTATGGAAATACTAATTTTCCTGGTTCTTAAATTGGAAACCATCTATAAAGGGTCTTCTGTCAGACACACAGTTTTATTGTCACTGAGTTCCTTGGTCTTAACCCTGTCCTACGAGCTGTATTTGCTTTGCCATCAGTAGGTGCTGCTCAGTCTATCACAAATTTGGCCATTGGAACACATCTGAACCAACTTTGTGTCTTTTCAGCATACATCCATCATAGTCCAGCATCCCGGAAGGGCTGTGTGCGCCTGCTCTCAGCTAATCCTATAGAAAAGACACACATTTAAAGGAGAATCTTGACTTCTTCTCTCATCCTGGCTCCACCGAATTGATACATATACTTCCAGGCATTTTCTATATAAAACGTACATATGTTAATTTTAAACACAAATGGACACATATCACATATGTTGTTATATACCTCATTCTTGTGTTGGTCAGTTTTTCATTGTTGTGACAAAATGCCTGGAAAAAAATAAGTTTGTGAGAGGAAGGTTTATCTGGGCTCAGGGTTTCTGTTTACGGTCACATGACCCCACTGGTTTGCGGCTGTGATTTGTGGTGGAAGTATTTGCCTCATGGTGCCAGACAGAGTGAGAGTGGGGAAGGCTGCAGCCCAGCGTCCCATTCAAAGGTATGGTCCATGACCTAACTTCCTCCCACTAAGCCCCGCCTCTTAAAGATCCACCACCTGCAAGCTGGCAACCAAACACATCAGCCTTTTAAAAGACAATTAATCCATAACAGTTTGTTCCATGTTGACATCATAAACATCCTTGTAAATATTTTGTATTTTGTTCACAATTGCAGAGAGTCCCTAGTTCTTTGTGTTGATGTACAATCATTTACATAACAAGTGCCTCGTGCACAAGCAGATTGAACAGTCACACACACACACATACACAAATTTTTAAACTGGCCATCTGCCTAAGAGAGAGAGAGAGGGACAGAGTCAGATGGACAGAGAGACAGAGGCAGAGAGGCTGACAAAACAATTTCCAAGACGCAAGGCTGCTCAGAGACAGGCCCTGTTGCCCAGCTTGTAGGTTCGCCATTGTTTTAGTGCATGTCTTTAATTATGAGTGACATTGAGCGTCTCCCCATATGCTTCTCATCTCTGGCTCCTTCCCTGGAATGACGTGGCTTTTCACATCATTTGCCCATTATTTTTTTCCCCTCTGTTGCATGATTGATATCTTTCTCACTGATTTGCAAGGGCTTATTATATATTAAGGAAATTAGCCCTTTTCTGTCACTTCCATTCTAAATATTTTTCCCAGAGTGTCATATGCTTTTTGATTTTGTTTAGATTTTTGTCGTAGTGAGGTTCGAATTTTGTTCTTGGATTCGTCTGTTATATTGCGGCTTCAGTAACAAGCTCACTCCCAGGTTGGTTTTTTTTTTTTTGGTTTTTCGAGACAGAGTTTCTCTGTGTAGCCATGGCTGTCCTGGAACTCACTCTGTAGACCAGGCTGGCCTCGAACTCAGAAATCCGCTTGCCTCTGCCTCCCGAGTGCTGGGGTTAAAGGCGTGCGCCACCATGGCCCGGCTCACTCCCAGGTTTTATATCAGCCTCCCTCCTCCGTGTCGTCTTTGACCATCCTCCCCCTCCCCCTTTCTATGTACCTCTTTAACCATCTTGATTTTGTTGTGATGTAAGAGAGCGAGTTAAAGCTCCAGTCTTATTCTTTTGATCCATCTTCCAATGCAGTGGCGAGCCGTGGCCCAAACACCATTACTAACCCACCCTTTAGTCTTCCCCTCATTAAAAAAGGCATGCTTATTGTTCGCCAGTCCTCAGATGTGTTCATATCTCTTATGCTTCTTTACTCCTCGTTTCACCGAGTTGACCTGTCTGCTCTTTCTGCACCGGCTCCAGCCGAATTAATGATTACGTAACTCAGTGCTCTCTCCCACAAGGCCATTCTCTCCCTTCTTCAGAATTCAGCCAACTTCTTTTCTATCATTCCTATATGATCTTTGGTCTCAGGTAAAAATAAACTTCTTCAGAAAATGTTTAGCAAAGTTGAGGGTGGGAAAGGAAAACTATGATAAAATTTACAGGCTTTCAAAAAGACGGTTTCCAGCTGTGGCTCAGAGGCAAAGCACCGTTCTGTGGCTTTGGACAATTGTTACTCATTCTCAGATCGGTGCCGGGTTGATTCTTGCCAACCTGACACAAACTAGAGTCGCCAGGAAGAGGGAACCTCTGCTGGGGAATTATTCCCATCATATTGTGTGCAAGTCTGCCCAGGATTTTCTCCTTTAATGGCTGATGTGCGAGCGAGGCTCCAGCCCTCAGTGGGCAGAACCATCCTTGGGCAGGAGGTCCACAGTTGTATAAGAAAGCAGGCTGAGCAAGCCATGAGGAGGAAGCCAGTGAGGAGCACCCCTCTGTGGTCCCCAGTGCCTCCTTCATTTCCCTCGGTGATGAAATAAATCCTTTACCTCCCCCAGGTGTTTTGGTCATGGTGTTCATCAAAGCATCAGAAAGCAAGGTAGCCCGAAATTCATTCTGTTTGTTGCTAGCCCCCCACCTCAATACTACACTGTAAATCAAATATTTCCTCCATTGCGTCATCCTCATTGGCTGTTTGCATAGCCCTGCAACCCTTTAATACAGTTCCTCATGTCGGGATAACCTCCAATCATAAACTTGTTTTCCTTGCTATTTTATAACTGTAATTCGTAACATGGCCACTGCTATCAATCACAATGTAAATACCTGGTATACAGGATGTCTGACATGCAGCCCTGTGAAAGGGTTGGTCAACCCTCAAAGGGGTCAGGACCCCAGGCTGGAAACCACAGCTTTAATTAGTGGGTTTTTAATACATTCATTTGATAACCACTCTGAATTTTCCTATCATTTCCTTCTCTCCCCCCCCCCCCAATGGTTTCTCCTAAGTATTCTGGGATGAAATCATATCATCTTCAAATTAATAATAATAATAATAATAATAATAATAATAATAGTGTTTCTTTTTATAAGCAAAATTAGAATGCCATTTTCTTTCTCTTTCTCTACTGCAGTGACTAATATATTCCAGAAGATGCTTGGGAGGAGGGTGGTGGCGGGTCCCCACTCTGGTTCCAAGGCACATGATTTCAGCCTTTCCGCCTTAGCATCTGGCCATATGTGTGTGACAGAAATACCCTGCAAGGACTGTTCGGCTGATTGTTTATTTGTTTTAATCAGAGATTCATGTTTAAATTTATAAATGCCTCTTATGGAATTTGTGGAGATGATCAAATATTTTTCCTTGACATAATATTAAAATAGTGAATCATATTAATAGATGTTATGTTAAAGAATCTCTTTATTTAAGGAATTCACTCTACTAATAGATTTTTCTTACATTAAAATATCTTTTTATTTAAAGAATTAAAATATCTTTTTATTTAAAGAATTAACCCTACTTGATTAAGGTATTTTATTCAGTAGTGAAGATTGAACCTAGGGCCTCCTATTTGTTAGGCAAATGTTCTGCCAAGGAGCCAAGTGCTCAGCCCTCACTGGAAAATTCTAGGCAAGTACTCTACCACTGAGCCACGCCCCCAGCGCCTCACTGGGGGATTCTAGGCAGGGGCTCTACCACTGAGCCACGCCCCCAGCCCCTCACTGGGG